>JASPKZ010009820.1:3225000-3512500 GCA_030220185.1 Diploptera punctata
AGAAAATTTATAAGAGGAGAGGTAAGAAACATTTAATTTCACCATAAATTAAGCCTCATAATGATTAATTCCTATAAAAGTTAAATATATATATATATATATATATATATATATATATATATATAGACCTACTACTCACACAAGTTAAGTTTGCACGGCTAGGTGGGAAGAGTGGCGCTAGTGTCGCCAAATTATTTCTCTATGGAAGAGAGAAAGCTTAAACACATGTGAAATATCATTACAAGATTGTCAAACTTGTCATTTAGTCGAAGACTGTAAAAGGTTTCGGATCATTTAAAACCACAGTGTTTGTCATCTCTCTATTAACAGTCTTACAACACAACATAGAGGACGGGAATTGGCAACATGTAATGCGGAAGACAAACAAGGGGCAGCATATTCTCCAGTGGGGAACATGGATGCGAAACATGGACTCTTACTTTAAGGGAGGAAAGGAGATTACGAGTATTTGAGAATAAAGTTCTTAGGAACATTTTTGGACTAAAGAGAGATGAATAGACAGGTGAATGGAGAAGACTACATAACAGTAATCTACATTGTATTTGTAGGAAGCCAGATATTATAAGAACAGTTAAGTCTCGTAGACTGTGATGGGTAGGACATGTGGCACGAATGGGGAATGAAAGACGTGCATGGAAGATTCTTGTAGGAAAACCAGAGGGAAAACTTCCAGTTGGTAGACTAAGAATGAGGTGAGAAAATAGCAATAACTATGATTTGAAGGCAGTAGATTATACAGGGAATGATTGGAAATCATTAGCTCAGGATAGGGATGTATGGAGAGCTATGTCCGCGCGGCCATGTACGTACGGGTTCGATAGTACCAGTGAGTGAGTTAGTTAGTAAATATGGTTGCCGGATTATTCATTTGGTCAACGACTACTGTAGGTGACGGATCATTTAAAAGGCACAGTATTTGTCAGATCTTCCCTCCCAGCCGAATAATACAACCCAGGAAACAGGAAGTGGCAATATAGTAAGAGAAGAAAGAGAATCGGCAGCACATTCCAAGCATATTTTCCGCGTGCAGATTTAACTTGGGCAAGTAATAGTTGGTTGGAGAAGCGGCTGGAATGTTTCCTAGTGCTTCAAACAACACTACGCGGGGAGTCCTCTTCCTTTCTAGTGACATTATCCATGCTAACTGTATTTAACTAATAGTGCAAGGACAAGTAAAAAAATATATTTATGAAGGCGATTTTTTTTAGTCGTTGTGCATATAGAGTCCACCGCTGTGGTCTCGAGGTAGCGTGCTGCCTTGTCACGCAGAGGACCGGGTTCGATTCCCGGTCGGGACAGGTTCCTGGGTGAGATTTTTCGGAGTTTTTCCTCCCTGTAAGACAAATGTCAGGAAGCTTAGATCCCAACGGTCCCCCAAAATCATCCTGCCATCATGATCATCCTTACCATTATCATCATTAAGGGGCGGATTCCTAAGACATGTCATGTTTTTACCAAAGCCTGTATTCTAAGCTTCAAGTCAGTAAAAACAATCATATTTGCCTTATTATTAAGATTAAGAGTTTTTATTGGGTCTTAAAAGTCATATTTATCACTTTTTCAGATCTTTGGTCATATTTCTGCTTATTTCTATGATAAAGTCAAATTTTGTTCATATTTTGGGTTTTTTTAATAGTCTAGTCATCAGGCGATTGGAAATAACCAACATTGTATCTGTAAAAAATTCGTCAATTACACAGTACACTTGTTTGGAAGGTTTCTGTTAACAGGTAGCAAACGTTTGCACTGGACAATAGAAGAAGATTTACTTTTTCTTATGATACAATTGAGAATGTATCTAAATGAACAATTAATATTTTTTTTTATTTTAAGTGATCCCACGACAGGCCTCAGGAGACCCTTGGGGTAGTAGGAGGTTAAGGCTCCCACTTTTCTAGACAATCGGCACTTGATGTCAGTCGGGTTGTCAGCCCTGCGTGACGGCCGCCTTTACCCCCAGAACAGGCGTCTGGTACTCATTTACGTTAGAGGCTGAGTCGACCCCAGGGCCATAGTGCCGCCAGAGGGTTTGGGTCAGTTTAAAAATCCTGACCCCAACGGGACTTGAACCCTCGAACCTCCGGCTTGTAGCTCAGTGCCTTAACCACTACGCTACGGCGTGCCCCCCACAATTAATATAGTATGGATAAAAAATCATTCAATTATAAGGTAATATTTTTGTCTTTTTTAGGTCATATTTAAACTTTTTAGGTCATAAATGCATGCATATTTTGCATTTTTTAGGTCATAGAAACCCACCCTTTAATCATCATCATCCTTCACCGTGTGGAAAGCAGCGGGAAGCTACCACACATATAATTCCATAGTAAAGCTGCAAAGCATATCATCAAAATGCTATGATTGCAGTGAAAGATCTTCAAGCAAATATCTTGCCCACCTAACACCAAATTTCCAATTGATGCATTACAGGGACTTTTGTCGTCCCGACTTATCTAAAAAAAAAAACGTTAAACTGAAAATATATAAAACTGTTATTCTCCCAGTTCTGTTAAATGGATGCGAAACATGTACGTTTACTTTAAGGGAGGAGAAAATAATACGAATATTTGAGAATAAAGTTCTTAGGAAACATTTTGGACCAAAGAGAGATGAACAGGAAGGCGAGAAGACTTAAATAACAGTGAGCTACAGGATTTTTTTTATAGAAAACCAGATATAATTAGAACAGGTAAGTATCGTAGACTGCAGTGGGCAGGACATGTGGCGCGAAAAGGGAATGAAAGAGGGATATGAATGCTTCTTGTAGGAAAACCAGAGGGAAAATGCCCAGTTGGTAGACCAAGAATGAGAATAACGTTAATCGTGATTTGAAGGAAGTGGATTATGCAGTAGGGTGTGCCGAAAAACTCATTTTTTTATTTAGAGGTTGTAATAGCGCGAAAAAGTTGTGAATTATATAGACAAAAGAAAAGAAAAAATATTAAAATCGATTGACATCTTCCGGTCGCGCAAAGACTCTAAAGTTTGACAAAATATGAAAAAAAAACTTAATTTTTGAGATTATATTTCTCTAATTGTTTAATTAGATGTTTTCGTAATGTAATAGTTTGTAACGTTTTCAAATAGAGCCTAAAAACATTGTGTTTTAATTTGGTTTAGATCAGTTGATATCTTCCGGTCGCACATAAGCTCCAAAATTTGCCAGAATAATGAACAAGTTATATTTTTACGCACTTTTGGTATTTGATAAATAACTTCCAGAGTATTGATTGTCAGATCCCACAGATAGACACAAACGTACTTAGCAATACCTACTTGATATTAAAAAAAAAGAAACAATTGCAAAAATGAAGTTTTTTTCATATTTTGCCAAACTTCAGAGCCTTTGCACGACCGAAGATGTCAACATATTTTTATAATTTTTTTCTTTTTTTCTTCTTCTTCCTTCCAAGTATTAGGCCAAGGCCTGTTACGATCCTATAGAAAATTTTCCCTCCAGCGCAGCGTTTCATAGGACGGCCCAGTGATCTTCGTCCTATTGGTATATAATTATAAACAGCTTTGGGGATCCGATTTGAACTCATTCTTTCTAGATGGTGTTTCCAATTTAGTTAAAGTAAAGTGATCCCACAACAGGCCTCAGGAGGCCCTTGGGGTAGTAGGATGTTAAGGCTCCCACTTTTTCTAGACAATCGGCACTTTATGTCAGCCGGGTTGTCAGCCCTGCGTGACGGCTGCCTTTACCCCCAGAACAAGCGTCTGGTACTCATTTCCGTTAGAGGCTGAGTCGACCCCAGGGCAATAGTGCCGCCAGAGGGTTTAGGTCAGTTTAAAAATCCTGACCCCAACGGGACTTGAACCCTCGACCCTCCGGCTTGTAGCTCAGTGCCTTAACCACTATGCTACGGCGTGCCCCCTTCCAATTTAGTTGGTACTGTTTAATATATTCCAAAATTGGCGTAGTCTTCAATTCTTTTAGGATATCGGTGTTCCTTTTCCGATCCCATCTGGTGTAACCCGCTGTTCTGCGCATGAATCTCATTTCACAAGCCGTTATTCTGCTTTCATGTTGTCTTTTTAGTGTCCATGCTTCACTTTTTTTTAGCTATATAATTCGCAACTCTTCCGCGCTATTACAACTTCGAAATAAAAAAATGAGTTTTTTTTGGCCCACCCTATTATGCAGGGATGAATGGAAAACATTAGGCCGGGATAGGAATAATTGGAAAGTTTATGTCAGTGCTGCCATGAACCTACGGGTTCGATATTGCCAGTGAGTTAGTTATGAGTGGACTGTTTAATGTACCAGATGTATTTACACAAAGGCATGTTAGCGAAGTAAAAGTAAACCAAACTGAAAGTCGTGTGATCTGAAGAATGTGATAAAAATGTATTTAGTTTTATATTACTCAACGCTGCTCCGTGGCGCCCTCCGCCTCTGGGTCCCCAATTCGCTTCTCGGTCAGCCCAAGTGGCGTTCGTCGTGGACGAATAAGACCTGGAACAAGTTTTTCTCAGCGATTCTTCCATTTTCCCCTGCCAAAAAATTCACAATTTCTCCAAAACCTGTAATTTACTTAGTTTCATATGATTGTGATTTGTTCAATTTGTTCCTGTGATGGTGCTACAAGTCGGTCAGGAGACATCCTTGTCTTCTTCTTCTTCTTCTTCACTTCACGGGCTAGGCAAATTGCCTGTTCCGTCTCACAGTTGTTCTGTCCATCTTTTCACTGGCCTTCCTACATTTCTTGAACCTCTTGGCTTGTAGTTAAATGCTGCTCTTGGTAATCTTGATACATTCATTCTTTCCACATGTGTAAACCATTTCTCTCTATATTCTCTGATTTTCTCATCCAATGGGTATATATTTAACTCTGTTCTTATATCTTCATTCCTTATCCGACCCAATCTTGTGCACCCTTTTGTTCTTCTAAGGAAATTCATGTCTGCGCTTTATATTCTACTTTGTAATTTTTTGGTCATTACCCAAGTTTCGCTCCCATAAAGTAATGCCAGGAACTGCCAATGTTTTATAAAACTTCAATCTAGTATCTCTTCTTGTTTTATTCTTTAATGTTTTATGTATAGTTCCGCATATCATTTGAAATTTCGATAGTTTCATATTTATGTCTCTTTCAGTATATAACAAACTTCGATAATAGGCATTTCATCTATTATCATTAACCTTCTTCTGTGTTTAATCTCATCCACACAGAAGGCTAAAATGGTATGGACGTAAGAAGAATGCAGGATGGAAGACTACCAAAGGCTGTCTATGCATGGAAAATTGAAAGAAGGAGCGGAAAAGGAAGACCAAGAACAACCTGGAAGAACAACATTCAAAATTCAATGAAAAAAATTGGTGTAACAGATGAAGACACAGAGAACAGAGAACGATGGGGAATATTTAAATTAATATTGGGAAGTAAACATTATGAGGTTATATCATTAATAGTGAGTGGAGAACATATTTTAATCGACTCATCTCATACATTTTCAAACTTCTTTGATACCGACGGTTTCAGACAATATCATGTCCTTCTTCAGTCATGGCTTCCACTCAAATGACTGAAGAAGGGCATGATATTGTCTGAAATCGTCGGTATCAAAGAAGTTTGAAAATGTATGAGGTGAGTCGATTAAAATATGTTCTCCACTCACTACTAACGTTGGGAAACTTTAAATAAGGGAAATGGAGTCATACATGTGGTTTGTTTACATTACAACTGGAACTTAGATCGGTATATGAGGAAATATTACTTCAGCCCAAGCCAGTAATCAATAAAATATTTTCATGAATTAGACAAAAAGTACACCGTTAAAAGGATTTGAATGACAGATTGAATATCTTAGACTTCTGTGACATGCACAGTGTATATGTGAAAATGTCAGTAACTCAGTGTTTGTGTAATGAGGTTTCTGGAGCTTAGAGTGTGATGATTTGCAACTTACATATAAAGCAAACTTTGCATTACATCATTTCTGTAAGAACTTAAATATTACGTCAGTTTGTCTCACAAACGCAGGAAAACACCTCACTGAAAACATAATTTTTATCCGGTTGGTTGCATTGCGGTAACTATAGTACTTCGTGATGCAAAGAAAGATACGGACAGTGAACACTTGCTTTTGCTTACGAATTCATCATTGTAAACCTTTGAAAATAAATCTACCATTAATTTTGAAAATAGTTTTTCTTTTACTCTTTGTAATCATAAACGGTATTATATACCAGTATTAAACCTACCTTCTCTTAAGATTCTCCTTCAAATCGATATAGAATAGAATAGATTTATTTAGCCTGGTGGAGTTAAGGCCATGTGGCCTTCTCTTCCACTCACCAGGACAAACATATGTTACATATAGGCCTAAATACAAAAAATTACAATATAGTCATAAGTAATGCCACTAGCGATTTCCAAATTATCGATTAATTCACGACTCACGAAGTGAGGAGTGAATTTATCTAGAGAATTTGGAAATTAAGAGTGGCATTTGTTAGGACTATTTAACGAATAAAATTAAGCTGTTCACTCACAAATCATTATTTAACTATAGTTATTTTAAAATATTTATATATTTAATGTAAACGGCGATGTTTGAAAACAAATGAGAAAAGATTGGTACGCTTCATCTGCTTCTTTTGTTTATCACTGCGACCAGATCATACTATTTATTGCCAAAGGAACGCAAAATTGTAAGAATGCTCTCTAGTGGAGAAAAAAATGAAACACATCAAACTGTATATTAATTCATTTCTGATGTCATATGATGTAAATATGACAATTATATTTTTTCTGGATTATTACCTGGGAAAAAATACATTTAAGAAAGTGCAAACAGTGGTTTCTTTTTTTGGTGGTATAATCAATTGCTACAAATGTTTTTATATTAACTCCTGCAAGCGCTATCTGTTGACATCCATGCACTATATATACAATCTGGTAGCCGTATTTTTTACAGAGTCGGTCACTGCAAAATAATGGTCAGACTCAGACCTGTTCAGAATATTAAAAGGGAGGAGCTTTCTTTAATATGGTAAATTTAATATTGATAAATATTTGGTGAAACGCGACTGTGATTGGTTGTAAAACAAAAATCATTGAAACGTGATTGGTCATTGACTCCCATTTGGGGCATGAGTTAAATAGTCATTACAAATCAAACATACTGTTGATTTGAATAAAAAATTATCAAACCTGGTCCAAACTTCTTGCGCCGCTCCTAACATCTCCCACAACTCCATCAATCCAGAAACATTATTTGGTCTTCCAACTCTTTATTTAACTTCAAGTCTACTGCATCCAATTTTTAAAAACAATATCCATTTACTTTAATTATGACTATAGCAGGTGATATATAAATTATTTTACTCTTATCAGTGTATATAATTGGGTAAGACTTTCTTCGAAAAAGAAGTATTGTTGAATAAAGGCTTATAACAAAACTTCAACTCTAAGTAACTCTAAACAAAATTCGTGGACCGTATCAAGCTCAGATTTGAATTGCGATGCAAATGACTTAAGTTTTTTTAAATACCTTCTTTTTCTTCTTCTTCTTCATCACGGTTTAGGCTTATTTACTAGCTTGTTCCGGCTCCTAATTGTTGCTGTTTCCATCTTTTCTTTGGTCTTCCTAAACTTCTTCTTCCTCGTGGTGAATAGCTGTATGCTGATTTTGGTATTCTATTCTCAGCCATCCTTGCCAAGTGTTCTTTCCAATTTGTTCTGTATTTCATTATTGTTGTTTTTAATTTGTCTACTTTTAGTTGTCTTATTTTTGTGTTATGTTTTTTGTCTGTTCTTTGATATCCTGCTATTGGTCTGAGGAATTTAATTTCAGTAGCTTGTATTTTTGTATTCTGGCAGATTGTTCTATTGTCACTGTCCATGTTTCGGATTCATAAGTAATAATAGGCACTGCCATTGTCTTGTATAATTTCATTATAGAGTCTTTCCTGGCTTCATTTTTCAAAGTTCTTTTTAGTGTTCCTATTATATAATTAAATTTATTTAGTTTGTTATTTATATCTGTTTCCGCTGTGTTTGATATTTCGCAACCTAGGAAGTTATATCTTACCACTTGTTTGATCTATTGGTTTGTTTTCTAATATTATCTTTGTCCGAACTGGATGAGCGCTCTTGAAGGCCATTGTTTTTTATTTTTATGTTAATATTTCCATGTTGTATTTTTTTGATATTTCATTTAGTTTATATAGCGTTCTGTGTAGTTCGTCTCAGTTTTTGCTATTAAAATCTGGTCATTTGCAAAGGCTACTTACTGTTTTTATTACTATATTTCCTAAGTTAATTCCCCCAGCCGTCATTTGCTTCCATGATCTTATCACATTGTTAAAATAAATGTTAAAAAGAGTGGTTTTTAAATACCATTATAAATGACATGCTAACTCCTCCTCCGCTCTTCTCTCAATCTCTTCTACTTCTTCTTCACTTCCTGGTTTAGGCAAGAGTTGCCTGTTCCGTCTTCACTAATAGCTCTAAGACCATCTCTTCCGAGGACGTCCGACATCTCTTCTTTCTCTTGGAAAATAATGGAAGATTTTATTTGGTAATCTACTTTCTTCCATTCTTTCTACATGTTCTTTCCACTGTATCTTGTTAAATATCTTTTCTTTTATGGAGTAGATCTGCAGTTCTTCACGGATATCCTCGTTTCTTATCTGGTCCATTCTAGTGCAGCCTTTTACTCTTCTTAAAAATTTCATCTCGGCTGCTTGGATTTTACTTTCTTGTTTAGTAGTGGTAATCCAAGATTCACTCCCATACAAAAGGATAGGGACAGCCATTGTTTTATAAAATTTTAATTTTGTTTGTTTATGGGCTTTATTATTCAATGTTCTATTTACTGTACCACAAATAACTTGAAACTGATGTGTTTTGTGTTCAATATCTTTATCATACCCATAGCTGATGTCACATCCTAAATATTTAAAGTGGGATACTTGTTCAATAATTTCGTCTCTAATTACTATTTTTGCACGCAGAGTATTTCTTCCACAAAATGTCATTACTTTTGTTTTACTTATTGAAATTTTAAAATTGTAATCGCTACATATTGCTTTACCGTGTCGTGGTGGAGTGGCTTGCATGCTTAAATGATCCTGAGAGCTATGCCGGCGGTAGCATTGCTGCCGATAGGGTTACCCATGCCGGACTGGTCGAAGGTGATAAGTCAGACGAAAAAAGTACCTTGGGCGAAAGAGTGACGATCTTTCACCGTAAAAATACAACCGTCAAGAAATGCGGACATGGGTTCATCTGGGGTAAAATTTTCCGGAGGTCAAATAGTCCCCCATTCGGTTCTCCGGGCGGGGACTACTTCAGGGAACCCATGCCAAAGGCTCAAACATATTGCAATTAGTTTGTAAGCAGCCAATTGTAACAGATCTTCATCATGGTGTAGTAAGACTAAATCATCGGCGAAAATTAAGTTATTAATACTTGAGTTATAGTTCAATCTAAGGCCTTTGACCATTATAATTTTCCATTGTTTCTCTCTACCTCTAGATCACAGTGTATTATTTTTTTAAATCAATGCCTTGTTAGTGGTTAGTGAAACTGCTCTCTTCTTTCAGCTACTCGTTTCATTTCTTATAATGCTCTTATCTCATGAATTCTGTTGGTCTTCCAAGACAATATTTCGCGGCCTTCTTATATTTCCCCCAATTTTTGCCTTCATAAATTTATTTTCCTCTTCCAAAACTATTCCTAGGTCTTCTTAACTTTTTCCCCAAAATTATTATTCATAAATTGTTTTATTGTTGAAACGGAGCATATGACAAAAAAAAAACATATTTTTCTACTGTTAATTTTGACGATTAGTGACTTATATTCTTCTATTTCATCTAGTAGACATACATTTCTGTTACATCCAATCTCTTTGCGTCACTTTTTATTAGGACCTAATTTTCATAGGCATATAGCAACATACTCTAAATATAATATTTTCTCTTCCTCTTCTTCTACTTCATGAAATTAGATCTTTCGACCTGTTTTCACATCAAGTGGGATTTAATGAATCTTCCCATCTAGTAAATGGGCGTCCAACACTTCAATGTCCAATTGGTTTGTGCTTTAATAACAGCTGGGGGATTTTATCTGTAGGCATTCTTTTAACATGTTCATGCCAGTTGTTTCTCATGTTGTAAATTCTATTTGTTAAATTAAAAATATTTAAGTGTTTTCCAACGTCTTCATTTTTTTTCTGTCAAAAATTGTCACACCTACTAGAACTTCATCTCTGCAGTTTCTATTTTTCTTCTGTCTGAATGGTTAAGAGTCCACTTTTCACTTGCATATGTTAAAACAGGCACTGCCATAATTTTAATTGTGTGCTCCTGAAAGTTTTATTTTTCAGTGTCTGTTTTATAGTGCCACACATTCTATAAAATTAATTAAGTTTAATATTAATATATTCCCTCTGACAGTATGATATATAATATTTTGTAAATATAATATTTTGTAAATTTCAATTTTTTGTGGGTTCTCAATAGTAATTGAAGGCCAACTATTTACTGTAGATAGCAAAATCGCTCTACTCATTCTATTTTTAAATCTCGAATATTTATATGTTAATATTTTTATCATGATTTACATCTAAATCAAAACCTTAATAATTATGATTTTAATTAATTTTCTCAAAATAACTTGTTATTAGAATGGTGATAGAATCCACTGATTTGCCTGCGTCTGTTTTTAGAAATGATGTGACAATCACAGTGGATTATGTGACTGAAGGTCTTGAACTTAACCACTCCATTGGCCATGACGGATAGAGTATGTTTACTTTCTCCATTAACTTTCTGCCAAGTTAAGTAATCGAACCCAAATTACAGAACTGAAGTCCCAAATAATATTTTACAATGCCAGTTATTCCAGTAATAGAAGAATCTAGCGTTTCATAGTCTATAGTCTACCTTTAGTAATGCTTCTGACACATATTTTTAAAACATAAAAATAATTTTTGGTCTTCGAGTATGCCCGCCTCTGGTTCCGAGGTCACGGGATTAATGGATTTTTGAAGGCGAAAAAACCATTTGAAAGGGAAGTAACACGTGGGACCCATTTCATAGATAGGCCTATAGGTCTATGACAGTTAGAATAACCTCAAGTCTGGACACGAGACTTCTGAGTGAAATTTGTCACGAATTTCACGACACTAATGTCCTGAGATGGTAAAGATCATCGTTAAATAAAATATAACCAACTAATGAAATAAATCAGCCAGATATATTATGAACAGTTAAGTCTCATAGCCTATGATGTGCAGGACATATGGCACGAATGGGTAATGAAAGAGTAGGATGGAAACTCCTTATAGGAAAACCAGAGGGAAAATTCCCAGTAGATAGGCCAAGAATGAGGTTGGAGAATAACATTAACCGTGACTTAAGGATAATTGGAAAATATTACCTCAGGATAGTGATTTATGGAGAAGTTATGTCCGAACGGCCATGAACCTATGGTTTCGATTGTGCCTGTGAGTCAGTAAGTTATTAAAATTAATGAAGGACGACTTAGTGCTTCAAAATCAGGATCTTCAAAAAAGAAAAAGGAAAAGTCTACCAGAAGGCACAACAATATAGGCTAGTAGTAAAAATAGTAGAACTTTAGGCCTATATATCAACTCTCTTAACAACCAAGGTTATTTAGTGTCATAATTCAAACCAGGGCGTGAAATGGTAGAAAAAGTTTCTTCGAAGGCCTCCTATTTCAGACATGCCGTAAATATATTACATGGGGCGCGCGCCTTTATTTTCTTTCCGAAGGCAGTCTTAATCAGAATTTTCACGACGCAAAAAAATCTATCGACCCCAGTCGGGTTTAAACACCTGAACTTAGAAACCTGAGACGAGCATAATATCCGCTAATCCATTTGAGACCGACACACAAAAATAGATATACGAACTTTATACTAGATTAGGGTGTCCATTCGTCCCGTTTTTCCCGGGACAGTCCTGTTTTTTTTGGAAAATGTCCTGCTGTCCCGAAAGTTTTCTTGGGGACACTCAAATGTCCTGCTTTTGGGATGATGCTTTGTCAATGTATTTATGAACGGCAACTTTCGTTTTGTTCTTTACTATGTAATTATAAATATGAATGTTAGAAAACGCCAGTTGTATGACCACGATGCACTGTTTGGTCTATATATATATTTTTTTCTCTCTCTCGATAAAATTGGTAACTGGTACATTTTTCAAATTGTCAATCCATGGTCAGTGCAGCCAATGTCGGAGATTTCCTGCTGATTCAGGTACTTTGGCAGTGGATAAATACAATTTTAACTTGGATGAAAGAGATTTAGTTGGTGGATTTTTACACTCCTTGCAGCGATAAATAAATATTTTTAAATGTAATAAACAATGACTTTAGTGGTTTTTGATTTGTGAATGGTTGATTCTTATAAATTTTTATTGGCAACAGTGTCGTGGTAAAAAGAAAATAACTTTTTTTTACATTTTGTTAATGTCCACCATTTTTAAAATGTCCCAGGTTTTTCCTTTAATTTTTTGTACATGTCCCCTTTTACATTGAAAGTATTATGGGCACCCTATACTAGATACAAGTATCCAACGTTACCGCTTGAGCCAAAAGTTATAATTTGTTTTATAAACTATTAGGCCTATATTGAGGGACTTTAAGCCGTGGGTCCCGAGCTGAAAATTTTTGAGGCTTGTAAAGTGATAATCTAAAACTGGGAGAAGAACCGATAAGAATGGTTAACAAATTCAGATATTTAGGCATAACACTGCAGCCAACAACAAAGTCTTTCAGCGCACATGTGCAGGAGAGAGCAGCAGCAGCTATAAGAGCTATGTGCAGTATCAAAGACATCACATCGTTAAAATTAGTCACAGCCATGAAATTATTCGCATCAGTGATCATCCCGATCGTCACCTACGGGATAGAACTGATATGGGAGAAACTATCGACCAGCGATTTGGAGAGGTTAGAAAAAGTAAAACCAAGATTCATCAAAAAGGCATTAGGTGCAAGCAAATACACACCAAATAGAATGGTCTATATGCTCGCCAGAGAAACCTTGTTCCTAGAGGACCTGAGGCAAAGGATACTACTGCCAGCAACGGAGCCATATAAGAAAGTCATCGAAAAAAAGAAACAGAGAGAAAAAGAGATCGCCTCAGATGCCATGGTAAACAGAGAGTGGACTGGAAGTAACCAACCACAAAGGCACAGAATCATAGGTTTAGCAACACACGGATATCATCACAAAATGTGCAAAAATACAAAATTCCACCAACCGAGTGATTCGTGTTGAAGATATGCGACCAAAAGTGTGAGCGATACCATTACAAACAATGCAGAATATGGACAGGATCACTGAACAAACTCATAAAAGACAAATCATAAACTTATAACTTAACGCTGTTTCGAGTGCCTCTTACCAATTTATTATTATTATTATTATTATTATTATTATTATTATTATATAAAATATCCTTAAGCCTGAATAAAGAGGTATCTAAGCAAAGTTTACCGACCTTAACGCCCTAGCAATACCTTAGTTGCCTGTTAGATGTCCCATTTGGTTGAACGCATGCCATCCATGACATCTATGAGCAAATAAAGTAACTAAAAATTAACTTGGTCTAGTAACTCCTTGCAAAGGAGAGGCCATGGCTCAACAATGAGCTACGCCATTATAGATTGTATTGTATTGTAAGCCCATGTTTTCCCTTTACAGAGATTTAGGCGCTCTCCCCCCTACAGAGAAGAATTTGAACCATACTAATTTAGTTACACTTGTTTTCGTATAGATGTCATATTTGAGTGGTCCGTGGTCAGCGTTCCGCCTCATACTGACATCTAGGAAACCAAGGTAGTACTAGGACGGGAAAATTCGGTAAATTTTGCTTAGAGGCCTTTTCATTCAGGCTTAAGGATTTTTTACGAGCCTGAAAATCTTCAGACTCGGGGCCCACGGCTTAAAGTCCCTCCCGGAGGACTTGCTCCTTGGATTTTTCCGTCCTAAAAAGCCCATCGACCCCGGCCGGGTTTGAACCCGCGACCCTCGGGACCAGTGGCAAGGAGCATAACCACTAGTCCACCGCGGCCGATGCCATTATAGATAAATATATAAATTAAAGATGTAATCAAGGCTATTCATGTAAAGTGGGTTATGTCTGAAATTAGGTATGTGTCCACTTGGGGGGAAAAAATGTTGAGGAAAACATATGGCCCGAACTATAGATGATAGGTCTGGCGAATTAGAACTAACCGGTAGCTACAAACTATATACAAAGACATAGATATAATAGCAGATATTAAAGCCAGAAGAGTCGAATGGTTGGGACATGTATATGCCATAAACACGAACCTCGAAGGTAATGCTGAATGCAAAACTTGACTCTAAAAGAAGATGTGCTAGACCCAAAATTAGATTGACTGATGACGTGGAGAATGATTTGAGAAGAACTGGATACAGTAATTGATGGCAGAAAGCAATGTGCAGACTAGAATGACTAGATGTTATTCAGTAGCTCTAAGAACTGTAGTATCGAAGATGATGATGACGATGAAGATGGAATAACCCTATTTGATTGTCTTTCTTCTGTGAAAGGGGTTAAGTGATATTTCCATCGAATATGCAGTGGCTGTGTCGTAGAGGAAGAGAGGATCTCGTTAATCCATCCATACGCGTCACTAATCGAATATCTGTTCAAAACAAGATTGTAGCTGTAATTTTTTCACCAAGTTGAATTTTACATGTGAAATTAATGTTAATGAGACGTGGGACATTTTTACATGTAAAATCAAATTAGGAAAAAAAAAAAAAAAAGAGAGTGTTATAGCATTGTTGTGCGTGACTATTCGTTTAGATGACGAAGCATTTGACTACCTTAAGAAATTTATGACATAGATAAAAACTTTATTTATTTATTTTGATCTCCTGAAAACTTGCGTAATTTGACATAACCCTCATTATATCTGCACTCGCGTACCATAAACATTAATATTTTCTGTAGGTCTATATATAATAAAACCACCACACACACATATATATATATATATATATATATATATATATATATATATATATATATATATTCCAATTCCATAGTGTCCTGCCCGAGGGCAGGTCTTTCACTGCAATCATAGAATTTTCATGCTATGCTTTGCAGCTTTATTAGGGAATTATAAGTGTGATAGCTTTCCGTTGCTTTCCACAGCATATATAGGCCTATATATATGAAGGGCTTAGGGCGATAACATGATAAGCCACATTTTTTTTCTGAAATACAAGGATTTTAATGTTTCAATCATCATCATCATCATCACTCCAGGGATTAGGCAATTGCCCGTTCCGACTTCATATTGCATCAGCCCAACGTCTTCTAGGTCTTCCAACATCACGCCTTCCTCTTGCTTGATTAATGTTTCAAAAAATTGTAAATACTAATTGGGCAGTATTGTTGTTAATACATTGTGTCTATATGTTTTAACTCATCACTGGTGCTCTTACAAATGGTTTTATGGATATTCCAATACCTTTATTTGCTATCATTGTAATAAATTACATTTCTTAACAGAATGTGGCTTATCACTTTACTGCTGTAAGCCCTTCATATATATAGGGTGTATCAGAAAACTAGACTACTCTTAATTTTGTGATGTGATAGAGAACATGGAATCAAGCATCTTTCTTAATGAATAGTGTCCGGAAATATTTCGTTTTAAAATTAATGTAATATGATGGGGAAAATGAATGAATCTAAACTTGAAAAAGTATCTTATTTACTTTCTATGGTTGCAAGTAACTTTTTTCTAATGTCAGATATTAAGTAAATGATAGCAACAAACAAAAATAAATGTTCAAAATTCCATCCGCAATTGTTACAAAATATAACGCCGTATGATTGTACTAGGAACAATTTCGAAATATCTGTGGTCGGTTGTGAAATTCGTCAGAACAAGAATATTTCTTTATCGATGCATTTTAGTACAATTAAATAAACAATTCTCATAGACGTTCGTTTGTGATTGCTGTCATATTAAGCGATTCTAAGGGAGCCATATCTGCAATAGCAAATTACCTAGCATCTCCTATTAACAAAGGCATATTATAGAGTAGACAGATCATCAGAAATCTCAATATAACAGGTAAAACGTTTCTCTGTAGTGGATACCATCCCATTGTTGCATTACAGGGAACGAAATGGCAGATTTGCTGGGATTTACATCCTTCAGACATCACCGAACATTATATCTTACTCTAGAGCAGCTATGGACATCGGCTCAGAGTGAGAGAAGCCTTCAGAACCTTCCTAGAGATCCAAATGGCTGACAAACCTTGGAAAGTATCCATCCAAACTACACTGCCAGATTGGCCCAGAAGAGTAGCAGTTACATCATTCCATACTGCAACAGGACACGACTGCCTAGGTAAACACCTTCCTCGGTTTTCTAACTCAACAACGTATTCTCTGCAAAACTATGGAAGATAAGGATGCTGATCACATCCGAACTTGCCCAACCCTAACAACCAGCATTTTCGTGGACAGATACTGGGAAGACCATATTATTTCGGGGACCGTTTGGGCCTTAAAGTTTTCCTGACATTTGTCTTACAGGTGAGGAAAAACCTCACCCAGAAAAACTGCCCCGACCGGGGATCGAACCCGGGCCCGCTGCGTGACAAGGCTGCACGCTACCTCGAGACCACAGCGGTGGACCAGGAAAATATGATGAACCTTTTATAATCTTTCTTGTTATTGTATCTAATGACAAGTGCCAAATGCCACTGGATTAAAATAAGTAAATAAATAAACAATTCTTATAGACGATAATATTTTGTGACACACAACAACAAAATTCAATTGTTCATATTTTCCATGATAACAAAAACCATAATAAATACATAATATGAGCGATGAGATTCAGTATATTATATTTAAAAAGAAGCATTTCCGGATACTACTTTTTTCAAGAAAAATGTTAAATTTCATATTCTTTGCCAAACTAACTAACTGACTGGCACTATGGAAACCCCTAGGTTCATGGCCGCGGGGACAAAAGCTCTCCATGCACCCCTATCCTGAGCTAATGTTTTCCAATCATATCCTGTACAATCTACTTCCCTCAAAGCATGGTTAATGTTATTCTCCCACCTCTTTCCCTTTGGTTTTCCCTATAAGAAGCTTCCATGCTCTTCTTTCATTCCACATTCGTGCTATATGTCCTGCACATCGCATTGTTTCCTAGAAAGATCACGTAGCTCGCTCTTCTGAAGTCTTCTCCATTTGCATGTCTCTTTGGTCCAAAATTTGTCTTAAGAACTTTAATCTCTCATATCTCATATTCTCTATCACATCACAAAATTGGAAATTTGTTATTCTGATATACATGTATATTATTCAAACATATTTTACTGTCCGTAGTAAAAAAAAAACACACAATTAATTTTCAAATTATACAGATCAATGGTCCACCGCTGTGGTATCGAGGTAGCGTGCTACCTTGTCACGCAGCGGTCCCGGGTTCGATTCCCGGTCGGGACAGGCTCCTGGGTGAGGTTTTTTCGGGATTTTTCCACACCTGTAAAACAAATGTCAGGAAGCTTAGGGCCCAACGGTCTCCGAATATCACCCGGCCATCATCATCATCATCCTTATCATTATCATCCGTCACCAGTGTGGAAAGCAACGGGAAAATACCACACATATAATTCCCTAGTAAAGCTGCAAAGCATAGCATGAAAATGGTATGACTGCAGTGAAAGATCTGCCCTCGGGTAGAATTACTGTGGATGGATGGATAGATCAACGATTACACTATGTTAACATTTTATTAATGTTATTGAATATTCAGATCTCTAGTTAGTAAATTATTTATTAAGAAAATAAAATATGTACAACTTTCTTAGTACAAATGTTGTCATCATTCAAAATGTTAATTATATTACAAAGAAGCTTGTGTAAGAAACATTGTCCAATTAAAATTCTTACCATCCGTGTCTGTCTAGTATGTCGTTATTTCTTCTTGAACCTGAATTGAAAGTTACCTTAAACCAGTCATAAAATGTTGGATTTTCCATTAGGCGCCCATATTAACAAATGAATGTTTCCCCAGCTTCACCTGAAGAAAAATGTATAGGCCTACTATTATTAGTTTAGTCTATAGCAACTTTCACACATTTAAATTAATATAATTCCTTGACCCACCTTAAGAAGATCCATCACTCTGCAGCTTGACCTTGAAAGTTAGGTCATTCTCGCAAAGAGCTGTCTCGTTATTCGCCAACATGTCATTGTAATGACGTCGATTTCTTGCGATTGGTGTTTCGCCTTCACACGATGACGTATCCTAGAAAAATATTAAGGCGCGTAAGTGAAAATTACAAGCCTACTTCAATTGCTTTGAAAGTGAAATGGTAACCTACTTTTAGCGGAAGATGGTGTGTCTGTGTAAAAAATAAAACAAATATCGCTCTGCTAAGCGAAATTAAACATAGGCTCAATTCTATGCGTGCTATTATGCATTGCAGAGACTTTTGATGTCCCAACTCCTTTCAAAAAACGTTAAGCTCAAAATATATAAAACTATTATTCTACCAGTTATATTATGTGGGTGCGAAACATGGACTCTTACTTTAACGGAGGAAATGAGATTACGAGTTTTTGAGAATAAGGTTCTTGGGAAAATTTTTGGACCAAAGAGAGATGAACAGACAGGTGAATGGAGAAAACTACATAACAATGAACTACATGGTCTTTATAGGAAGCCAGATATAATAAGAACAGTTCAGTCTCGTAGACTGTGATGGGCAGGTCATGTTGCGCGTATGGGGAATGAAAGACGTGCATGGAAGCTTCTTGTAAGAAAGCCAGAGGGAAAACGCCCAGTTGGCAGACCAAGAATGACGTGGGAGAACAACATTACACTATGATTTGAGGGAAGTAGATTATACAGTGAATGATTGGAAAGCATTATCTCAGGATAGGGATGTATGGAGAGCTTATGAATCTACGGACTCGATAGTGCCAGTAAGTGAGTAAGTAAGTAAATATCGCTCTGCTAAGCAATTCTATAGGGTACTTCACGTCCTTTCAACTCTGAAACGATTCAGATATTGATGGATGGTAGCCGGACTGCTAAAACATTAAAACGACATAGGCAAATGAAACATTATACAATGCATTAAAGATCTTCTTCTTGTTGTTGCAAATATTAAACTTTTTTTGTTCGTTCCGGTTCCTAGTATTATAGCTGCTGTGTCCATCTCTTTCGTGGGCGTCCCAGATCTCTTTTTCCTCCCCTTGGTTGATAGTTCAGACTTTTCCTAGTCAATCTGTTGGTATCCATTCTGCAGACATGTTCATACCATTTTCTCCTATACTCTTCTATTTGATCTGTCAAACTTATATTTGTAGTTCTTTACGGATATCTTCATTCCATTTTTTTTATCCGGTAAAGTATATCCTGCCACAAATCGTAAATATTTCATTTCTGCTGCTTTTATTCTTTTAATTGACTGTTTATTCGGAGTCCATATTTCTGAGCCATACAATATTGCAGGTACAGCCAATACTTTATAAAATTTCAAATAGTTTATTTTCTTTCTTTCTTTCCCAATGTTATTTTAAGGGTGCCACATAAATATTAAAATATTTGTAATTTATTATGTATGTATTTTTTTCTATTAGGGCCTACAACCTAAAGATACACCTAGATAATTGAAATCTTTTAGTTGTAACGTTTGTCTATTTTTGTTCTTTCCATTTCTTTGCCGCACTGGGCCATTATTTTAGTTTTTGTTGAAGAAATTTCATCATCATCATCATCTTCATTCATGGACTAGGTCTGTTGACCCGTTCCGACTTCAGCCCATCTCTTTCTAGGTCTGCCCACATCTCGGGTGCCTTTAGGTTTGTATTTTGTTATTTGTTTTGGATATCTATCTTCATTCATTCTGTCTATGTGTTGCTTCCATTTTTGTCTATATGTATCCATTTTATCAGTTATTGCAAATATTTCAAGTTCCTGTCTTATTTCTGTGTTCTTGATTCTGTCTTCCTTAGTGCACCCTTTAACAGATCTCAAAAATTTCATTTCTGCCGCCGTTATCCTACTTAGGTCTTGTTTTTTATGTATCCAGGCTTCTGAACCATAGAGCAGTACCGGTACTGCCAACATTTTATATAAGAAATTTATAAGTTGTAATTTTGTGCAATATTATTTCATTTAAAAATCACTATTTGTAAGTTATTCTCTTGCACCGGCGTAACCACGTTCTGCTACTAGAAATTGCACCGTATAGGTGCTGGACCAAACCGTTATTGTTGATAACTGTTTTGATTGGAAAGCATAGATTGTTCAGATAGTGACATCTTTGCCCGGGCCCATAGAGGCAAAGAGGGATTCAACTTTCTTTACTAAATTCTCCCAATATGTAATGTTTACTGACTTATAAAATACAATCGTGGAAGCTTTGGGATAAAGGAACTAACACCCGCTTGAGCAAGTTTTTGGAATTTGACTTTGATATCTGACTTATGATAACTACTGAATGAATAGGCATAAGTAAAAAGCACAACTAAAGCTTTTAATGCGAGTCCAAACATATAGTCAGATATAATATAAAGATAAATAAATAAATAAATATTCGATTTACAAAGAAAAGAAATCATAGTAGATCATCTATACAAAAAGAAAATATGATATAAATTAACATACATACATACATTATCACTCACTCTAGTCCAGCCTCGGGTTGGAGGAAATACTGTCCTAGCGTCCCCACCCTGGCTTACTGGACTAAACAAACAAAACCAGCTCTCCTGAGCTGTTCTGACCAGACTCCAACGGTGACTAAGTAGATGATGATCCGATGTTACAAAACACAGCTATTTATGAGAGTTCACAGGGAGAGGGGGGAGTGCGCGATAGCACAGGGTGCGTACTAGGAAGGGAAGGCGATAGATAGGACAGCATTTGGCACTGTTCATAAAGATGACACTCGAGATGGAGACGCGATGACGTATAGTTTGCGCAGTAAGACGTAATTCCTGTATCGAAATGTCCATTTCGGTACACTCTGAATAAACCATTTTAAATTAAATATCTCTCTTTAATAAGTATGTAACCGACAATGTTGTCTGACATTCGTCGAAAATTTGAATTCTGTCTTATATCCAATCTTAATCGAATGGGAAATGAAGCCACATACTTTGTTGTATGTCAGCTACTTACTGAATAAGTTGGGGAAGATTACATAAATGGCAATAAATGTTGGACTTGTTTTATAATTTGATTAATTGGTAGAGTTCATGGTTGTAACTTATCCTCCACTCTCCATGATATATTTTAATCTCAAAAGTCCTCAGTCTTATATATTCTTTATAATATGTGCCGGATTCAGGTTAAATTCATTGGATAATGAAATCTAAAAAATCTAAAAATCTAAAAAATAACATTTATTCCACTTCCATTTAATTTTCAGCACGATAATTTCATTAACGGTTGACCAACTTTATGAGAGAAGGAAATCCGTTCCTTTTAATTTAATTTACTTTTTTTCAGAATGAAATAAAATCTACTTAAAACGTAATAGAGTTTAAAGATGAACTATAATTTAAGAGCCTTCAACAGTTCTGGGATTTTTATTAATATTATTATCGTTATTATTATTATTATTATTATTATTATTATTATTATTATTATAAACAGGTTTACAATGTAATAAAACAACTTCCCGTGCCCAAACATTATTAAATCTTTATCTTTTTTCTCCATTCTTCTCTGCCTTCCCATTCCAATTATTCCAGACTTAGCTCCCTCATATCTCTTCTTACATCATCCATCCATTTAAATCTAGGTCGATCTCTCTTCCCTTTCCCTGGTGGAATCCTTTCCAAAGCTTGTCTGGGTAATATTTTCTCTGGCGTCATACGTATACGATTATTATTATTATTATTATTATTATTATTATTATTATTATTATTATTTACGGAGAAGTGCCAGAAAGTCTAGATTAGAACATGTCACAAATAAGGAAATTAGAAACATAATGGAAGCAGAAGAAAGCATAATCGAAAGAATTGAGGAGAAAGAATTAAAGTGGTTAGGACATGTCTTAAGAATGGAAGATGAGCGATGGCCAAAGCAACTATATGAATGGCATCCGAACAGAAAGAAGAAAAGAGGGAGACCAAGGTTAACATGGAAAGAAAACATGCAAGCTAGAGGGCTAAGCATCGAAGATGCCCAAGACCGTAGGCTTTGGAGGTTTGGCACGGGAAGACGGCAGCAGCTGTAAAAACCCGAAGATAGATAGAGAGATTATTATTATTATTATTATTATTATTATTATTATTATTATTATTATTATTATTATTATTATTATTATTATTATTATTAGTGTAATGAAGTTCATGAGATATACAGTATGGTACAGTAAGTAAGATACAAAAGCAATGATGATATATTGAAGTACATTCTGTACATGAATGCCAGAAGAACTGCATGAATCATTTGCTACGAATGAGTTCCCCAAGCCATGCTTCGTTATTGTCCAACAGGGAGAGATCTCTAGGCCATTCAAGGAAACGCTGGATACTAAATTCATCAGTGAGATCGTAACAGGCCTATAGACCTAAGACTTGGATGGATAGAAGAAGGAAAATAAGATTATTATTATTATTATTATCATTATTATTCTTCTTCTTCTTCTTCTTCTTCTTCTTCTTATTATTATTATTATTATTATTATTATTATTATTATTATTATTATTATTATTATTATTATTATAGATCATTTAACATTTAAGATTATGTTGCGTCTAGCCACGTTCCATAGTCAGATTATTTCTATTGTACGTTCGGTTTATTATGTAGAAAATAGTCAATATATTTTTAACGATATTATCAAACTCTGATTATAGTGAGTACTGATAACGAAATTCCATTCCAGCATTTGTTTTGACGCTTAAAAAAAATGCAATCTCAATTAGGTTGGTAGCACCAAGGATTGAATGTCGGATCTCCAGAATACGAGGATCAAACGATCTTTTGCCTTGGGGGCAGTAACGAAGCATGGCTTTTGGAATTCTATGAGACGGCATTCGTTGAAGATGGGCTTTCCAGTTGTTCTGGTAGTTTTATATATAGTGAAGAATGGGTTCTACCTCCAACTCTTCCATAATTTCCTCATTTGTTTTATGGTCCCACTTTGTATAGCCTGCTGTACGGCGCATAAATCGCATCTCATTTGCTGTTATAATAAATACACAAATTCATAAACAACAATCCAACGGACCCAATAATGAAAGCTTTACTTAAGGTACATAAAAACAACAACCCACTGCGGCCAATATTCAACTGCATAAATGCCATGTTTCGCAATGTATCCAAATGCTACAAAATTCTAAATTTCATCATCATCATCATCATCACTCCAGGGATTAGGCAATTGCCTGTTCCGACTTCATAATACATCAGCCCAACGTCTTCTAGGTCTTCCAACATCACGTCTTCCTCTTGCTTGATAATTTCTGGCTAACAATGGATAGGCCTATCTCTAAATTTACAAATGAAAATGTTAAATTTATAATTTCGAAATGCTAAAATCAAAGAACAGACAAAAAACATAACACAGAAATAAGACAACAACTAAAAGTAGAGGAATTAAACACAACAATAGAAAAATACAGAACAAACTGGAAAGTACAGTTGGCAAGGTTGACTGAGAATATAATACCAAAAGCAGCATACAGCTATTCACCACGAGGAAGAAGAAATTTGGGAAGACCAAAGAAAATATGGAAAGAGCAGCAATTTGGAGCCGAAACAGGCTAGTAAATAAGCCTAAACCTGAAGAAGAAGAAGAAGAAGAAGAAATGCTAAAATTCACTATCCCTAAGTATAATGTAAGCTCTGTAGATGGGAAGATAAGATAACCTTAACCTTGCTTGCAAATAATTATTCTATTGTGTTCCACACGTACGATACTGGTAGATGTTTAGCATCTTTAAGAACAACGTGGGAAATGTACATAATTAAAAGTGAATCCGCTTTACTTTTGTCAGGAAAGAGAAATCACTGGCGTGAGAGGAGATTAGAATCCAGGTCAACCTCATCCTTTCCTATCCTGCTACTAATCCTCTTTCATTTATTTCGTAAGATTTTTTTTTGTGTAAAAAATCATTACATTTAAGTTTGTGTTTACGACATTGAAATGGAAACCTGAGTTTAGAAATATTTTCGTTTGTGTCATGGCTATTTGTAATCATTCCATTACAGCCACCTGGATGTATAATCAAGTCACAGACTTATTTTTGTTTTATTATGTAATGTTGTTTCTTTTGCGGCCTTGCAATTTTATGTTAAAACTACCGGTATTGTAAAACTTTGAAAAGTTGTCACCAAGCTATCTGTAAAGTCTAAACTTGCAAAATCTTCTTCTTCTTCATGGTTTAGGCTTATTTACTAGCCTGTTCCGGCTCCAAATTGCTGCTCTTTCCATATTTTCCTTGGTCTTCCCAAACTTCTTCTTCCTCGTGGTGAATAGTTGTATGCTGCTTTTGGTATTCTATTCTCAATCATCCTTGCCAAGTGTTCTTTCCAGTTTGTTCTGTATTTTTATATTGTTGTGTTTAATTCCTCTATTTTTAGTTGTTGTCTTATTTCTGTGTTGTGTTTTTGTCTGTTCTTTGATATCCTGCTATTGGTTCTGAGGAATCTCATTTCAGCAGCTTGTATCCTGGCAGATTGTTGTGTTGTCACTGTCCATGTTTCGGATCCATAAGTAATAAGAGGCACTGCCATTGTCTTGTATTTGCAAAATCTATAAAACTTAATCTCAAAATTCGTCCTTCGGGTTGAGGGATGGGATGAGATGAAGCTCCTACATTTTAGAGGTCTGTGAACGACTAGACTGCTTGATGACTACTCGGTTAGATGCTCGCCTCTCACGGCTAGGATTTTAAGATCGAGTCTCGGTCACTCCATTACGCAAGAAATGGAGTTTGGGCATGCTTTTCTAAAGGTTTCTCCGTTTTCTCTTGTCACAAATTTAATTCCACCTTTTCTCCATAATCACCTCATTCATTTAATTTAATTTCGTTCATCTGCCCTGTGACGGTACGTCAGGCGTGATCAGCCGGTACCCTTATCGTTCACAGACCTTTAAATATATAGGTGGCTTTATCTCATCTCATTCCTTGATCCGACAATAAGTTTGACATGAGTAGAGGATATTTTACTTTATTATGAATATATATATATATATATATATATATATATATATATATATATATATCTCCGGTTTTATCAATGTTGACACATTTTTCCGACACCAATTATTTGTCTTCAATTTTGTTTTATAATTGTCCATTCGTTTCTATTGTAACACAGTTATCCTTTATTTCCCAGTCCTTCAAACTTTCTCTAATCCCTTGGATCCATATGAGATTTGGTCGTCCTTTCCTTCTCGTTCCTGATGATGTCCATTCCATTATTTTTTTTTTTGGTAATCTTTCATCCTACATTCGCTTAATATGTCCATTTTAGTTGCTTTTCTTGGATAAATTCTAAAATCGAGTTTTGCACATTCATGTTCTCTTTTATAACATCATTTCTAATGTTCTCTCTCCTTGTTATCCTTGCAGATCTTCTCCAGTATTCCATTCCTGCTATTATTAGTTTTCTTTTCATCTGATAATTTATAGTCCAAACCTCTGAACCGTAACTCATACTATGAATATCAAATGTAAACAAATTTAATATTCAAATGTATTTTTTGCCTGAGAACTAGATTTTACGAAATCGTTTACAAGTTCCTGTTCAGTTGCACTTCTGTCCTGAACATAAATTCATTTATAAAACCTCACTTTTATTCCTTGCAATTTAAATAATTATTCATAAACATTCTTTCATGAAATTTTCACCAAATAACTTATACACTATTTTGCTCAGATTTCCTAAATACCAGAATATTTTATTAACACAATGTTTATAAATTTTACAACGTACAATATTAAAATATATACCTGGCAGGTATCGTCGTCATCAACTATTTTTATATAAATGTTTTTAAATTGTAGGCCTTTCAGAAACCGGCAGCAGAACTATCAGCTACTATCTGTTGTTGTTTGGTCACCCCAGCGCTGTTGGTAGCTACCGGCGGAAGCCGGTTTCCGAAAGGCATAATTAACTAACTCACTGGCACTATCGAACCCGTAGGTTCATGGCCGCGCGGACATAAGCTATTCATACATCCTCTGCTGAGCTAATGTTTTCCAATCATCCCCTGTATAATCTACTTCCCTGAAATCATAGTTAATGTTATTCTCCCACCTCCTTCTTAGTCTACCAACTGGGCGTTTTCCCTCTGGTTTTCCTACAAGAAGCTTCCACGTCTTTCATTCCCCATTCGTGCCACATGTCCTGCCTATCGCAGTCTAAAGGCATACCGTTATTAAAAGTTTTTAATAAAACATTAACCTGGATGAGGGCCTCGACACCTGCCAGGTATATGTTTTAATATTTACTTTGTAACTATTTACTTCTACGGAATTTTAACATATATTTTATCAGTATTGTTTATAAATTTCCCTACCAAGTTACAGAATCATAGTTCTCACATTATTGGAAAATTGGTTGTTCTAGCAATCATCTAAGGATAAATGTGTGTTGATTTACACGCATTCAAATCACCGATATCGTGACTTGATTCAAAGGCCACAAAACGAGTATAATTCTCTTAAAACACATATAACATTTAACTAAACTGATGCATTTGACCTTACGTGATACTGAATGAAATTTGGTCAATCTTGAAATCAAATAAATTGCACGCAAACGTTTATCATGTAATTACATTCATCATGTATTTAAACACACAGTAGAGTATTAGCTACAACATTTTTTCATAATTGTACTTTATGAATAATAAATAACTTAAGAGTCAAGGATGACATCTTCGCACATACCGTAATCAGGCTGTCACAGTTCTCTGACACAATTTTTAGCTTTTAAGTAAAAGTATAATATTTCACTCACTTTCTTAAAGTAGGTGTCGGAAATTCCGTTTTTCTGAAGTACAATTGAATTGTTTCTCAGTCCACTTTGCTTTTAATACACTGATATTTTGTGTCAGCGTATTGTGTATTCCTATATGCATATTTTCACAGTAAAATTGTTCAATCCAGCTTCTCAGATCAGAATGTAATCAGTATGCAAGTAAACATATGCAGGATTCTTTAATAAAAAATCTAATATTTTATTTTAGGAAGTGATATTTTGAGGTTATTTTAATTAAATTATTTTTAGTCTGTTCATCTTACCTCAATATTAATGTTGATTTGTTCTTGAACATGTTTCGATTATATACTGACGATGATTATGATATAATCGAAACATGTTCAAGAACAAATCAACATTAATATTGAGGTAAGGTGAACAGACTAAAAATATGGTGAAATTAAATGTTTCTTACCTCTCCTCATATAAATCTTCTAAGTAGATCGCGATTTCGAGACCATAACTGTCTCATCTTCAGTACTTTCTTGGCGACTGATGTTATGTCGATCGGAAGGAACTCTTCTTCTTCCCTCTGTTGGTGGACCGATGAACCTCTGGATCAGGTCAACATTTGCGGGAATTTCGATGTTCATACGTTTTCCTTTGTTTTTCTGAATGTGGATCTTTTCCCAAACATCAGTCGCCAAGAAAGTACTGAAGATGAGACAGTTATGGTCTCGAAATCGCGATCTACTTAGAAAATTTATATGAGGAGAGGTAAGAAACATTTAATTTCATCATAAATTAAACTTCATATTGATTAATTCCTATAAAAGTTAAATAAAAAATACTAAAAATAATTTAACAAAAATCTAAATTTAATTAAATTCCCTTATTGCTTGAAGCAATTCAGTGTAAAGTAAATTATAATGTTATATTCTATATTTTTCATATCTCTAATTCCTGAGATAGAGAAAATTTGAATACTTCAGGATCTAACTATTTAGCATTATCGATCCCGGAGATACGTGGCCGCGCCGGCTTAAGCTCTCCACACAAACCTATGTTGGGTTAATTTATTCCATTCATTCCCTATACAATTCACCTCTCTCAAATCATGGTTAATATTATTCCACCGTCTAATTTTCGCCTATGTAAACTGGATGCTTTCTCTCTGGATTTCGTAGAGTTTCCATATCCTCTTTCATTCCCATGCGTGCTTGTCCATCGCAGTCAACGGGACTTAAGTGTTTTTATTACATCTGGTTTCCCTTAAAGATAATGTATTTGTGCCACATGTTTTGTCCATTGCAGTCTACGTGACTTAACTCTTCTTATTACATCTGGTTTGCCATAAAGATCATGCAGCTCACCGTTGGGGTCTGTATAGTTTTCTCCATTCACCTGGGCTGTCTGTTTTTCTTTGTCCCAAAAGTTTTCCTACTTTCCCACTTTATAATCAAATAATCGTAAACTTATTTTCTCTATTAAAATAAAGACCATGTTTCGCATATAATAGGCTATAACTGGAAGAAACACCGCGTTATATATTATTAGTTAAATATTTTTAGAGAAGTTGGGATGGCAATGGCCCCTGTATTCCATAATAACATATATTTCCATAATTGAGTTGTCTTTGGAATGCAGAATACATTTTGAGGGAGTGTCATGCGGTTATAAACGCATCCTACAACCTTATTTTCAGGTTTCCTACTGAATTCAATTAGCTTTCATTTGTCAGTTATCTTCAAATCAGTGAGTGTACCCCCAAAGTAACTATATGATCCTTTCTAAATAGCTTAAGTGCACATGATTCTAAATTTCAGTGTATCTCGTTAACATATAAATTATTTTAAATGGTTATATATGGTGCAGAAACATGGACGTTGAAGCAAAAATACAGAAATAAATTATTAGTCACAGAAATTGACTTTTTAAGATCGGCAAGAATATCAAAATTAGATAATATAAAAAATAATACAATAAGATAAATAATGAATGTAGAAAAGGATACTGTACAAGAGACTGAAGAAATCCAACTAAGATGGTATGGGTGTAAAATGAAGAAGGGACACAGAAACAAACAAAGAAGTATTGAAATGGAAACGTGGTAGACCAAAGCCAACGTAGATAAAGGGAATTCAAGACAACATAAAGAAGAGAAATATGACAGAAGCAGACACGAAAGACCGGGGAGTGTGGAAGAAAAAAAAATGTATATTTTGGTTGAGGGTACCTGTGTAAATAACAGAAACAATCCTGAAATATAAAAAAGAATGCTAGGCCTATTATGCAGCTTTTATCAGCACGGGCCATGAATTAATAAATAATTGTAATAATAATAATAAGGTATTATTAATATTTCTTATTATTTTAGAAATACATTATAATATGGAAATGGACAGTTCATGACAAATGGATGAAATTTTGAAGAGTGTCTGAATTCAGATATCTAGGAATTATAATTAAAAACATGAATGAGACGCAGAAATAAATTAAACAGACTCAATTCTGGAAACATTACAGTGAATCTTGCCATTTCAACTTCTCTCAAAAATCGTTAAACTGAAAATAGGCCTATATAAAACTGTTATTCCCCCAGTTAGACCTATAAGGACGTGGAACATGGCATTTTACTTTAAGAGAGGAGAAAAGATTACGAGTATTTGAGAATAAAGTCCTTAGGAAACATTTTGGATCAAATAGAGACCAATAGACATGTGGATTGAAAAGACACTGAGCTATATTATCTTTATAGGAAACTTGATATAGTAAGACCAGTTAAGTCCAGTAAACTGCGGTGGGCAGGACATATGAAACGAACGGTGAATACAAAAGGGGCAAGGGAACGTCTTGTAAGAAAACGAGAGGGAAAGCGTTCAATAGGTAAGCCAAGAATGAGTTGGGAGAATAATATTGCTGGAGAGTTTATCACCGCGCAGCCATGAACCTACAAGTTTGATAGTTTCAGTGAGTTATTATTATTATTACTATTATTATATCATACTTACTTACTCACTGGCACTATCGAACCCGTAGGTTCATGGCCGCGCGGACATAAGCTCTCCATACATCCCTATCCTGAGCTAATGCTTTCCAATCATTCCCTGTATAATCTACTTCCCTCAAATCATAGTTAATGTTATTCTCCCACCTCATTCTTGGTCTACCAACTGGGCGTTTTCCCTCTGGTTTTCCTACAAGAAGCTTCCATGCAAATCTTTCATTCCCCATACGTGCAACATGTCCTGCCCATCGCAGTCTACGAGACTTAACTGTTCTTATTATATCTGGCTTCCTATAAAGACCATGTAGTTCGTTGTAATGTTGTCTTCTCCATTCACCTGTCTGTTCGTCTCTCTTTGGTCCAAAAATTTTCCTAAGTACTTTATTCTCAAATACTTGTAATATCCTTTCCTCCCTTAAAGTAAGAGTCCATGTTTCGCATCCATATAATATAACTGGTAGAATAATAGTTTTATATATTTTCAGTTTAACGTTTTTTGAAAGGAGTTGGGACATCAAGAGTCTCTGCAATGCATAATAGCACGCATTTCCAGAATTGAGCCTATGTTTAATTTCTTTGTGCATCTCATTCCTATTTGTGATTATTGTTCCTAGATATTTGAATTCTGTCATTATTATTATTATTATTATTATTATTATTATTATTATTATTATTATTATATTATATTATTAATTATTATTATTATTATTATTATTATTATTATTATAAAGCCTATTTACATACAGATTTTCAATGTTTGAACATCTTTCTATGCCTGAAGTTTTATTTTTCTTCTCCACACATCCCACTACATGTCCTCCAGTCCTCTTGTTCTCATTCCAGTTCTTATTTATTGCATCCATGAGTTTCGAGGTCTTCTTTTCTGTCTTCTTCCAGATGGTCACCATTACAATGTTTTTCTGAAAAACCTTTCATGTTGCATTCGTCGTACATGCCTATACCGATTGAATTCCTTATATATTAACTGTTTATAATTAGTATAGTGTATATCTATATTTGTCGAATATTTATTTGTATTTGTGCTGGTTGAGTGGAAGAGAGGGCCTTATGGCCTTAACTCTGCCAGAATAAATAAAGTATTATTATTATTATTATTATTATTATTATATTCTATAATTTATTATTATGTAATAATAATATATAACAATAATATAATAATAATATTATTATATTATAATATTATTATAATATTATTATTATTAAAGAGCTCTCAAGTAGGTCAAAGCTGATTTAAACACGTACTTAAACATGGTAATTAGGCATGGATATCACAAGGAAATACAAATTTAAGACACCTAATTAAACGGTCAGCGAGTTCTTCCGATAGGTTAGGTTATTTGAGTATGAAGGATGGTGTGTATGAACTTCCTGGTTATTATCGCGCGCACCCATTGTTTCCATGAGAATAACCGCCATTACCTTGCCAGATTTCGGGATGGTTTGAAGGCCAGATAAATATATTTGGGGTATGTTTGAACGTTTGTGGATTTTTTATTCACCTTTCTACAGGATTAACAAAGTGTTATTCATTCCATTTATTTTATATTTTTATTGAGTCTAATGTTAATAATTAGTCATTCGTTTCTTTTATCGTAGTTCATGTCTTGCCAATTAATTCAACTCTAGTGGAGCGTAAATTAACCTCAAGAGGTACAAAGAGCAGTTGACGTCCACAGATCATTTCAAACAGTCGGAATATTTACGTAACTAGAGAGAAAACTTTAACATCTGAGCCGGGATTTTAACCCCAGACCAGTCTCGTAGACTGCGATGGGCAGGACATGTGGCACGAATGGGGAATGAAAGAGGTGCATGGAAGCTTCTTGTAGGAAAACCAGGGGGAAAACGTCCAGTTGGTAGACCAATAATGAGGTGGGAGAATAACATTAACTATGATTTGAGGGAAGTAGATTATAGGCCTATAGTGAATGATTGGAAAGCATTAGCTCAGCATAGGGCCATGAACTTATGGGTTCGATAGTGCCAGTGAGTAAGTAAGTAAGTAAGAGACTCTTGACTTCCCAACTCATTTAAAAAAATGTTAAACTAAAAATATATAAAACTATTATTCTACCAGTTATATTATATGGATGCTAAACATGGACTCTTACTTTAAGGGAGAAAAGGAGATTATGAGTATTTGAGAATAAAGCTCTTAGGAAAATTTTTGGACCAAAGATAGATGAACAGACAGGTGAATATAGAAGACTGAATAACAGTGAACTACATGGTCTTTATAGGAAGCCAGATATCAGTCTCGTAGACTGCGATGGGCAGGACATGTGGCACGAATGGGGAATGAAAGACGTGCATGGAAGCTTCTTGTAGGAAAACCAGAGGGAAAACGCCCAGTCGGTAGACCAAGAATGAGGTGGAAGAATAACATTAACTATGATTTGAGGGAAGTAGATTATACAGGGGATGATTGGAAAACATTGGCTCAGGATAGGGATATATTGAGAGCTTATGTCCGCGAAGCCATGAACCTACGGGTTCAATAGTGCCAGTGAGTTAGTTATATTAAATATACAACATGTACTAAGCAAGGTATCATATGTGATACCTTGGGTCTTAACCAAGTTTTAGCCCTTTAATTGATGTTGCCATCAAAAGACTGCAGTTGGAAACGGAAAAAAAGCTATCAAGCTGTGAAGGTATCGAACATGATACTCCGATCACAGTGAGATGGAGTTATTACCGAAGTGAGAAAAAATAAAACGCCAAAGGTGTCATATATAGCCTAATACCTGGGAATGCAGGAGATTAAGCAATAATTATATGCCTAGGTAAAACACACAAAAAGAGGAACGCTAACGCAAAGCCTGTGTGTGATGGAATTTCGAAAATGTAAGTTAATATTCTTAAAATTAATATAAATTTATTTTTTTATAAATGCAATGATTTATGCAAGTATATATGCTGTAATTTAATGTGTACCTGAAAATGAAAAATGAAATTAATTGGTTATTAATTTGTTCCGTGTTGATACGCACCAGAGAGCAGTCCGAAGGATGTACACAGGCGAGGACTTGAGCCGTCACTACCATTTCCTCATTACCGCGCACGTTGTCTTGGAAACCAAACACCTTCCAGGTGAATGACGAGGTCAGAGGTCGATCGGAGTGTTGCACTGGATGCCACGGACAAACTGCCTGAAATAATACATTTGCAAATTATTATTTCCTGTATGAAATATGTCCACCGCTATGGTCTCGATGTAGCGTACTGCCTGTCACGCAGAGGGCCGGGTTCGATTCCCGGTCAATTCCTGAGTGAGGTTTTTTCTGGGCTTTTCCTCGCCTGTGAGACCAATGTTAGGAAGCTTTGAGGCCCAAACGGTTCCCGAATACTATATGACCATCATCAATAATCATCATCATCCCCGGTGTAGAAAGCAACGGGAAACTACAACACCTATAATTCCCTAGTAAAGCTGCAGAGCATAGCATGAAAATGCTATGATTACAGTAAAGGACCTGCCCTAGAGCAGAACACTAAAAAATATGAAATACATCACAAATATGAGCTGTGAAATGAGAATTTTATCTAGAAGAGATTTAGTCCTTACACTATTGTCGTTAGGCCTTACTTACTTACTTACTTACTCACTGGCACTATCGAACCCGTAGGTTCATGGCCGCGCGGGCATAAGCTCTCCATGCATCCCTATCCTGAGCTAATGCTTTCCAATCATTCCCTGTATAATCTACTTCCCTCAAATCATAGTTAATGTTATTCTCCAACCTCATGCTTGGTCTACCAACTGGGCGTTATCCCTCTGGCTTTCCTACAAGGAGCTTCCATGCACGTCTTTCATTCTCCATACGCGCAATGTGTCCTGCCCATCGCAGTCTATGAGACAACTGTTCTTATTATATCTGGATACCTATAAATACCATGTAGTTCATTGTTAAGTATTCTTCTCCATTCATCTGTCTGTTCATCTCTCCTTGGTCCAAAAATTTTCCTAAGTACTTCATTCTCAAATACTCGTAATCTCCTTTCCTCTCTTAATGCAAGAGTCCATGTTTCGCACCCATATAATATAACTGAATAGATGAAAATTCTCATTCCATAGTTCATATTAGTCAATTATTTTATTGCTGCGGTTAGCAACCATATCTGAAAATACAGGGAAGCCTGTTAAAAAAATGAAGATTACTCCGTATAGAGCGAATATATCTGGAAACACAAAGAGTTCACAAAGAGCACGCAGAATCTTTTGAGGATGTCTATCGCAGTAGTAGACGAAACGTCGAGTTTCAACAACACTGGACCATGGCCATTTAGCCCTAGCCCGGAAGACAAACTAAACAAGAATCAACCTGCGAATTAGATGGAACCGCGTAATAATGGTTCTCGAATAGGTATCAATATAAATGTTTAAAAAACTAATAGGAAACATTTGGAGAAAAAATATTAGGAAGACCAAGGCGTAGTTAGGAGGATTATATTCCAACGAGTCTTAGATAACACTGGTCGACAAAATGAACTTTTTTCTTTCACAAGAATAAAAATATGAGATTTTAGAAGTATTTTTCATCCTGATTTTAAATATCATTTCAGTTTTTTTCCTATCAGGCAAGAGTTTTCTGTGATATTTATTTACATTTTTTTATAATTTTTATAATTTTTAAAATAAAATCCATCTAACTCTAGCTCATTCTGACTTAACTAGAAAGTGTTAGATAGTGATTTTCGGGCATATTTTATGTAAGAACATTTTTATTTCCATCTGAATCATTTTCAGTTTGAGCTAGGTCAGAATAAGAGTTACGAGTTAAGGTCATATCTGCATATACTGGTACAGGGAACTCTTCATATAAGGTAAAGGTTCCTATAAGAGGTCAAAGAAAATGCTAAAATCAATTTTTTAAAAGTAGCTGTCACAAAAAAACTTGCCTGATGGAAAAAGTCTGACTACATATCTGAATTCAGTATGAAAAAAAGCACTAGATTCACTAATCAGATTTCTTGTGAAGAAAACCTTGTCTGTCAGTGTAATTGGATAACGGCAATAATAATTAGATTGAATTGGCTTAAGTGAGGACATTGAACCCATGGGTTCCCATAAGCTACAGAATTAATTATATTCGCCAAGCCAGTTTTCCTTTTCACTTAAACAAATAAGCTTATTTCTTCATTTCTTTTGAAATGAAAGTACTTAAGAGAGTGGTGACCCGTCTGATCAATGTAGCAAGAGTCTGTCAATATGTTTTCTCTCAAGTATACCAGTAACCTGTCCCACCTTCACCTAAAAATTTGTTTTCTTAGAAACACAATTGACTTCAACAGACTATACCGCACACTCTTAACTGTATAATTTTTACTTTCACCTTTCTTTGTTATGCAGATATACCTACGTACACGCAAGGACACAAAAAAAAGTTTTGACAATATAAACAAAAACCGATAATTTATACATAGCTAACATTGCTGTTTACATTTATGCTCTCTGGTAGCTCTGAACTAACTACTCTTCGATCTAGTTGCTACCTGTCTTTATCTTAACCTAATGGTAAAAACATGGAACAAGTGTCGAATTATTGTAAAAAGTAAATGAATAAATCAATTAAATATTTGTTTATGATCTGCGATGGACAGCACATGTGTGATGAATGGGAAATGATAGATGGACATGTAAACTTCTTATAAGAAACCCAGGGGGAAAGCGGCCAGTAGATAGGCCAAGAATGAAGTGGGAGAATAACATGAACCATTATTTGAGGGAGTTATTGTATTCATGGTAGACATGTAGGTTACAAAGGGGCATACAGTACATAATTGTATTAAGCACCTTTTTTTCTGACTTTTTTTAATTCCTGACTATACGATCTCTGGTTATTAGGTTATGCCTATTGTGATATTTATTCATATCTAATGTTGTTTGTATTTGCCTGACTTGTGCAATCTCATAAAATACTGCATAGTTAATTAAATGTGAAACTATGATTAAGCATGAAATGGATCCTGGTAATGAAATTAAAAACATTTTCCTTGACTATTATTTAACTCATGCCCCAAATGGGAGTCAATGACCAATCACATTTCAATGATTTTTTTACAACCAATGACAGTCGTGTTTCGTATTTATCGAATTTTGTTTACCAAAATAAAGAAAGCTCCTCCTTTTTAATATTCTAAATAGGTCAGAGCATTATTTTACAGTGACTGACTCTCCAACAAATATGTTAAATATAGCAAATAATGAACAGATTCCTTCGAACTACACGTTTGATAATTGTGTGTTCAATAATAGTGTTTTTAAATGTTAATTTTATTGAGTTGTTTCCTAAAAAATAATTAATAACCTATTATGTTGGTTATAATATATAGTTTCATGTGTTTAATTTTTTCTCGACTAGGGTGCATTCTTACAATATTGCGATCTTAGTGGGTTATCGCTGGTTGCGATCCTATATTTTGGCAATAAATAATATGATCAAGTTGCAGTGAATAAACATAACCACACATTTCTGATTTGTTTTCATACAACGCCGTTTTTATTAAACATATAAATATTTCAAAATACCAATAACTATATTTAAATAGAGATGTTTTAGTAAACAGGTTAATTTTATTCGTTAAATAGTCATAAAAATTTGCATTCTTGATTTCCAAATGTCCCGCGCCGTAGCCGAGCGGTTAAGGTAGGAAGCCTTGGCGCAGAGCTACGGGACTTGCGCTGGTTCGAGTCTCCATGGGGGAAGAAATTTTCTCGTGGTATTTCGGCCAGTATGGGACCGGTGCCCACCCAGCATCGTGAGGCAATTGGGTAGCTACAATAAGTAGCGGCTCCAGGTTGAGGAACCAGCTATAACGGCTGGGGGACTCGACATGCTAACCACATGTCACCCCTACACTGGCTGTTGATCATCTACCTCTGTGATTGACACATGTGGATGTGAAGGGCCAGCAGCCGGCTGGTAAAAGAGCAACCGCTGAAAAGTGGAAAAACCCTCAATCGGAATTGGATTTCCAAATCCTCTAGATAATTTGGAAATCACTCGTGGCATTACTTATGACAACTGACGGAAACGGAAAATCTCATGTTAGTCGGCATCGGGGTTTGAACCCAAGGCTTCGGAGCTGGAGTCTCGAACGCTAACTACTGATCCAAGCAGCTCGACTGAAGAGATGAGGGAGGGGGCGCACATTATAGGTAGTTAGTCAAAACAACATGCTACTTGCGGTAAGGTCACGGGTTCGATTCCAGATGAGGTCGGAATTTTTAGTCCTTCGCCGTTGTATGAGTCCCTGTCCATCACTCCGGTGACCCAGGTTCCATTCTCTCCGGGTATTGTATTTTAAATCTCCGCCTTGTGTCTGGGTAAGAATTTTGGGCTTATATCAAAAAGAAAAACAATGTCTTTAGAAAGAATAACATTAACCTTGATTTCAGGAGACTGATTCGAAAATATTAATTCAGTTTAAGTATTTAAAAATAGTTTATCTAAGGATGATCGTCAGGCAAATTGTTAGTTGGATTTTAGAAAATCATTTTCAAGTCAATCGCCTTGGCGTAACCGATTGAGTCGTTACCTTCCACTCCGGGGGCCTGGGTCCGATTCCCGGCGGGGTAAATGATTTTAAAATCTTATGCTTGCGTCTGAGTTTGTGCCTTGTGTTTGTGTCATAAAGAAAAATATGTAACAATATCTAGAAAATTAATTTAAAGTTAGTCGCATCTGTCCTTACTTTCATTTCCGGTAAATTGGGTCGATTCCAGGAGGGATTTTAAATGCCTGGGTCTGGATGTTTGTGTGGAAAAGAAACGTGTAAAAACAATAAAACAAACAAACAGGGAAAGCATACAAGTAAGCAAATATGAAATTATTAGCGGTGTAAATAAATAGGAAACATTATATATGCATTCTCTGCTTGAAACCTTGAAATAATCTCCTTTAACTCTTAACTAACCAACTCACTGGCACTATCGAACCCGTTGGTTCATGGCCGCGCTGATATAAGTTCTCCATACATCCCCATCCTAAGCTAATGTTTCCAATCATTCATTCCCTGTATAATCTACTTCCCTCAAATCACTTTAATGTTATTCTCCCACATCATTCTTGGTCGACCAACTGGACGTTTTCCTTCTGGTTTTCCTACAAGAAGCTTCCATGAACGCCTTTCATTCACCATTATTGTCATATGTCCTGCATATCGCAGTCTACGAGACTTAACTGTTCTTATTATATCTGGTTTCCTATAAAGACCATGCTACAAAAAGATCATTTTATTTAAAATAATAATTATTATAAAATAATTCTTACAAAATTAACAAAAAATAAATCAAGTTCTATTGAATTGCACAATAACATTGTCAATGTAAATGGAACTTCTAACTCCTAGAATACATGCAGTTCACTGTTATGTAGTCTTCTCCATTCATCTGTCTGTTCATCTTTCTTTGATCCAACATTTATTTAAGAACTGTATTCTCGAATACTCGTGATCTCCTTTCCTCCCTTAAAGCAAGAGTCCATTTTAACTCCTTCATTCAGGAAATACACAAGAGGCCTGGTTTTGGCCTATCACTAAGTGTGCGTACCATATTGAAAACTCTCAAAGTACTGTATATAGGCAACCTGAGAAACCAGTAACCAGTATAAGAGTTTTCTACCCTTTTTTCGTTACTTCAACAAAGAATCATCCTTCCGAAATTTAACTGACCTTATAAACAACGTTGTTATTTTGTATTTTGTTATTTTTACTCGTGGATGTGTAAATATTAAGTGTGATTAAGTGAATAATGACGTAACCCATTGTTGAGCCTAGCCTCGCCTTTGTCAGGAGTTAATAGACCAAGTTCATATATAGTTACCTTATTTTCCTAAAGATGTCATGCGTGGCAATCGGTCAACACACCGACTCAATGAGGCATATATCAGACAACTAAGCTATTACTAGTATATTCGAGATCGGTAAATTTTGTCTAGAGGCCTCTTTGTTCAACCTTAAGGATTTTTTACGAGCCTGAAAAATCTTCAGACTCGCTCCTGGATTTTTCCATCGTAAAAAATATCCATCGATCGCGGCCGGGTTTGAACCCGCGACCCTCGGGACCAGAGACAAGGAGCTTAACCATTAGTCCACCGCGGTAAATATACTAATGAAAAAATATTTGTTTTGAATTAAATCAGTGAAACGCAATATATTTAGGACTATATGCCGGATTTTTATACGAAAATAATGAATCCATGCTCATTGAATTGCCAGCCACAATATGAATTATGATTTTTTTTCTTGTCCATTGCCATCAGGTTGTCTTTTATGCCATTTCTGGCGTTCTCCATGGCAATGGCGAAATTATAACCTATATCCTCGGTTGGAACAGATGGAAAGAGGAGTTACCTCAATGATATGATGGATGGTAAATGATAAATGAAGTTATAGAAGCGTCATTATCCTAAACTTAATCTAAATTCCAGATCTTGGGCAACTATAGGAATAGTTTCTTCTAAGGAAAAATTCCTATGGTCTGACGGGGAATCGAATAAGGGACCTCGTTAACTGTAGTCAGAAGCTCTGACTACAGGACTATGAGGCTGATTAAAAACGATGAAATAAGGAAACAAAGTAATTACTTGACTGGGACTACTATTGAAAATAGATTGTGAACATACCTTCATACGTGGATTTCTGCATCCATCATGTCCTACCAGAACGATTGAATTTCCAGTGTTGAGACCAGAATTTTGTTGCAGTGTTACATCTTTAATGCGAGAATACTGCCAACCTAAACAAAACGATTCAAAATTTCAAATTATTATTACAGAACAAACCAATATAACAACGTTCAAAAGTTTTTACTCGTTGTATATAAAAAAGTTTTTTTTACAAGGATTAAAAGTAAAATTTTATAGATGATTTATAAATTAACACGTAAAATAACTTTTATTTGTTACAAAGTACAAGATGATACTATGATGAATTTCGCTGACTATTTAACTCATGGCCCAAATGGGAGTCAATGACCAATCACGTTTCAATGATTTCTGTTTTACAGGCAATCAGAGTCGTGTTTCACGAAATATTTATCAGTGTTATATTTACCATATTAAAGAAAGCTCCTCCTTTTTAATATTCTGAACAGGTCTGACCATTATTTTGCAGTGACTGAGCCTGTGAGAAATACGGCTACCAGATTGTATATATAGTGCATGAATGTCAACACATGCCGCATGCGGGAGTTAATATAAAAACATTTGTAGCAATTTATTATACCACCAAGAAAAAAAAAAAAAGAAAAGAAACCACTGTTTGCACTTTCTTAAATGTATTTTTTCCCAGGTAACAATCCAGAAAAATATAATTGTCATATTTACATCATACGACATCAGAAATGAATTAATATACAGTTTGACGTGTTTCATTTTTTCTCCACTAGAGAGCATTCTTACAATATTGCGTTCCTTAGGCAATAAATAGTATGATCTGGTTGCAGTGATAAACAAAAGAAGCAGATGAAGCGTACCTATCGTTTCTCATTTGTTTTCAAACATCGCCGTCTACATTAAATATATAAATATTTTAAAATAACTATAATTAAATAATGATTTGTGAGTAAACAGCTTAATGTTATTCGTTAAATAGTCCTAACAAATGCCACTCTTGATTTCCAAATTCTCTAGATTAATTCACTCCTCACTTCGTGAGTCGTGAATTTATCGATAATTTGGATATCACTCGTGGCATTACTTACGAAAAATAATGAAAATCAGAGATAGAATTTCTGTAGAAATGCATATTTGTTTTTATGTTAGTTAAAGTTAAAATTGTATTAAAATTAATGTTGGGAAGTAACATTATGAGGTCATATCATTAATATTGAGTGGAGAACATATTTTTTTAATAACTCACCTGATACAAATTCAAATTTATTTGATTCGAGACCATTGGTTTCGAATGAATAAACTTAAGATGAATGAAAAATTCATTCGAAACCAATGGTCTTAAATCAAATAAATTTGAATTTGTAAGAGGTGAGTTATTAAAAATGTGTTCTCCACTCAATATTAAAGTTAAAATGTCATTACATATTTCAGAATTTGGATATTTGGAGTAGTTTAAGACATGTTTATTTTTGCATATTTATCCGTAAGCCTATTACAGAAAATATCACATATCTTTACATGAAATTAAATGTTTATTTTAAATATCTTCTACATTTTATGGTTTCAAAGTTATTCTTATCAGATGGACATTCACAGTTTTTCTAACAATTGTATTTCAAAGCTGGATTCCTGGATTTTATGGGATATTGAATATAAGCTGTGTTGTATGCACATTATTTTATTTACTGCTGAGCATCGTCAATCAAATCTCTGTGTCAATAGAATTTCTTATATCTGTCCACAATAAACCTGATCCAGTAATCCTGATATAGGCCTAATTATATGATTACTATATAAAATGTGAGTTAATTTATTCGTATTCTAGCTGTGAAAGAGATAAACTAATTGTCTTATAGGGTACCCTGCCAATTTAGGTAATATGTGTGCTAATGAAAGGAGATTCTGTGTATAGAAAAAAATGATGGTTTTGGGCACTTCAAACGTAAGTTGCCAATTTCTCTATTAGCGAATTTCGAAGGAATGAAGCTATTCAGGTTTGTTCTCATAAAAATATTTTTAAAAAAAGGCCTGTATATTTTCAAAGACTATGACAAATATTTATGTGAGTATGTTAGGATCTAATGATCGAACGGCCGCAATTTTTTTTTAACCAAACTTGGCATATAGCAATTAATTAATTATTAAATTAAGGTCGTATTTAACCAGCAAAATAGGACCATTAGGAATAGGAGTTCACACGAAACGAAAATTTAAAAATCGTTATAGAGGCCGCAATTTTCGAGTCTTCGCAACGAAACTCAGTATGTACTAAAATGAAATGAGGATTTATTCTCCGAAAATCAGCGAAATGTAACTTTTAGAAATAGGATTTACATGAAATCCGTAATTTAAAAAAACAACTTTTTTCACTGAGTTCAACACATTAAATAACTGGCAGGATAAATTAGTGCTTCAGCAAAATAGGAGTTAAAAATGAAGATATGTTCCGTAAACGAGCAAGATCGGACCACAAATAATATGACTTGCTTAGGAATTCGCTCAGTTTACGTATTTCTTACGTGACGTGCTGTTTACTCACCTTTTCCATGTTCGATGTCACATCGAAGTTGTATTTCATCTCCAAGACGAACCGTATCATTTGTTGATATAACTTGAGAAAAGTACGGACTTCCAGGAGGTCGAACATAGAGAGCCATCTTTGAAGCGAAGTTTGCGTTAGTACCACCTGATACAGTAGCTCGAGACTGGCTGTAAGCAGTTCAGATATTCAACAAGAGATGTCAGAGTATTACGTATATTGCGAAAGAGCATTACTTATAATTATTATTACTGTAATTATTTTATTAAGCTCTATGTAAGCAGTTAGTCATTCTCCCTGCACCTCTGGGTACTGAGTTTGTGTCACAGTCACTCCATGTTGGGTTCTTATTGAACGAATCGGTGACAGGGTAGGTTTTTCTCGGAATTTATCCCATTTTTCACTGCAAAAACTATATCCCACAACTTCTTACTCAAACCAATCTCATGGATAATGGGTCGGAGCTTCTTACAACAGTTCATGGGTCCCTTGGTCCGTTAACTTATGTAGATGTGTGTTAGATAGTATATATTTTTATTATTTTTATTTTCTTTGTTTCGCGTGTTCGAGAACGAACTATATTTTCTTACATGCTTAACAAATTTAATTTATCTTGCTAGAATACATTCAATTATTAGTTTTAGTCTTAATTTAACTATCATTAACTGGTTGTATTACAGATCATAATATAATAGATATTATCTTATTGGTCAAATCTTCATTTAGTATTTAATATTAAAGATAATTATGATTGTTATATTCTGATGTAACATATGTTTGTCGTAGTGAGTGGAAGAGAAGGCCACATGGCCTTAACTCCACCAGGCTAAATAAATAAATGAATAAATAAAAATAAAGGTAAAACCATTATTCGACCAATAAAAAGGCAGTCATAATCTGATTTGCTTGCTTTACAACTGGAACTTAGTTTGGAAGAAGTATAACTGTTACAATTTTAACTTTGATTACATAAAAATCCTAACCCCATTGGTTGCCTACTGCAACAGTAAATTGACCGTTTCTAATGTATTATTTATTGATTACAGCATCCAGATACTTGCTGTACAACTTCAAATTTCCTTAAATACTTTAAATTTATAAGATTTAGAAGTATAATTTGAATAATCTTTAGAATATGCTTTACTTACATGTTGCCTGAAGTCTTAAATTTAAAGCTTTTTGTTTGCGCAGTAACTAAATTTTGAGGTTGACATTCAATTGTAAATGCTATGTCCTCTGGTGTTCTCAATCCGTTTATCCTTGGAATTCGAACTGTGACACATAATAATCCCTGAAAAATAAAAGAGTCAGTTATCATTTCAAAATGTAAAAATCATACTGATGATTTAAATTAGTCATATCCATGAGCTACAAATTAGGATATCGATTGACCATCTTCGAAGTTTGTTTGTTAACTAATAGAATAAAACAAGTTTGTTCTTTAGTGAAGAATGGGATAGTAATAAAAATACGTAGACAAACCCATTTTGTTTATGGTCATTCTCTCCCCGTAATAAAAAAAAACAGCATGTCTCCATTCAGTAAGTCACTTTACATGTTGACTATCGAAAGACTATGCCTAATGGATTAACTAGACAAAATATTCAAATATTCCATGATTTTGGTGACAGTTCCGATAATTGCAGCCATGCAATATTTGCTTTATGCAGTACATGAAAGAGCCTAGCTAAAGTGCTTGCCAAATTGATCTCAAAATCAGTCTACTTACCTTTGAAATGGATTGCACAGTTCTGAATATCCATTCACCTGCTTAAATAGATATTTGATATTACTGCATTGTACAGCCAGTTTCCAAAAGGGCATTTAATTTTTAAATTTGTAATATATCCATTAAAATGTATTGTTTACATTTGTTTAATATGTGTAACCCTTAAATTGGCAAGACAAAGTCAAAGTGAACTCCCTGCGACCTGTGTGAACAGGTGAGGTGGTGAGCAGCCCTTCGGTCCACTGTTAAGTGGGCCCTGGGTTCCCAAATTAAGCCAAAAATCTGCATAAACAGCAGCAGCAGCTTGAAAAAGAAGCACAAGAAATGCACACCAGGGATTTCCTAATCTGTGTAACACACCATCATCAAACAATAATACACCCAAAAATAGAATTGGCAAAACTCGAATTTCTCATGCCAGATATTTAAATGTGGTGGACCGTAGTGAAAACGCAATCATATATAACTCTATATAGCGTAATTCGACACAAATATAAGTAATTTCTACTCGTTCGTTTTCTTATGTTTTATTACAGATATTTAATGAATTAAACCATGATTTTATTTTCACTGCGGTCCGACACATTTAAATAACAAGAACGAGAAATTAATGCTTCGCCAATTTAAAGATTCTTTTTTTGCTCTTTTGTAAGTTAGCGATTGGTGACATATTTCTCAATTTAATTTTACAAAGTAATTTCCCCAAAATATTCAGTTTCCAAAATACTTTAGACCTAATATCATAAAACTTACTCCCAAAACCATTTTTTTTCAATATAATTTTTACAAATCCTTGATTTCCCTAAATTTTTTTTTTGAATTCCAAAGTATTTCATTCCCAAGAACTTTTTTTAATTTGATATTTCTTAAATACAGGCTTAACCTAATCTAACCTAATAACATTATCGATCAACATCCTAGCTTTTATATGTTCGCAAACGAACTTCAAAAAGAACGGCCATATACCGAATCTATGATAAATAAATTGGAAATGGGCCAAAGAGTTAGAAACTCTAGATGTCGCATACAAAAACAAAGATATATATACGAGTATTAAAAAAAAGTTTCAAAAATCTGATGAATATAATGAAAGGAATTAAAATCACGATATAGGTCTTACATTAAAGTTATTCGCCAGAATTTGTCGTTATAAATTTATTGATTATATTGTTCGTAATATGTAACACTTTGTTAAGTTCGGTACTTTGTTTTTTTTTTTTCGAATTGTGATCGTTGGGAACATGCTTTGGAAAAATTATAATTTTCGTTTTTTTTTTATCTTTGGGCACTTATACCGTTCAGTGATATTTCATCAGGAATCATTTCAATAAAATTTAATGGAGAGAGAAAAATACCTCCCAAGGCCATAGTATTTTTATGTTTCTTGTTCGGTTATTATGAATTCATTAGTCTGTATTTTACCTAGCATGAACAATTATTTTCATTCGGAATAATAATACACATATTATTGTCTCAATTTATTTTAAACGCACGTGATTTGTAGTTTAAGAGACGATTAACAGATATATTTTGCACATGTAAGAAAACAAACCAACAAATAGACCATCATCAATGGTTGGAATTATATCCATTTACTATGCAGTAATAATATACTCAGAAATATTTGAAGACAAAATTTTGGGGAAAAATTAAGGGGAAGAGCAAGAAATACATTTGGAAAATGCAATAAAAATGAATATAAAGTTATTATTATTATTATTATTATTAAATAGCTTTAATTTATCTGACAGGGTTAAAGCATTAAGGCCTTTTCTACCACTCAACCAGGTAAAAAAAAATACTCTTACATATAAATTACAATAAGCTACATTCGTACAGGGTCTAGATTTAACGAAAAAATATAAAATGTAGGCCTACACGATAGAAAAATGAGAAAAAAAGACTATCAATGACAAAATAAATTTAGTTCTGGAGAAAAAATAATTATTTAACAAGTAATTGCATAAGCGTAACAAGTAATTGTAAAAACAGATATGGATCATGGAGTCTCACAGTAAATTTACAAAAAAAAAAACAGAATATTTGGCAATAAATAGCAACGAAAGAGATAATTTAATATTAGAAGGGGTACGCCGTAGCGTAGTGGTTAAGGCACTGCGCTACAAGCCGGAAGGTCGAGGGTTCAAGTCCCGGTGGGGTCAGGATTTTTAAACTGACCAAAACCTTCTGGCGGCACTATGGCCCTGGGGTCGACTCAGCCTCTAACTGAAATGAGTACCAGACGCTTGTTCTGGGGGTAAAGGCGGCCGTCACGCAGGGCTGACAACCCGGCTGACATCAAGTGTCGATTGTCAAGAAAAAGTGGGAGCCTTAACCTCCCACTACCCCAAGGGCCTCCTGAGGCCTGTAGTGGGAATACTTTACTTACTTTACTTTTAGAAGGAATTAAAATAAAGCAATTGAAACAAACTAAATATTTGGGAATAATTATGGATAACATTGAAGGTATAGGCAAAGAGAACATAGAGCATAGAATTGCATTGAGTAGCAAAATAATATCATTGTTAAATCCCATATTGTGGGATAAGCATATTTGGAAAGACACAAAAAAAAATATTGATAATAAATTGGTGGAATCTGTTGCAATGTATGGAAGTGAGGTATGGACGGACAATCAATAAGTAGTACAAGAATAGACTAATAGCTCTAGAAATGGATTATTTACGCAGAAGTGCCAGAAAGTCAAAATTAGAAGATGTCACAAATTAGGAAGATAGAAACATAATGGAATCAGAAGAAAGCCTAATTGAAAGAATTGAGGAGAAGGAATTAAAGTAGTTAGGACATATTTTAAGAATGGAAGATAAGCGATGACCGAAGCAACTATATCAATGGCAACCGACCAAAAATAAGAAAAGAGGGAGACCAAAGTTAACGTGGAAGAAAAACATGAAGATATAATGCAAGCAAGAGGGCTAAGCATTGAAGATGCCCAAGATCGTAGGCTTTGAAGGTTTGGCACGGGAAGACGGCAGAAGCTGTAAAAACCCGAAGATAGATAGATAATTGTATAAGCGTGACTTAAAAGTGTCAAGTGTGCGGCCGCCCCTGATATCTTGAGGGAGGGAATTCCAGTAGCAGGCATAGGTTACTGTGAAAGAAGTAGAATAAGAGGGATTGTTAGCAGACTGTTATAGAATGCAAATACTGTCAAGAAATGAAACTGGTATCAGAAAGAAGAGTAGAAAGGTTTCTCTGAAGAGTATAACGGTCTTTAAAATATGGCAATACATATAGTATATTATAAGAATATATGAACATATTTATGGAATTAAAACTTTTAAAATCAAAATTAGAGTTTCTATCTGATTCCGAGTTTCGCGAGTTCAAACTCGCCCGGAATCGATGGTTATTTTCAGGGCATAAAAATCTTGAGTATAGCTTTCTTGCGAATAGAAACAAAGCCATGGATCTCGTGTCGTAGACTTCGGTCTGCTGCATTTAACCCTTAAATCCTATAGGATACTTCAATTAGTTTATTTTAATTAATCAGAAGAAAACGAACGAGTAGAAATTACTTAATGTGTGTACAATTATTACACAATATACCCAATAATAATAGTCATGTATGATATAGTTTTCAGTGCGGTCCGCAACATTCAAATAACTACACGAAAAATTAGTGTTTTGCCAATTTAAGAGTTCAAAGAAATTTAAATCAGAAGTAAGGTATCTTTGAGACAAAATTTGTCGGTCATTTGACGCTCAGCTTTTGAAGTGTGCCCAACACTATAATGACCTGCGCTGTTATAGTGTCCTTAAATTAAACACTAACTACCGGCGTGTGTGTGTATAATAGAGTAAAACCTGTCTATGAAGGTTCCTTAAATATATTTCCGTCTTGACAGTTTTCCTTCTTATAAAGGTTTCCCAAGTTACAAGCTTGAATTTTCTCACGCAATGTAAGGGTTTTTACATGCACGTTTTAAAGACATAACGTATTGAACTGAAATACAGACAAAATAGTGTAACACGGCAATACAAAACAACTTTATTACACAAAACCGAGAAGGAACACAACTACAGGAAGACTGAAGAGTTTCCCAACTCCCTCGCAGGTAATGTAAGCAGGCAAGGAAAAGCGAGGGATTCCCCGCTGTCTCACATAAGCAAGGGTATTCCCGCAATACAATGGCAACACAAGAATGTAAAACGATATAATGCAGAAAGCGTCATATGCAGAATTTTCAAGTCGGTAATTAATTCTGTAATTAGAAAGTGCTTAAGTACAATTTTCGTCTTACTGAGGTAAAAATTAGCTATTAGTACTTTAAAAACCATTTCGTTTCCGCGTTATGAAGGTTTCCGGCTTATACAGGACGATTTTACTTATAAAACCGTACCTTCTGGAGATTTTTTCCGTCTCTACAGGTCTCCTTCTTATAAAAGTTCTGTATATTGCAAATGGTCTTGCTGATCACTCTCATTTATAAAAAAGCAAATTAATTAATAATTTAGTTAAAATTTAACACCTCATCTCATAATTGTAGAGTCCTCGAAGACATGTTTCAATATTTTTCGTATTATTTTCAGTTCTATCTAACAGATGAGGTATTAAATCCCAACTCAATTATTAATTAAAATAATAAATATTAATGTAAATAAATGTAATGAAAGTAAATTAACCTTTGGAATGCATAAGGGTCCGCGTGAACCCCATTATAAAACTGTTTTATTTACTGTTTCTGAATTAATTTCTCAGGCAATAATATTTTTGTTTATTTCACCTTTAACTTAGTAATTTTTACTGATTGGGTGTATTGACATTTATTTTTAAAGAATTTTTAAAATTGGCCTCAGGAGTTCACATGAACCCCTTATGAAGAGAAATGTAAAGCGAATATTTATGTTTCTGAAGGAATAGTGATTTGTTATACTTATATGTATATTAGAAAGCTGCTTGAATAATTTAATTAATTAGTTTGTGTAACTTATATAATGATCTTACAGAAATAAACATCTCGTGTAAATTGAGAATACTATATATATATATATATATATATATATATAATGTCCACCGCTATGGTCTCGAGGTAGCGTGCTACCTTGTCACGCAGCGGGCCCGGGTTCGATCGCCGGTCGGGGCAGTTTTCCTGGGTGAGGTTTTTCTTGGGGTTTTCCCTCACCTGTAAGACAAATGTTAGGAAAACTTTAAGGCCCAAACGGTTCCCGAAATCATATGGCCATCATCATTATCATCCTTCACCGGTGTGGAAAACAACGGGAAGCTACCACACCTACAATTCCCTAGTAAAGCTGCAAGCATAGCATGAAAATGCTATGATTGCAGTGAAAGACCTGCCCTCGGGCAGGATTACTATGGATGTGTGTATATATATATATATATATATATATATATATATATATATATAAAACTTCAGAGTTTACTTCAATATGTATTAATGAACTATGTATGTACATATATCATACGTTCCTCATGGAGACATAAATGCTCCCCTAGCGGGGATTTCTTGGCCAAGCTAATTTAGCTATACTTATTTCATACATATGCCAGTGAGTGGCATGTGGTTAGGACATCACCTCAATGATACATCTAGTAGTCAACTAAGGCATTACTTGCATGTGGAAGGCCGGCTATATTTTGTTCCGAGGTGATAATTTAGGCTTGAGGTTCTTTTACGAGTCCGAAAATCTTCAGACTCGGGACCTACGGCATAAAGTCACTCCCGGAGGACATGTCCTTTGGATTTTTCCATCCTAAAAAACATCGACCGCAGCTAAGTTTGAACATACGACTCTCGGAATTAGAGGTAAGGAACATAACCACTAAAACACCGTGGCCGACATTTCAATGTATAATTATTTATTAATTCATTTAACAATAGTTTTATAAAACATGTAAGTGGAAGACCTAAAAACTCCTGGAGTCAGGGAATATATTTATATATGAAGAAGAAACATCTAGCCTACAACCAGGAGATTGGATGGACCGACAAACTTAGCTATTAGGAATCGTACGATGTCAAAGACATTAATCAACTGATGATCTATCTATCTAAGTATGGTTTTCTACTTTGTTGTGTCGTAATACAAATTATTGTAATACAATTACATTTTCAGCTAGATAAATTTATTTTTAACCTGAAATCTTGCATTGGGGACCATCCGAACTCCAGTATGCAGAATAAGATGTTAAAATTATGTGTGCATTCAAAAGTTAAATAATAGTGGAAACTTGAACAATGATGACCTGTTAAAATAAACGGAGCTTGAACACGAATCTCTGATTTGAAATGGTTAAACGCACAATGTGTCACTGAGGCTTGTCTCTACACAATAATAAGAATATCATATTCCTACAGTCATGGCGGATCTAATCTCGCAGTAAACATCACTGCATTACATTTAAGCAATGAGGTTTATGCAACATCTAGTAACTGTGTCAATTCCAATTCCACGAAATCAAAATGTACCAAATGATGAAAACATTTATTACAGGTATTTTGTTTATTTTATTTATACTGTTCTGCCCTAGGGCCGGTCCTTCACTGCAATCATAGCATTTTCATGCTATGCTTTACAGCTTTAGTAGGGAATTATACTAGTGTGGTAGCTCCGAATGATGATGATGATGGAGATGCTGGCCAGATTATGTTCGGGGACCATCTTGAGCTTCAAAGCTTCGTGACATTTGTCTTATAGATGATGAAAAATCCCGAAAAAAAACCTCATCCAGGAAGCTTGTCCCGTCCGGGAATCAAACCTGGGCCCGTTGCGTGACAAGTAAGCACGCTACCTCGAGACCTACCTTGAAACTTCTCCCAGAGAAGCGCTGTGATGTACCAAGGCTGTGTCCGAAAAATTCCAGACCATGGGCAATCACAGAAATAATTCCCTTTGAGGAAAAATCCCTATGGTCTGACCATAAATCGAACCCGAGACCTCATGAATTACAGTCAAAAACGCTGACCACCAGTTCAAGAGGTTGGTCCCTATCTTATTTATTTATTTATTTATTTATTTATTTATTTATTTATTGTCTAATGCCATCAGGTTGTCTTTTATGACATTTCTGGCTTTCTCCCCTAGCATTGGCAGAATTGTAATTCATTTCTTAGGTTGGGGCACATGGAAGGCGGAATTACGTTACCCCGATCATATGATGGGTGATAAATGATAATGAAGCGCCAGGAGAGTTCTTAACCTAAATTCCAGACTATGAGCAATCACAGAAATAATTCCATTTAAGGAAAAATTCCTATGGTTTGACCGGGAATCGAACCCGGGACGTCATGAACAGTAGTCAGGAACTCTGACCACTAGCCCATGAGACTGGCCCCTCTCTTAAAATAAGAAATCATATTTTGTATCACGTCATAAAATTATGATGAAAGTTAAAAATTAAATTGTACCTGTTGGTAGGTGCCGTCGTCCTCAACTTTGTTAAAATATTGTATCTAAAATTAACTGGAGCGCTTTCGGAAGTTATCTTCCATCTTCTGCAGATTGAGCTTCCGCTACTCGTTGTTGTGTACGGTGATGTATACTCCAACTGTTTGTAGCAGCAACTGACTTGTTTTTGATGATCTCGTATAATGGGTTTGACTGGGGTGCGTTCTCATTAAGAAGTGAGGTGATGTTTGTTTCCTTTATAATTTCGAAGTCTTCAAATATATTTATCCTAGCTGGAATGTTTTCTCGGTGGATTATCGTGAGAGTATTTTCAATTGTATTCATTCGATGACCTGCGTCATAGAATTATAGAGCATGCGCAGTGTGACTACATTTTGTTCGCTGCCAAGCTAGAGTATTCGTGACATCATAGTGTATTCTTCTGCTTCTTCTTCTTCTTCTTCCTTCCAAGTATTAGGCCAAGGCCTGTTACGATCCTATAGTTAAATTTTCCCTCCAGCGTAAATAGTTTGATCCTTCCGGAAAATTCTCATATAAGATTTGAAAGCATAATAATAGTCCCTTCGATTGGTTGCTGGCCAAAAGAAGGCAAGACCAGTGATGGGGCTGCCATCTTATAGCCTCTGGTCAGGCTTTTCTGGAGAAGAAAATAAAATAAAGGAAAGAAGAAATGGAAGAAAGGAAAGACTCCCTAGCCCTCGGATGCCCTAATAGCGTCGGGGTCGAAAAAACAAGAGTTAACCAAGGGAGGTTAGATAGTAAAGTTAAAAGAGTGCAAAACACAAGTAAGTGGAAGAAATGTTTTGCTCAGCTTGGGCACCTTGTGGTCGCCATCCACATATCCTCTAGATGAGGACCCCTGAGGGTTCATAGTGTATTTAATATTAAATTTATCACTTCTCACTCAATGACAAATTAGATTTGAAGAGAAAAATATATGCCTAAATCGGGATTTGAACCCAATATCTCATCGTGTTAGTATAAGAGAAAAATGTATGTTTAAATCGTGATACCTAATAGCTCAAATCGTTAAAGCACTGGTGTACAGAATCAGAGATATTGAAATCCCGATTTAGGCATATATTTTTCTCTTCAAATTTAATGTATCATAGTGCATGTAACATAGTCTTGTGTCTTACCTGAGATCTTTGTTTAAAATTGTAACATTCCTCTACTCCACAATTTTCTAGATCAGAATAATCTAGGACGTACCATGAAGTTGCTTCATCATGTATCAATTTGCACTTTTCCTCACTTTTTACTACGGGATCACTGTATCCTGAATTCAGAAGTCGAAATTTGGCTCTGAAGTATCCATCAGAAAGTGATTTCGAACAACTAATGTCTGTAAATAATAGAAAATATCACAAAATATATCAAATTGTAATGTGTTTAACATAAACGAATTTTTAAAGAAGTAAGAGTTTATTTTGAGAAGCAGAAAAGTGACGTAAACAAGTGTGAAAATCGTCATGGCCTTTTTAGGAATATTGATTGATATGAGTTTAATCATGGTATCAAACATATTTCAGTTTATGAAGAATGCTGCTCTCTTTGAAATAATGGTTACAGGTTTGCCTCTGGTTCTGAATACTCGGATTCAAATCCTGCTCCTGGTCGGTGGATTTTTAAAGGCGTAGAGCTCCTGAGATAATAATAATAATAATAATAATAATAATAATAATAATAATAATAATAATAATAATAATCCATCCTGCCTGAGGGCTGGTCTTTCACTGCAATCATTGCATTTTTATGCTATGCTTTGCAGCTTTACTAGAGAATTATAGGTGTTGTAGCTTCCCGTTGCTTTCCACACCGGTGAAGGATGGTGATGATAATAAGGGTGATGATGATAAGGATGATGTTGATGAAGACTGATGATGATGGCCGGATGATTTTCGGGGACCGTTGGGCCCTAAGGTTCATGATATTTGTCTTACAGGTGAGGAAAACCCCATAAAAAACTTCACCCAAGGAGCCTGTCCCGACCGGGAATCGATCCCGGGCCCGCTGCGTGACAAGGCAGCACGCTACCTCGAGACCACAGCGGTGGACAATAAAAAAAAAGAATAATAACAATAATAATTACTATTATTATTTATTATTATTAGTATTAATAATAATAATAATTACTATTATTATTTATTATTATTATTATTTACTTATTATTATTATTATTATTACTTACTTACTTACTCACTGGCACTATCGAACCCGTAGGTTCATGGCCGCACGGACATAAGCTCTCCATACATCCCTATCCTGAGCTAATGCTTTCCAATCATTCCCTGTATAATCTACTTCCCTCAAATCATTGTTAATGTTGTTCTCCCACCTCATTCTTGGTCTACCAACTGGGCGTTTTCCTTCTGGCTTTCCTACAAGAAGTTTCCATGCACGTCTTTCATTCCCCATACGCGCAACATGTCCTGCCCATCGCAGTCTACGGGACTTAACTGTTCTTATTATATCTGGCTTCCTATAAAGACCATGTAGTTCATTGTTATGTAGTCTTCTCCATTCACCTGTCTGTTCATCTCTCTTTGGTCCAAAAATTTTCCTAAGAACTTTATTCTCAAATACTCGTAATCTCCTTTCCTCCCTTAAAGTAAGAGTCCATGTTTCGCACCCATATAATATAACTGGTAGAATAATAGTTTTATATATTTTCAGCTTAACATTTTTTGAAAGGAGTTGGGACATCAAAAGTCTCTGCAATGCATAATAGCATGCATTTCCAGAATTGAGCCTATGTTTAATTTCTTTGTGCATCTCATTCCTATTTGTGATTATTGTTCCTAGGTATTTGAATTCAGCCAATTCCTCAAAATTTCCCTCATTTGTCATTAGCTGTCCATTTCCATTATATAATGTATTTCTACGTGAGACCATATATTTAGTTTTACTGATATTTACTTCCAGTCCTAATTTCTTAGTGTTACTCAATAGTGTGTGCGTGTTGGCCTTTAGTATCTCCTCGCTATCGGCCAGTAGTACTACATCATCAGCATAAACTAACAGCTTATTAATACCATTCAGTTGTAAGCCTTCCTCATTCTCTAAAGATTTATAATGGCATGCTCTAGTACAAAATTAAATAGTAGAGGAGATAGTGCATCTCCTTGCTTCAACCCATTCTGGATTTCAAAAGTGTCTGAAAACTGTTTGCCTACACGCACCCTACTCGTTGAGCCATTTAGACACATTCGTATAAGTCTAACTAACTTTTTGGGAATTCCGAACTCCAGCAGGATACTATATAACTTCTCCCTCTTAATTGAATCATATGCTTTTTGGAAGTCTACGTATAGTTGATGTACAGTACCATTATATTCCCATTTCTTTTCTAAAATCTGTCTTATACTAAAAATCTGATCTGTTGTAGACCTGTTTCTTCTAAATGCACATTGATGATCTCCTAGAATGTCATCAATATAGGGAGTAAGTCTGCTGACTAATATATTTGTTAGAATTTTGTACGAAGTTGAAAGTAATGAGATGCCCCTGTAGTTGTTGCAATCAGTTTTATCCCCTTTCTTATAAATTGGTACGATAATTGATTCCTTCCATTCATCTGGAAGAGCTTCTTTTTCCCAAATCATACTAAGCAAACAGCGTATCTTGTCCATCAATTTTCTCCCCCTGATTTTATCAGTTCTGCTGGGATCTCATCTGAACCTGATGCTTTATACATCTTCAATTTTTCAATTGCCATTTCAACCTCTAATACACTTGGCTCTGCGACTAGCATTTCTGCTGTCTGTAACTTATCCTCCTCAATGTCCTGTTCTGTATGTACATTTAATAGCTGATTAAAATAACTTTTCCATCTATTTAATATACTCTTGGAATCTGCAATCATATCCCCATTTTCATTCCGAATTATGTTTGTTCTAGCCTGAAACCCTTTCTTCTCTATACTAATTCCCTGATATAATTCTCTAATGTTCCTATTTTTTGCATTCATTTCAAGATCATTAATCTTCTCTCTCAAATATTCCCTCTTTTTACTCTTTAGTAACTTGGTGGTTTCCCGTCTAACACTACCCAATTGCTCTAAATTTACCTCATTTGGCTCGTGTAACCATTTCATTTTTGCTAGCTTTCTTTTCTTTACAATGTCGGCACATTCCTCATCAAACCATTTCTTGTTTTGCCTCTTTTTTAAACAACCAATGCTTTCTGATGCTGACAATTTAATAGTATCTCTTATAGCCTCCCATTCCTTATTTATATCAGTTTCTTCTTCGTTTGCCACATTGTCATCTGAAGATTCCAGTACTTCAAATCTATTAGCAATTTTGATTTGGTATTCTTGCTGCAGTTCATCATTTTTCAAGTTTTTTAATTCATATTTTACAGAATCATCTTTAGCGTTTGTTCCTCTCATAAGCGATAGCCGTTGTCTGATTTTCACCCTGACCAGATGATGATCTGAATTGCAGTCTGTCCCTCTAACTGATCTAACATCAATGATGCTACTGTGCCAGCGTTTATCCACTAATACATGATCTATCTGGTTCCGAGTTTCTCCATCTGGGGACGTCCAGGTGTATTTATGAATATCCTTATGCTGAAATGTTGTGCTCTTAACAATGAGATTCTTTGATGTGGCAAATGTGACTAATCTAACCCCGTTGTCGTTACTATCTTCATGAAGACTGAATTTGCCTATTGTTGGTTTGAATATATCTTCCCGCCCCACTTTTGCATTAAAATCTCCTAAGACAATTTTTCATATGATATCGTGAAAGGGCTATCAAATAAGCACTCTAATTCTTCATAAAACTCATCCTTGATATTGTCATCTTTATCTTCTGTGGGGGCATGTACATTTACAATTATAAAATCATGTCGTTTACCCTTTAGAATTATGTATGATATCCTATCACTAACAAACTTAATATCTCGGATAGCGGATAGGATCCTCCTTCTGACTAAAAAACCCGTTCCAAATGCAGGTCTTTCTGCACCCCCATAGTATAATGCAAAGCTTCCTGATTCCTGACTACCTTCTCCTGGCCACCTAACTTCCTGTAAAGCGACTATATCCAAGGGCGATTTATCCAATTCCCGCGTTAATATCTCTAGTGCCCCGCTATTGTATAAAGTCCTAACATTCCACGTTCCTAGGAACATGTCCCTGTGTTTGAGCCTTTGGCATGGGTTCCCTGAAGTAGTCCCCGCCCGGAGAACCGAATGGGGGACTATTTGACCTCCGGAAAATTTTACCCCAGTAGAACCCATGTCCGCATTTCTTGACGGTTGTATTTTTACGGTGAAAGATCGTCACTCTTTCGACCAAGGTACTTATTTCGTCTGGCTTATCACCTTCGACCAGTCCGGTATGGGTAACCCTATCGGCAGCAATGCTACCGCCGGCATAGCTCTCAGGATCATTTAAGCACACAAGCCACTCCACCACGACAAGGTAAAGATACCATGATTATTATTATTATTATTAATACTAGTAATAATAAATAATAATAGTAATTATTATTATTATTATTATTATTATTATTATTTACTTACCTACTCACTGGCACTATTGAACCCGTAGGTTCATGGCCGCGCGGACACAAGCTCTCCATACATCCCTATCCCGAGCTAATGCTTTCCAATCATTCCCTGTATAACCTACTTGCTCAAATCATAGTTAATGTTGTTCTCTCACCTCATTCTTGGTCTACCAACTGGGAATTTTCCCTCTGGCTTTCCTACAAGAAGCTTCTATGCACGTCTTTCATTCCCCATACGCATTGTTATTATTATTATTATTATTATTATTATTATTATTATTATTATTATTATTATTATTATCGGCCGCGGTGGACTAGTGGTAATGCTCCTTGCCTCTGGTCCCGAGAATCACGGGTTCAAACCCGGCCGGGGTCGATGGATTTATTTAGGATGGAAAAATCCAAGGAACAATTCCTCCGGGAGGGACTTTATGCCGTGGGTCCCGAGTCTGAAGATTTTCAGGCTCGTAAAAGATCCTTAAGCCTGAATGGAAAGGCCTCTAAGCAAAATTTATCGAATTTTCCCGTCCTAGTACTACCTTGGTTTCCTGGATGTCAGTATGAGGCGGAACACTGACCACGGACCACTCAAATGACATCTATACGAAAACAAGTGTAACTAAATTAGTATGGTTCAAATTCTTCCCTGTAGGGGGGAGCGCCTAAATCTCTGTTAAGGGAAACATGGGCTTACAAGACAATATTATTATTATTATTATTATTATTATTATTATTATTATTATTATTATTATTATTATTATTATTAATCTCTACAAATACTAATGTGTCGTCAAAACGCATGTGTGTTATCCAAATTGAACATCTTCTCTCATCAGGTCATGATCCAATAAGGAAATGTGGCATGAGGTGCATAAAAGTTCCTGCAAAGGGAGAAGTTACATTAAATAAGAGAGAGAGAAATAATGTAATTAATATCCCATTAAATGTCATAATTATCCTAAGACTTATTAATATTGTTATCATTTTAGTATTTTATTTATTCTGCTCTCAAGTTATCTAAAGGCCTATTTAGTGCACAAGAGCTTATTTAGAACGGATGTAACTGACCACGGATATTTTTGTTTCGTTACGTTCAATAGTGTTTGAAAAATAAGGAGGATGTACTTGGATGTAAACAACAAGATATTTTCGCTGATTCTACACGGGAAAACGTTCACTATCTTTACAAAGAGACCTAAAATAGTTTGGGGGAAAGAGTCATATATATATATATATATTTATATATATATATATATATATATATATATATATATGGTATGATAAGAAAAATAAATGCCTGGACGGGATTCGAACCCGGATCTCTGAGTCTGTACCTCAGCGTGATATCCATTACACTACCAGGCGAATCCAATTCAAACACTTATTTTTCTTCTTATATATGTATTATACTCTCCATTATTACTAGATGTCGCGAGAACACTGTCTTCACTGCCATCTAGTAGCTGACTATAACAAGTAAGCAAATGCCGTCCAGGCATTTATTTTTCTTATCATACCATATTAAGCTTGCATTGCTCAATGTTAAACATTTAATTATAACATCGATATAGCGTCACTGCTATAAAGTAAAATAAATATTCTCTTTAATTTGCTTACTTGTTATAGTCAGCTACTAGATGGCAGTGAAGACAGTGTTCTCGCGACATCTAGTAATAATGGAGAGTATAATACATATATAAGAAAAATAAGTGTTTGAATTGGATTCGCCTGGTAGTGTAATGGATATCACGCTGAGGTACAGACTCAGAGATCCGGGTTCGAATCCCGTCCAGGCATTTATTTTTCTTATCATACCATATTGAGCTTGCATTGCTCAATGTTAAACATTTAATTATAACATATATATATATATATACAGTTTAGGATTTAAAGAGAGATCAGGGCTCGCTTAGTTTAGGTTGGGGCATGGAAATTTCTTTAAAAAATACTGACGATCACGATATGCGATTATTTCCAATGTGCGGAAGCTTTGAAGACGAAATACATATATTTGGAAAATGTAACGATTTGAAATATTCGAGGCGTCAGTTGTTGCCGGAAAGATTTCTAAATTCATATCGTGATGGATTGGCATGCTACGAGTTAATGTAAACCCAGAAAATTTGATAAACGTGGGTAAATTTTTGGACAAGACGCGGGAAATAAGAACACTCATTCGTGAATAAATAAATATGTGAGTGAAGTGTAATATCATTAATACTTAATAACTATACTCAACTTTATTAATGTATAATGTAATTGTATTGTTATCTATCGTGTATTTGTTACTAGACAATAATTTATTGATACGGACTGCCAACAGCATGTATGACTTGCTGCCCGCGCGACACATATTTATAAATAACATTGTATGTATCTTACTTTTAGACTAATGAAGTCATTACTATATTATGTACACCGTGCAAAAATTATAGAGTTTTCCTAGTGTCATTTCTCTAAGTGATTACAAAAAAGAAGGGACTGTAATTTTTATTGTTTCCATAACAATTATAAATAACCGAAATACCACGGGCATAATATTTAGGCTATACGTCGCATGCCGAGTCAGTAAACCGTCTGATCCTTATATTTATGGAGAACGAACAAATGAAACATGTAGTCAATCCACTAGCTTTACAATAAAAAAAAGGTTGTCTGTGGGAAAAAAAAATCGCTTTATTTCAGTCCACATAACTACAGCAAGGCAAGGAAGGGTATTGAATTGAATGACGTGTGAATCTATGTTTGCTAGAATACTTTTATTTACTTTCCCATTCATTTCATATCAGATTAAGCCACGCGAAGCGTGGCCAGTTTAGCTTATTTTATAAAGTCTTAAAAATAAATAAATATGAAATTGGATTAGCTTTATAAATATACAAATTCTAGATTAATATATGAATTACCTGTAACTTGAAGGTGAGATTCATGTGTTCTGGATGTAACTGAAGTAGGTGATGTTGTTTGTGTAAACTCAGCTAAATCGTAATTTTCTTCATACATGGAATCGTCAATACTGTATGATAGCGAGGGAACAATAGAAACTTCGTTACCACTTGAATAGACAGGACTGAATAAAACATGATTTTCACTGTTTACATCGGACGAATGTTTAAAATTATGTTCATTTACCGAAAGTGAAGCGCCAAATGGATAATTTTCAATATATTGTTGAGATGGCCGAAATTCTTTGGTTGCTGGAGGTGGATAAGGAGGTTCAAGAAAAGAGGACAAACTTTCATGTTTTGTTAATGAACCAGAAATATCTTGTTGATAGATATGATTCCTTTGATCGTATGAGGATTTAATTCCTGAATTAGAGTAATGATTATTATTATTATTATTATTAGTATGTATAGGCGTTCCATATTGTTGTGGTGGTGGAGCAGGTGGCTGAGGCCCAATAGCTGTGGGAGCTGGAGGTTGTGGGCCATCCGACGGAGGATAGGGGTCCTTTTGGTCGTATGAAGATTTAATTCCTGAATTAGAATAATGATTATTAGTATTAGTATTTAGAGGCGCTCCATATTGTTGTGGAGGTGGAGCAGGTGGCTGAGGCCCAATAGCTGTAGGAGCTGGAGGTTGTGGGCCATCCGACGGAGGATAGGGGTCATAATGATAACCATTGTGAGAAAATTGCACTTTGTTATAAAAGTCAGTGTTTGATTTAAATTGAGGCGGGGGTTGAAGTCTCTCTGAAGATGATTGGTATCTTGGATTGTCTAGTGAATGAGATAGTACACGGGGTGTGAAAGTGTGTCCTGGAGGTGGAGAAGGCGGTTGTGGTCCACCTGGTGGAGGGGCCGGAGGTTGAGGATCTACTGTTATTCCTACAGGAGGAGAAGGTTTTCGAGGTCCATAATAGTAACCTTCAGACATTTTTGTTTCCGTAAATCGAAAACTAACGTTCTTAGGAAATGTCAATTGTGCAACGTTTCTTCCTGTAGAGGAACCTGGCTGTTGTAATGCATCTAACGACTGATATATATTATTGTCATTGTTTGTATGTTTCAAGTTGGCATTTTGATGGGCGTTTTGATTAGAATGTGAAGTGTGTTGTCTCGGATGTGGTGCAGGGGGTTGTGGTATATTGTTATATGGAGCATATGAAGGGAAGTTCGAGCCATGCTGATTTGGTACTGTGTCACGTGGAATACCATAATTTTGGGATGGTGGAGAAGGTGGCATTGGCCCACCTGGTGGTGGTGCTGGAGGTTGTGGCTGTATAACACCTGTAGGAGGAGCATAAACATAACCTTTGTTTTTATTATTAAAATTGCCATGTTGTTCAAGACGTGCTATTTGTGAAGGCTCTTGGAAATTTGATGCAGGATGTTGTGCAACTAAATTTGGAACAACCTTTGATTTACGTTGTTCATCTAAATTAATAATTGGATAGGAACTAGGCGTATAGCTATAAGTATGCATACTATTGCCAGGTTGCAATGTATTATAATGATATGCTGGAGATAATTGCATGTAATTGTTTACATTACTTTGAGGACGAAATTGTGTTTGGGTAACATTTGAAGATACCTCTTCTGGGCCAGATGATTTGGGATAAACATGATCAAAATGAGGAAATATTGGGATAAATTGACCATTACAATTTGATGAAGGAGGTGATGTAGTTATTGCAGAAGTATAATAATTATTATGATTTTCGACTATAATGTCATCGGAATAGGGAGGGTTGTAAGGTATGATGCCACTGTTCTCAAACACGTGTTGTACAGGTGCAGTTGTCAACAAAGGAAGATCGTGCTGCTGCGTTAAGACAAAGGGGTAAGCCAAGTATGGATTTTGTCTTTTACCGCGGAAACTGTCGGTCACGGACCGAGAACGCACCACCTGTCCAGGAGTATCTATTTCTGGACCGCGACGAAGAGTTAGTGAACTGGCACACTGTATATTCTGACAACTTAAACCATTCCGTCTTCCTGTTTCTTTCTCACTTTTTATAAAACCCGTGTTCACACTCAAACTTAACACTAACAACCCCACAAAACTGTACACAGATCTTGACATTTCGTAACTAACACTATATTATTTTAAATAAATCTTGTTTACATTGTGTTGAAGTGTGTTTCACAAGATATTAATTATACAAGTTAAATTACTTATAAGAAACTGTGACAACAAAAGTTCTTGATTACTCGATGAAGCATAGCATGTGTGAACATGTACCTATATAAGTTTCAACTATAGATCTCCGCCTCTTTTTCTGCTATAATGGGAGGGGATTATTATTGGGTGCCACTAGCATCAATTAAATATATAAACAACGTCATTGGGTAAGAGATGCCACTTTACATACGTTATTTTCTCTTTGGGCTAGTCCATTCCCCCCTCTATGCAAGTGGTCAGCATGAATACAAGCCCAGCCTCCAAACACAAAATTAATATTTACAACTCACATAATAAGAACGAAAAAAAAAACTTTCACTATTGTATTCAATGATGTTAATTAAATGTTTACACCTTCTTATTTGCTATTTTTGGTTGCAGCGGTCACTTCTGCCCGGGAACTCATACTACTACTTTCGCTAGGTAATAAATATTAATATTACATATTAAACCCATAACTTACTCTTGCGTGTTGGCAGTGTGATAGATATTATCAGACTTACAACTTATAATTTTCATGCCTCATCTTCAGAATGCTCCGGGTTACTGCTCACCTTCTCCGAAATATTGTATGTGATTTTGTTACGTGGAATAAAAAAATTGCGTAATTATGGTAATATGTTCCTTACGAAAGCTGTCGTTAGTGTTAATACAACATTATTATCACTTAGAATATGAAGAGTACACGAAGACCGTCGATGGCCCGGACATTTACGTGTTAAAGTTAATACTTTATTGTAGTATAATTACACTGAGCAACAAAAAAGACACTTTTTTTTTTGTTTCAGAAAGAAAAATGTGTGATTCGGATAGTATGTTTTCTCCTGAATTCAAATATGACATCGGTTTTTATCCATCACCCTAGGTTTCCGAGAGACAGACATTTATAATTTCAAATACTTTAATATTTTCTACATTCGTAACTACACAATATTCGAATATTCGGACAATAAGAAATGACGATTTTCTGCTAAATTTCGCCTGTGGAGCATCCCTCTTGATGGTCCAACAATAATCGGCCAGCATATTAGTATTCCATTTGCCTTGATATCTCTTTTCCATAGCTGAAAACCATTTGAGTTAGCTCATTTGGTTTTATTTTACAATGGACAAATGGACGAAAAATGTTTATTAAAAATAATTATTTAAATCCATTAATTGAAATTGAAATTTAAAAAAACTGTCTGTGATGGAGAAATTCCGAATACATATTTGAAAACACGATAAAAAAACTGCATTAAGTACAACTATTGGTACTCATGAGACAAAAATCATGTTGACCAGTGTTATTTACATCACTTTGGTTGGAGTAGAAGCACTGTTTTGTGGAATATTCCTAATAAAAAATAATTAGTTACATTTCTGTTACTTTTTCTTTGGATCCACATAAAAATAGTTCAATAATATATACTTTAAATTCTTAAAAATCCATGATCTTATATACAGAGTGATTCCGCATTTAATCGATGAAGTCCTTAATCTTGCTTTGCAGACCCGAAGTTCGCTATCTCAAAATTACAACGAAAGTACGCTGTTAGACTAACTCACTAGCAGTATCGAGCCTGGAGCTAATTATTATTTATTTTACCTGATGGGAGTTAAGACTGTAAGGCCTTCTCTTCCACTTTACCAAGGTTAAATTACACATATGATAACAATTATGAATTATCTACATGTTGATTAATAATACATAATAGGCACAGGCTACACAATAATGATTTGAAAATGAAATAACAAAAAATAATGATAATAATAGTAATAATATTAACAATATATATTCCACCGCTGCGAGGTAGCGTGCTGCCTTGTCACACAGCGGGCTCGGGTTCGATCCCCGGTCGGGGCAGTTTTTCTGGGTGAGGTTTTTATCGGGGTTTTTCCTCACCTGTAAGACAGATGTAAGGAAAACTTTAAGACCCCGAAATCATATGGCCATCATCATCCTTGTCATTATCATCATCCTTCACCGGTGTGGAAAGCAACGGGAAGCTACCACACTTACAATTCCCTAGTAAATCTGCAATCATAGCATGAAAGTGCTATGATTGCAGTGAAGGACCTGCCCACGGGCAGAATTACTATGGATATATATATTCTCTTTAATTTGCTTACATGTTACAGTAGCTACCAGGTGACAGTGAAGACTGAATTCTAGCTACATCTCGTAATAATGGAGAATATATATACGATATATATATATAAAAATAAATGTTTGTATTAGATTTGTTCAGTGGATAGCACGCTGGAGTACCAATCCAGAAGTCCGGGATCAAATCCAGTCCAGGCATTTGTTTTTCTTATCATGTCATATCAAGCTTGCATTGCTCAATGTCAAAAATTTAATTATAACATCCATAAAGCGTCACTGCTATAAAGTAAAAATATTCTCTTTAATTAGCTTACTTGTTATAGTAGCTACCAGGTGGCAGTGAAGACCGAGTTCTCGCGACGTCTCGTAATAATTGAGAATATATATATATATATATATATATATAAGAAAAATAAATGTTTGTATTAGATTTGTCCAGTGGATAGCACGCTGGAGTACCAATCCAGAAGTCCGGGATCAAATCCAGTCCAGGCATTTGTTTTTCTTATCATGTCATATCAAGCTTGCATTGCTCAATGTCAAAAATTTAATTATAACATCCATAAAGCGTCACTGCTATAAAGTAAAAATATTCTCTTTAATTAGCTTACTTGTTATAGTAGCTACCAGGTGGCAGTGAAGACCGAGTTCTCGCGACGTCTCGTAATAATTGAGAATATATATATATATATATATATATATATAAGAAAAATAAATGTTTGTATTAGATTTGTCCGGCCATGTAATGAATAGCACGATGGAGTACCAATTGGAGGTCCGGGTTCAAATCCCATCCATGCATTTATTTTTTATTATATATATTGTCCGGCGGTCCTTGATATATGAGGAGAGGGAATTCCAGAGTCGAGTGGCTGAAACATGGAAGAATGATGAATAGTCAGATATTCGAAGTAGAGGTACAGCTAGAGTTAAATTTTCTCTCGAACGTGTGTTTAAGTTATGGTGGGAAGATAGTGTACGGAAGCGAGTAGAAATATAAAGGACCGATGGGGTGAAAAAATTGTATATATAAGAAGCATTCGTCTATCTTCCAATCGGGGCCAAGACAACATTTCAAATACTTCTTCTTTTTCATCATCCAGGGATTAAGCCTGTTGGCTCGTTGAGGTTTCATGAAAGCTAGAATTGTTAAAATTGTTCAGACCATCTTCTGTGTGGGCGTCGAACATTTTTCTGTCAGTGTGGTTTAAAATTTAGCAATAATTTTGGAAATCTTTCTTCTGGCATTCTATCAACATGTTCTTCCCAGGCGTGCCAATATTTAATTATTCGATCTGTAAATCTGAAAATATGTAGTTCCTTCTTTATATCTTCATTTGTTTTCTTATCCAGTAGAGTCTATCAGTTGTGTAAATCCCCGAAGTACGAGAGTTAGAAATTATTTTAATTATAATAATCTAAGCCTGCGTGAACAACTTCTCACGATAAAAGCTTTTGTGCATGTATTGTCTATTGTTTGTCTTTCGTCACGATATCTTGCCGTATGTGGTAGTAGGTGAGGTTTTATGTTTTATAGTAACGTGGTTTTCACTTTGGCAAACAAAATATAAAGCGGGCACATTAATGTGTTAAGTGGCTGATGTCAGCTTGTTCGTCATTTTTACCTCGTGTCCAGAACCTGCAGTACAATCTGTGTCACAATTCTAAATATATAAATACTCATTTTTAACATCCACTTTGACTTCTAGTCAGTTGTTTCAAGACCTCCTGTACAATATTATCTTTCAAACAAAAATCCATAATACAACATTCCTAAAAGCTCTACATTAGTGTTACTTTTCTTGAAAGTAGTGAATTATTTGATAGAATACAAATTTTGAACAGAATATTAGAATATATCTAAATTTATTTATTTTTTTTCAAATGCCTCAGATTGTCTTTCGACATTCCTGGTGTTCTCTCCTGGCATAACGTACTTGTAACCTACTTCTGAGGTTGGGGCGCCTAGAAGGCGGGGTTACGTTGCTCCAATGATATGATGGGTGATGATGATAATGGTGCGCCAGGAGAGTCCCTAATCCTAAGCTTAACCTAAGATGAATATGAATGATGATGATTGCGATGGCCATATGATTTCGGGGACAGTTTGGGCCTTAAAGTTTTCCTGACATTTGTCTTACAGGTGAGGAAAAACCCCGATAAAAACCTCATCCAGAAAAACTGTCCCGACCGGGGATTGAACCCGGGCATGCTGCGTGACAAGGCAGCACGCTACCCCGAGACCACAGCGGTGGACTGGAATATATCTAAATTGTAATCTTAATTGATTGCAATAAAGGCTGTTAAATATAGGGAGGATCATCTACAGTAAATTTTACCCCAGTGGAACCTATGTCTGCGTTTATTGACGGTTGTATTTGTACGGTGAAAGATCGTCACTCTTTCGATCAAGGCACTTTTTTCATCTGGCTTATCGCCTTTGACTTCCCCGGCATGGGAGATCCTTTTGGCAGTTATTCTACCGTCAGCATAGGTAGGATAATAATGTTAATCATAATTTGAGGGAGGTGAAAATTATACAGAGGATGATTGGAATATAGCTCAGGATACGGATGTATGGAGAGCTTTACATCTATTCCCGCACGATCATGAACCTACAGCTTCTATAGTGCCAGTGAGTTGAGTAGTTATTTATACATCTATTTATACTATAGTATTTTATACTGCTGTTTTTAATTAAATGTATTTTTTGTGTTAATAGTATGACTATTTAGTATTAATTGGAGAAATATGTCTACATACACATATTAGCCCTATTATTTGTCATATTTTAGAGGTTGAGTGCAAAATAAGGCCTTATGTTCTTAATGCTGCCAGTCTAAATACAACTCTGATTATTATTATTATTATTATTATTATTATTATTATTATTATTATTATTATTATTATTATTATTCCGAGGCATGATGTTTGGTTTTTTAGCATTTTTTTCTTTTTATGATGAACGAGGAGTTGGCCCGTTGCATCAACTCCCAACTTGGGGGACGGGTAATTTTTGTTTAAGGTTTTCTTCCTCTAGCCTTTGATGTTTCTTACTGCATCATAGACATAGAAAAGATTCAAGTGCTATGGCCATGTCAAAATAATGCCAGATCATAGATTGCCTAAACTTATTATGGAATGGATCCAAATTGAAAGGAGGGAGAAAGTAAGACCAAAGAAAACTTGGATAGAAGGTGTGCAAGCGACTATGATTATCAGAGGATTGGAGGAAAATCAATAGATGGACAGAGAGGAATGGCGTTTGGGCGTTTGGTTTCGGGAAGACGGCGGCAGCTGTCAAGATACCGGATGATTATCTTCTTCTTCTTTTTCTTCACTTCACGGGCTAGGCAAATTGCCTGTTCAGCCTCACAGTTGTTCTGTCCATCTTTTCACTGACCTTCCTACATTCCTTGAACCTCTTGGCTTGCATTGATTATTATTATTATTATTATTATTATTATTATTATTATTATTATTATTATTATTATTATTATTATTATACACTTTTTTAAATCTATCTTAAAAATGTGTTTATACACTGTAATTATCTCTCACACTAATATAAAATAGCCTACTGTCCGTCTATACCAGTATACGTACTCCATATGTACTTAAGCAAGCTAGTTTATTTACACTTATTTCCCAACAGATAAATGGTTAGCTCTTCACCTCAAAGAGTCATCTGGTACCCAACTAAGGTATTACATGGATAGTAAAGGCTCGCTGGCTGTAATTTTGGCTAGAGGTTCTGTAACGAGCCCGAACATTTTCATACTCTGGATCCACGCCTTAAAACCCCGTCCGGAAGACATATCTTGTATTTTCCATCGATCTCGGTTTGAACCAGAGACCCTCTGGACCGCAGCCAAGGTACTTAAGTGCTAGACTCCGAGGTCGATATACAAAATACTGTTAACACTAAAATATATATGAAGTAAATCTGGTAGTTTTAAATACAATAGTAGTTGTACCAGTAAATAAAAGAATATTGGCCTTCATAGGCTTATTGAAATTTAATTTATCTAGTAACTCAAGACTTGAAATAAAAAATAGCACATTAGTTATGTGGAGTTATCAAAAATATTGTCAAATTTTAAATGAAAGAGGCTATTGGTATACAGTTCCTGATTTAATTTTAAAAGCAGGAAAGTGTCAAATCCTCATTACAGTATACATATTCCATTAACTGTGGTCTTTTCTTAATGCATGTTAAAAATAAATACCACTGTGCCCACTTTTACAAACCAAATAGAAGTTTGTTAAATGTAAAGTAAACATGAGTTCGGTTATCTAACGTTTCGGATGGCTCACATCAATGCTGATCGACATTTTTTCCCCAATTCATTATTCTCAATTGATATTATTCACTATGGAATTTATCCTAAAAGTGTAAGTTCTCAAATATTAAAAAAATTAAATTAAATTACAAATAACAGATTTTCTGAAGAAGGAATTATAAATCGTGGTGTGAGACAAGGCTGCCCCCTATCCCCAACACTCTTTGCAATTTATATCAATGAAGTAATATGTTGCTGGAACAAAACATATAAATTTGGAATAAGAATATCAGAAAATAGAAAATTAAACACCCTATTGTTTGCAGATGACCAAATAATAATAGCAAATTCCGAAGATAATCTACAGAAAGGTCTGTATGAACTTAACAAAATTACAGAAGAATATGGATTAAAGATATCTACAGAAAAAACAAAAATTATGGCATTTCAAGGTGTAGATCCTGTCAGAAGTAAAATTGTACTGGACAATAAAATTTTGGAGCAGGTGAATAATTTTACATATCTAGGATGCAATATCTCATATGAAGAAGAAAATGATGTAAATGCAAAAATATCTAAATTTTTAAGAATTTTAGGGTTAATAAATTCTATCTTCAAGCCACAGTTAGTCCAAAAGCATTCAAGACTGAAAGTGTATAAAACACTGGCTCTTCCAACTCTTTTGTATGGTAGCGAAGTATGGACGTTGAAACAGAAGGATATACAGAGACTTAGATCTGCTGAAATGAGATATCTTCGGAGGACTGCAGGATACACACTATTAGATCACAAAAAAATGAAGACATCTTAGAAGAATTACACATGGAATCTTTAGAAAACAAAATTTCTGATTATAAGTCAAGATGGATACAACATGTTCATCGAATGGAAGATCACAGAATACCCAAACTAATGTTAAGATATCAACCTGCAGGAAGAAGAAGACCAGGACGTCCACTCAAAAGACTTCTGGATGGTGTTTCTCTTGAGGCCGAAACAGGTCAACAAATGGCCTAAATTCGTGAATGTACTATGATGATGATGAAATTAAATTACAACTTTTCCGATGGATCGTATCCAATTCAGAAACAACAAAATACTGACGTTTTTTAATCTCGAAATTTATCCACAATACAAGGGTTTTCCGTCACCCTCAAGAAATTCTCCTTCTTCATTTGCAGCCTCCCTGAACGTCCTCATCTGTAAAGTCCAGTTCACGCATACTTCTCATTCCATCCATCTAACTCTCCTTAGGTTTCACTCTTCTTTTTTCCATCTATTCTCCATTCCTAATTTTCTTAGGGATTCTATCAGATGCTATGTTCTTGAGATACCCGTACTATCTTTAATCGCCTTTCTTCATTTTTCTGTAATACTTCACTTTCAACTTTCACCATTTTCCTAATTTCAACGTTTCTATTTTTTTTCTAATCTAGACTTCTGGGAAGATCACCAGTAATCGATTTCTATTGCTAATATAATTTTCTAAAGTATTGTATATTAAGAATAATACAATCAGTATACTTAGAACTAAAAAATGTGACTTAATATTTCGATTTAATGTATTTAATTATAAAGGGTAAGTCTCGAGATAGCGTGCTGCCTAGTCACGCAGCGGGCCCGGGTTTGAACCCCGGTCGGGGCAGTTATTCTGGAAGAGGTTTTTATCGGGGTTTTTCATCACCTGTAAGACAAATGTCAGGAAAACTTTAAGGCCCAAACGGTCCCCGAAATCATATGGACATAATCATCATCATCCTTATGATTATCATAATCATCATCATCATCATCATTCATCGGTATGGAAAGCAACGGGAAGCTACCACACCTACAATTCCCTAGTAAAGCTGCAAGCATATCATGAAAATGCTATGATTGCACTGAAAGACGTGCCCTCGGGCAGAATTACTATGGATGGATGGATGAATATAGGGTAAAGGGAGGTTAATTCGTGTTATATGTAATTCCGTGACAAGTTTCCCGAATTTAAAATGCAAGATAAATATATATTGAGGTATTTAGACTAAAGATCATATCTTTAGATAACATACTTTTTAAATGTCAGTATTCTGCCTATAATGATAATACTTTACCGAAATTTGAAAATTAACTGCTTAATATTACTAATACCTCCCTTTACCCTACTTCGTATTTTGGAACTGTGTTAAATACTGCATATGTTTTACTGTATGCTCTTGCATGTGAGAAATTTTCCAATTCTTTGGCCCATTTCCAACTGATTTTTCATGATTCAGTGTCTTAAGTTGTTTCTAAAATTCGCTTACAAACCCAAAAGGTAGAATGATAACATATGTTTGGCTAGCCTTTGCTTTGAAATATAAATTAGATAAAAAAACATTGGAAATTATATACTTTGGATTTCAAAACATTTAGACAATAAAGTGTTTGGGATAACTATGTAGGGAAAAATTGATTGAGAAGAGAGCTTCTTGGTAATAAAGTATTTTGGGGGGAAAAATAGTTTGGAAAAATTAGATTTGGAAATGTGTGTATATCAATCAAGTTCTACTGTTTTTCTTCTACTTCATGAAATTAGGCCTTTTGACCTGTCTTCCACTTGATGATTCTCAGTAATGTAAATGTCACTGACAAGTCTAGTGGACATGCTCTTCTGCAGAAAAGATTGCTCCTTCCGACTTTAAGTCGTTGGAGACTTCATTCCTGTTACCCCGAGTATGAGCTCCTTTTAAACTCTGGAGAAAGAGTTGTCCCGCGCCGTAGCCGAGCGGTTAAGGTAGGAAGCCTTGGCGCGGAGCTACCGGACTTGCGCTGGTTCGAGTCTCCATGGGGGAAGAAATTTTCTCATGGTATTTCGGCCAGTATGGGACCGGTGCCCACCCAGCATCGTGAGACAATTGGGTAGCTACAATAAGTAGCGGCTCCAGGTTGAGGAACCAGCTATAACGGCTGGGGGACTCGACATGCTAACCACATGTCACCCCTACACTGGCTGTTGATCATCTACCTCTGTGATTGACACATGTGGATGTGAAGGGCCAGCAGCCGGCTGGTAAAAGGGCAACCGCTGAAAAGTGGAAAGACCCTCAATCGAATCGGAGCCGTAGCCGAGCGGTTAAGGTAGGAAGCCTTGGCGCAGAGCTACGGGACTTGTACTGGTTCGAGTCTCCATGGGGGAAGAAATTTTCTCATGGTATTTCGGCCAGTATGGGACCGGTGCCCACCCAGCATCGTGAGACAATTGGGTAGCTACAATAAGTAGCGGCTCCAGGTTGAGGAACCAGCTATAACGGCTGGGGGACTCGACATGCTAACCACATGTCACCCCTACACTGGCTGTTGATCATCTACCTCTGTGATTGACACATGTGGATGTGAAGGGCCAGCAGCCGGCTGGTAAAAGGGCAACCGCTGAAAAGTGGAAAGACCCTCAATCGAATCGGAGAAAGAGTTGCCACTTCTACCAGTTCTGCCGAGTTGAAATGTTTTCCTCCTCGCCATCGCTGCCATTGTGATCTTCGTCCGTAACCCTGGACAAGGGTAAGCGTTATACCCCGCAATACTGGGTCCTTAGAAGAACTTAGTCACCGACTTAGAGTCGGGTTCACCCCCGGGTCGTGGACGCGCCAGCTAAGAGTTACCTAAGTGCGTTGAAGGAAGATGTCCCTAGTTCCGCGAAGGTCGGGTTAATGTCCGTGTATGATGCCACGAACGAAGGTTCTACTGTTTTTAAATGCAATTACATACTTATTATTGGGTTAATAATAATTCGGTACAGAAACATGGGGATTAAAATCAAGAACAATAAATTAGTATATTTTCTGGAGACATTCAGCTGGAATTTCTATAAAAAAATAAGAAACAGTGTAATTAAACAAAATATGAATTTTTAAATCTCAATTGTGGATTTCATAAAAAGCAAACAATTAAAACGGTGTGGTCATGTAGAAAAGAATAATAGAAGACAGATTCCCTAGTATGCTATTAGGATGAGTGTTGCCTGGTAGAAAAAGGATTAAGAAAAGCGGTTTGATGGTGATTTAAACAGCATGAGAGAAAACATAATTCGACTATGGAGATTGGAATGAGAGAGTGATATGGTGGAAAATATTTATAATTGGGCGCAGATAAATGTTGTAAAATCTGCTAAATAAAAAAAAATACCGAAATGTATTAGTTGCAGTAATTCATAAAGCCTATGTTTAATTTCTTTGTGCATCTGATTTCTATTTTGTGATCAGTGTTCCTAGGTATATGAATTCAGCCACTTCTTCAAAATTTCCCTAATGACAAATGAGGGAAATTTTGAAGAAGTGGCTGAATTCAAATATCTAGGAACACTAATAACAAATAGGAATGAGATGCACAAAGATATTAAACATAGGCTTAATTCTGGAAATGGATATTATTATGCAATATAGGGACTCTTGTCCTCTCAATTCCTTTCAAAAAATGTTAAACTGAAAATATATGAAACTATTGTTGTACCATTTATATTATATGGATGCGAAACATGGACTCTTACGTTAAGGGAGGAAAGGAGATTACGAGTATTTGAGAATAAAATTCTTAAGAAAAGTTTTAGACCAAAGAGAGATGAACAGACAGGTGAATGGAGAAGACTTAAGGGTCATAGACTGCGATGAGCAAGACATGTGGCACGAATGAGGAATGAAAGACGTGCATGGAATATTCTTGTAGGAAAACCGGGGGGAAACCGACCAGTTGGTAGACCAAGAATGAGGTGGGAAAATAACATTAATCATTATTTGAGGGAAATAGATTATACAGGGAATGATTTGAAAACATTAGCTCAGGATAGGGGTCTATGGAGAGCTTATGTGCGCGTGGCAATGAACCTACGGGTTAGATAGTGCCAGTGAGTTGGTTAGTTAGTTTTAATTAATTATATCTCAGTTTCGTTTGATTTTACAGCCTTAGATTTGTCTGTGGTAAAGTAATAGGCTGACATTAAAATAGAAATATATTGTCGAGCACCCTGTGACAATTCACGAAGATGTAGCGATCATATTTCACATAAAAAAAAGAAAACAATATGAAGTAAGTTGGATTATAAAGCATATGGCACTGTGAGGACAAGCACTCCCATCTCGTGTTTCTATATAAGAATAAGAGGTTTAATTATGCAGGAGAATGAAGATATTTTGACCCTAGGCCGAACTTCAGCCACTTGTCCTCACTCTTGCCTTTATCTCATTACTATAATATTGCATCTATTTCCCACGTTTAACATTTACAGCAACAATGGTTCATGTCAATCTTCCTAGCTACCCTCAAATTACACCATTTGGAGGAAAAAGTAATTCTACCAATTAAATGAAGGTATTCTTTAATAATAATAATAATAATAATAACAACAATATTCTTCTACTTTTGATCCTAGGCTTATATTTGTTACGGAGCGAGTTTTTCCATTTTTTAAGGCCTTCTTGGGGACCTCCTGCCAGTTGGAATATCATATCGTATGACTTTTGATAGCCTGTCATCGGATTATCACTCATTCTTGAGATATGGTTATGCCATTCCTGCTCCTTCTTGGTACCCATTCGCTTTATAATAATAATAATAATAATAATAATAATAATAATAATAATAATAATAATAATAATAATAATAATAATAGCAATAATAATAACTTAGTGCTTTGGAATAGAAATATAATATATATAACGAAGGAAACTATATTTCTGTTATAAAGCATTTTATTATATGGGTCATAAAAATTAGTAAGTGAAAAAAAGCTGTTAACAATAAAATGGATTTTTGGAGGCGATCGTCAAGAATTTCAAGAAGAGATAAATTCAGAAACAGCACAATAAGGCAAATTATACAAGTTGAAAAAACATATTAGAAAAAGTAGAAGAAAAACGTTTGAAAGAGTATGGACACCCCATAAGAATGAAATAAGATAGAATACCAAATAAGATCCTTGATTGAAAATCTAGTACAAGAAGTGGAAGAGGCAGATCTAGAGAATGTTGGATAGATGGAGTGAGGAGAAGTATGGAAGCTAGAGATCTGAGGGAAGAAGGCACTTTAGACAGGAACCTCTGGCGACAAATCACTTTTGGTTGAAGGAGAAACACTGTATTGTGGAATATTCTTAATAAAAATGATGATAATAATAATGTTCAATAAAATAGATTGGCGAAAATTTGTCAAGCGATACAGTACAAAATATCGAAGGGGGGCGCCATAGCATAGTTGGTGAAGGAAAAAGCTGTAAGACGGAAAATAACGGGTTCGAATCCAGATGAGGTCAGTATTTTTAAACTAGCCTAAACTTCTGGCAGTACCATAGCCATGGGATTGAAATGTCAGGATTTGTAGCTATAAAGGAATCAGAATTATAGTTGGACTGTTAAAAAAAAAGTTACGATATCTAGATTCGATAATAATAAAATGGGTGGGCTCTACTTTGGAAACAGATAGACTACGATGGTTTGGAGTAGACAGAAATTTATCAGAATAGAGATGCATGAAGTGCTTTTATTAGTATTATTTTGCGTGTGTTTACCATTATAATTTAAAGATATCAACAGAGAAAAAAGTCAATGGCATTTATTGGAACTCAGCATAAAAGGACAAAAATTGTAATTGGAGCAAACATAATTGAACAAGTAACTTGTTTCAATTATCTGGGATGCATATCATACCAGCAAAATTTGGACATGGAGAAGAAATTAGGGAAATTTCAACAGATATGTGGTTCAATAAGAAATTTGAGAAATAAGACCACAAGGGAAACTCAATTAAAATTTTACAAAACAGTAGCCGTTCCAACGTTAACATACGGGTCTGAGACTTGGCATTTAACGATCTCTGATAAAAATAAAATTGAAACAATAGAAATGAGTTTTCTCAGATCAGTTGCAGGTGTGTCTCTAAGAGATCAAAAGAGAAGTCAAGATATCAGAGATGAACTACAAATATATAATATAAACGAGAGAATACACACAAATAAACGTAATTGGTTTGAAAATATACAAAGAATGCCAAATAATTGTTTATCAAAGCAGCTGCTTCATTATAGGGCTCTAGGCTGATGAAATGTAGGAAGACCAAAACGTCGTTGGAAAGACGACCTGCACCTGCAGCATATAGTGCACCAGGGAGCGGAACGGGCCAATAGGCCCATACCTTGAAGATGATGATGATGATGATGATGATGATGTGTGTTTACCATTGAACACTGGGATTCCTTAAGGTGAGACGGTAGGCCCTATCCCATCAATGTTAAAACATGTGAACTTGAGACCCATTTCCTCAGGAACTACTAGATAGATTGTAATGGAATTTTTACAGCGTATTAAATGAGGTTTGTAAAGACCACTGAACCTCAGTCAAACTTTTATCTAAATATCCATATTCTATATATATTTTTTTGCCAGTAGTCTCTTTTTTTTATTTAAGAATACTTTTAAAAAATCATAAGTGTGGATTTATGGAAGAGATCATCATGATTGTGGTTCCATATTTTTAGTATAACTAGGTTTACTGCCTGTAAAAATTTCATGTAAATATCTCTAATCTCCGTTGTTCCTGAGATAATGGGGTAAATGTTCAAAAATTTTTACTTTCGAAAAAACAAGGTTTAAAGTATTACAGTCTGACAGATGTCAAGTTAAAAAATCAATTAAAACACTTAAATTGGCGTTCAGTAAAAAATAATATACAGAAATGTTCAGAAAAGAATAGACTATTTAATTGTAAAAAACAATTTTTTTTCTTCAAATTTTGGCCTACCATATAATTATATTAGAGTCTGACAGCTGTTAAGTTAAAAAAAAATTAATTAACACACTTATAATTGACATTCAGTAAAAAATCGTGTACAGAAATGTTCAGAAAAGAATAGACTATTTAATTATAGAAAAAACAACAAAAAATTCAAATTTTGGCCTACCGTCTTACCTTAAAAAGGTTAGTATGAAAGTAGTAACAAGAGACTTAGTCCATTCTATCAAATACACTTTAAGTCATCTAATGTCGTGATGCTGAAGACAATGGCAAGTTTAATACTCGAGACAAGTCTATAAAATATGCGTGACACGAATAATAAATAGTCAGTATTAAAACAAAAGTTCTGTCTCATTAAACACTAGCCATTTCTAATTACCTAGATGTAGAAAGATTACAGATAGTAAAGTAATAATACAAAGTATAATTTTTATATTAACATGCAAATTTCTCCCACACTCTCTCTCTCTCTCTCTCGCTCTCTCTCTCTCTTCTCTCTCTCTCTCTCTCTCTCTCTCTCTCTCTCTCTCTCTCTCTCTCTCTCTCTCTCTCTCTCTCTCTCTCTCTCTCTCAGTATTTAACTGTTATGGTTGTAAATATAATTTTACAATAAAGGTAACATTAATAGTTAAACAGAGTACAAAAAGGACACATTTTATTACGGTTACGTGAGGCAATCCTAGGCCGCGGTGGTCTAGTGGTTATGTCCCTTGCCTCTAGTCCCGAGGGTCGCGGGTTCAAAGTGGCCGGGGTCGTTATATCTTTAGAATGGAAAAATCTAAGGGACAAGTCTTCCGGGAGACACTTTATGCCGTGGGTCCCGAGTATGACGATTTTTAGCCTCTTAAAAGAACCGCAACCCTGAATAAAAAGATATCTGTGTAAAATTTAACTGACGTTCACCCATTCAAGTAATACCTTACTTGCCTAGTAAGATGCTTCATTGAGTCGATGTGCTAACAACATGTCACTCGTTGACATCTCTAGGTAAAAAAAGTAATTAAATTAGCTTGATTAAGAAACTTCAGCTAGGGAGCACCCTCTCCCCACGCCGGACATATAGGCCTACATTACGTGAGCAAACAATTTTTATAAGTAGGCAAATGGCATTACAAACTCTTTGAAAAAAAAATGACTACGATCGTTTTTAGTTGTTACTCTTCAACGAATGGAAAGAACATTCAGACAGAATGGACAATACAAGAAGATTACCCAAAAAGATCAATACCTACAAACCACATGAAAAAAGATCTTTAGGACGGCCAAGGAAACGATGGACTTGAAGACCGGAACAGGTCGCATTGACCTAATCCTGGAAAGGAAGAAGAAGAAGACTCTTCAACTCTTAGATTCCGACTAGCCTCAAGGGCTAGTGGTCAGCATTTCTGTCTACAGTTCATGAAGTCCCGGGTTCGAATCCCGCTTTCACTGTAGAATTTATTTTCCTTAAAGAGAATTATTCCTGTGGTTGCCAACGGTCTAAAATTTAGGTTAAGTTTAGATTAAGGACTCTCCTGACACTTCATTATCATTTATCATCCATCATATGGTCGGGGTAACGTGACTCCGCCTTGCAGGTGCCCCAACTTAAGAAATAAGAAATTAATTACAAATCCGTCAATACCAGTAGAGAAAGCCAGAAATGTTATAAAATACAATATGGTGGCATTAAAAAAAACGCGTTCTATTCTTCTGCAACATAGATGATTGTTGGAAATGTTCAAGCAAATGCACCTATCGGTTACAAAAAGTTGTTGCAAACGTATGTTGCATTAATAGATTAGGATGAAACTTTGAACAGTCACTATAAAGCATCTGTTGTTCGGGAAAGTAAATTCTGGATCTGTTATATCATTATCAACAGATGTTAAGCTCATCATGAACCTGACCGAAGCTGGAATTTGCTCTTCATTATGACTATAACACCTGGAAATTGACGAACACGATTCTGAACTTGAAATGCACGTTTCACATCAAAACTGTTATTTCATATTGTTTTACCATTTTCTTATTAAACAATACATGTCTAGAGTGGTAGATGAATCCGAAAGAATGAAGCTACTGAGGTTTTCATGAAAATATTTATTTTGTTTTATTTTTTTACAGATCCTCACTGTTCCATTTGAAACAGAAAATGATCATGACCAAAATGTGTATACATACGTAGACACACACACACATACACACACCCACAAACACACACACACACACACACACACACACACACATATATATATATATATATAAAGTACAGTATATAATGTATAATTTATAAATATACTTTGGTATAGTAAGCTTATAAAATATATAGTGGACCCGTAGACTTGCATTTTACTTATAATGAAAGGTGGAACGAAATAAATACAGCCTTATTTTAATATTATTTTATTTAATTATTGTGTAAAAAAATTTAATAATTTTATGTGACCATATATATAGGGTCCACCACTTTAGTCTCGAGGTAGCGTGCTGCCTTGTCACACAGCGGGCCCGGGTTCGATCCCCGGTCGGGGCAGTTTTTTGGGTGAGGTTTTTATCGGGGTTTTTCCTCACCTGTAAGACAAATGTCAGGAGAGCTTTAAGGGCCAAACGGTCCCCGAAATCATATGGCCATCATCATCATCCTCCACCGGTGTGGAAAGCAACGGGAAGCTACCACACCTACAATTCCCTAGTAAAGCTGCAAGCATAGCATGAAAATGCTATGATTGCAGTGAAGGACCTTCCTTCGGGCAGAATTACTATGGATGGATATATATAAACTCCAAGCGCGACAACCCTAGAAGGCCCTTGGCCTACCAGCCGGCTGCTGGCATCACATCCACGTGTGTTAATCGCAGAGGTAGACGATCATCGAGCCAGTCTATGGGTGTTATGTGGTCAGCATGTCGGGTCCCCCAGCCGTTATAGCAGGCCTTCTCAACCTGAAGTCGCTACTTATTGCAGCTACACAAATTCCTCACGATGCTGGGTGGGCTCCGGTCCCATACTGCTCTAATTTTCCATGAGAAAAATTTTCCCCCATGGAGATATATATATGGTACGATTTTACTGGTTGACGAACATGACTTTATTTTTTTTATTAATTGATATATGCCAAGTTTGGTTTTGACGAAATAAAAATGGCGGTTGCCATATATATCGGTTAAAGCTGCAGCAACCACCATTTTTATTTTGTCAAAACCAAACTTGGCATATAGCAATTAATAAAAAAAAAGTAAAGTAATGTTCGCCAACCAGTAAAATCGTACCATTAGGCGAAGGAATTTACTTTAAACAATAAATTAAAAGTAGCTCTAGCGTTCGCAATTTTCGAAATTGCGCAACGAAACTCAGCATATGCTATTAAAATAAACCGAGAAAGTTATTCTCTAAAAGTCAGGGAAATTTGGCCATTAAAAATGGGGATTTACCTGAAATCCGAAATTAAAAATTTACTCTACCAATCGCAGTGTTTGTTTTTTCGTATTGTAGCCTACTCCATACAATTTAATTAACCCTTAAATTGGTAACGTATCCTTTAAGATATATTAGTTTAATTTATTTGATATTTTAATAAAGTAATAGATAAATGAATCGGTAAATGTCATTTAAATTGGTGTAAAATTATAAACGTATGCAAGTAGGACTAATAATAATTTACGGTTATGCATGATTTGTTTTCTCTACAATCGTACATTTTTAAATAAGCTGGGATCAGAAACTGGGTTTCTCCAATTTAACAAAATTAATATATATTCCATAAACTAACGCAATAGGACCATAAAATTTACTTGCTGAGGAATTCGTTTAAATTGAGTTTTCTAGTAATAAAATTAATTATATCGCTTCGTAACCACATTCACTAAGGTCTTTCATTGATCTCTATTGTCAGTAATTGAATCCAGTTATTTTCTCCTATATGCACTTCCATATGATTCATTCGAAAATTATCTTCTCACCTACGCCTAGACTCTCCCAATTGTATTTTCCTTAAGGGTTTCTCATAAATAATGCCACGAGCGATTTCCAAATTATCGACAAATTCACGACTCACGAAGTGAGAAATTAATTTATCTAGATAATTTGGAAATCAAGAGTGGCATTTGTTAGGACTATTTAATGAATAAAATTAAGCTGTTTACTCACAAATGATTATTTAACTATAGTTATTTTAAAATATTTATATATTTAATCTAAACGGCGATGTTTGAAAACAAATGAGAAACGATTGGTACGCTTCGTTTGCTTTTGTTCATCACTGCAACCAGATCATATTATTTATTGCCAAAGGTTCGCAATATTGTAAGAATGCGCCCTAGTGGAGAAATTTATAACCAACATTGTAGGTATTAATTAATTTCTGATGTCCTATGATGTAAATATGTCAATTATACTTTTCTGCAACGTCATTTCCTGGAAAATAATTCGTTTTAGAAAGTGCAAACAGTGGTTTCTTTTTTTTTTTTTATTGTATAATCAATTGCTACAAATTTTTTTTATATTATCTCCCGCATGCGCTATCTGCTGACATTCATGCTCTATATATATATATATATATATATATATAATCTGATAGCCGTATTTCTTAGGGAGTCACTGCAAAATTATGCCATGACCTATTCAGAATGTTAATAAATAATGCTTTAAAAAAACTAAAACAACACGCTTCACTAGAAAACCGAACTAAAAAATGAAAAATAATTTTAATTTCCAACACGCTTGGGATAAAATTAAAGCGGTCAACAAAAAATCATCTCCAACACATCTAGAATAAAACTAGAGTTATCTACAAAAAACATAATTTTACCATCAAAAGAGTGGGGTGCTCTATATCAATTAATATATTTGATATTAAACAGATATTGGTAAAAGTAAAGTCTCTAAGAAGAAAAAGTAAAAACCATAAAAAGCACCACACGGTTTTGATGGTATTTTTTTGTAAATAACTCTAGTTTTATTCTAGATGTGTTGGAGATGATTTATTTGTTGACCACTTTAATTTTATCCCAAGCGTGTTGGAAATCATTTTTTAGTTCGGTTTTCTAATAAAGCGTGTTGTTTTAGTTTTTTAAAATACTATTTATTTTTTAAATTTTTAGTTTAATTGATTGTCATAAACCGGAATCACATGAAAATCTAATTACTTACGGTATTTTTTGTTCTAAAAAAATCCTCCGGGCCGGATTTGAACCAGCGACCTATGGATTACTGAAATTATATACCACTACAGTCCATCGCTCTACCAACTGAGCTACCAGAGGATATAATATTAATTTCTTACAACGATGGACTTAAAAGTCGATAAGTCGGCAACCTATTATACCGGTTTTTATTTTTTAATGTCCTGATGATCCTGGCCAGGATCTCAGAAACAATTTATGAAATTGATGTATTGTCATTGGTCCTTTACAAGTATTCAAAGTTTCAAGTCGATCCAATGTTTTTAAGTGGGTGAAAATCCTGTTGAAAGATTCCGTTACATAGACAGATAGAGGTCAAGCTAATATAAAGCGTGTAAAAATGCAATGGCCGGACACGTTCAAAGAATGGTCAAAGAATGCACACCTAAGAAAGTGATGGCGGAGGAAATATTTGAAAAGCGGCCAGTAGGAATATCTAAGAACAGATGAATGTACTCAGTGAAGGAAGATTGTCATCAAATCCTGAACTGTAGGAACTGGCAACAGAGGGTATTGGATTGAGAAGATTGGAGGTCTTGCATCGAGAAGTCCCGGGCTCGCTATGGGCTGTAGCGCCATTGGAAGAAGAAGAAGAAGAACTCACAACGTTGGTTGGAGAATATGTGAAGTCGGAGGAGGCTTAAGAGCCCAATCCCTGATTGAATAATAATAAGAAGTAACTCAGTGATATTATCAAACCCACTGGTTGATGTCCGTGTGGTCATAAGTTTTCCATAAATCCTTATCCTGAACTAATATTTTCCACTCATTATCCGCAGAATTAACTTCCTTTAATTATGATTAATCACATTCTTCTCCCTTATTCTTGTCCTATGTACTAGGCCCTATTACCCTGGTTTCCAAATAATCTAGTTAGGAAATCGTTTCGCACCCATTAGTAATACAAATAAAGATAACATTTTCTGCCTGATCTTGAATTTAAACCCAAGAACTCTAGTTTTACGCGCTGGTGCACTAACCAGTTGTGATAATCAAGCAATCCAGAAGCAGACACCTGTTGTAATGTGGATAGAAGTTCACTACATGGGGTACGGGGATTTCAAATAAAGTAATATTTGTATCTGGTTCTAGATTGCCTGTGCGCTACAAACCGGAAGGTCGAGGGTTCAAGTCCCAGTGGGGTAAGGATTTTTAAACTGACCCAAACCTTCTGGTGGCACCATGGCCCTGGGGTCGACTCAGCCTCTAACTGAACTGAGTACCAGATGCTTGTTCTGGGGTAAAGGCGGCCGTCACGCAGGGCTGACAACCCGGCTGACATCAAGTGCCGATTGTCTAGAAAAAGTGGGAGTCTTAACATCCTACTACCCCAAGGGCCTCCTGAGGCATGTAGTGGGAACACTTTACTTTACTTTGTTTTTCCTAGATTGCCTGATTAGCACAATTGGTTACTGTGCCAGCGCGTAGAGCTGGAGATCTTGGGTTCAAATCCCGGATCAGTCAGAAAATGTTCTGTTTCTTCTTCTTCTTTTTCTTCTTCTTCACTTCACGGGCTAGGCAAAATGCCTGTTCCGCCTACAGTTGTTCTGTCCATCTTTTCACTGGCCTTCCTACATTCATTGAACCTCTTGGCTTGTAGTTAAATGCTGCTTTTGGTAATCTTGTTACGTTCATTCTTTCTACATGTGTAAACCATTTTTCTCTATATTCTTTGATTTTATCATTTAATGGATATATATATATATATATATATATATATATATATTTAACTCTGTTCTTATATATTCATTCTTTAATCGATCCATTCTTGTGCACCTTTTGTTCTTCTAAGGAGGTTCATTTCTACACTTTGTAATTTTTTGGTCATTACTCAAGTTTCACTCCCATAAAGTAATGCAGGAACTGCCATTGTTTTATGAAACTTGAATCTAGTATCTGTTCTTGGTTCTGTTTATTTATATGTTTTATTATATCCAAGACTACAGATCTGAGATTTTCGGTTAATAAAATACATATGGATGTCATCGCTGGAAAAATAATTAGAATTCTGGTGAGTTTCCGTGGCCTAAATAAAATTAAATAACTAGTTAGCGTAACGAAATGAATTATAATCTTGTTGAGTATAAAAACTGACTATTATATAAATTAGTTACGCAAAGGCTAAGAATAATTAGCGTACACATCAAGTTAATGCAAATTTCAAATTTCTCCAAACAAAAGTAAATTCTTCGTATCAATTTGTCTTATGTAGGCTAGTAGATTAATAAAAATTACAAATTAACATGGATAATAAGTTTAATATCGATAATAACTGAAGCACCGACTGGAACAACTTTGTATCGTGCGAGTTAGCTCAGAAGGTAGTATTTGAGAATCGTATTCGGAGGTGTGCAGGTTCAAATTCCGGAACCGGCCAACATGAGTTTTTTTTTTCTGGTTTTCTTCATACGCCAGGGCAAATACTGGGTTGGGATCTCATTACTAGAACCCAATTATTCATGTTCACCATTTCATAACAACACTGCAATTAGAATAATTAAACATCAGAAAGAGCAGAACAATATAATAACTATATCAATAACTACACCTAAAGATCCTAGACTCAACATTATCTAGACATTAAAGCGTCCTTAAACAAGAATTAAATAAATAGCATCATTGTTCTCATTAATAAAAATTATTTAAAAGAATTTCAATTCGAATTATTCTATTTACTATTTCTTAATAAGTATTAGTCCACCGCTGTGGTCTCGAGGTAGCGTTCTGCCTTGTCACGCAGCGGGCCCGGTTTCGATCCCCGATCGGGACAGTTTTTCTGGGTGAGGTTTTTATCGGGGTTTTTCCTCACCTGTAAGACAAATGCTAGGAAAACTTTAAGGGCCAAACGGTCCCCGAACTCATATGGCCATCATCCTTATCATTATTATATCATCATTACCATCATCGTCCTTCACCGGTGTGGAAAGCAACGGGAAGCTATCACATCTTCAATTCCCTAGTAAAGCTGCAAAGCATAGCATGAAAATGCTATGATTGCAGTGAAAGACCTCCCCTCGGGCAGAATTACTATGGATGGTTGGAATAAGAATTACTGATGGCCAGATGTGTTCGGGGACCGTTTGGATCTTAAAAGTTTTCTGACTTTTTTACAGGTTTTCGGGTTTTTTCCTCACCTGTAAGACAAATGTCAGGAAACTTTAAGGCCCAAAAGGTCCCCGAACACCATCTGGTCGTCATTATCTTCATTATCATATTCGTCTCATTATATTAAGTTTAGTTTCAGGACTCTCCTGCCGCATCACACCTCACTAATATTTAACAATTAATAATTTGTCTTTTTTTCATTATTTAACAAAAATAGTATTATAATTTGTCAATATGTTTACCTAATACCTTATATATATATATATATATATAAACGATAGATTAATCAATTATATTTTTTTATTTTCTCTGTATTTTTTCTCATTTATTTTTTATATAGGCCTATAGTAAATTCGACCTGATTCCGTTGTGTATACATTCTTTCGTTAGTTTAATTTTAATTGTATTTAATTTTATTTTATTATTAGACATTATTTTCAATATTGTTCAGTTTGACAGATAATTGATTGTTTAGTTCGTAGCCCCTACTATTATTGTAATTGTTCGTATTTAAATGTAACATATGTTTGTCCTGGTGAGTGGAATAGAAGGCCACATGGCCTTAACTCGACCAGGCTAAATAAATGTATTCTATTCTACCATCATCATCATCATCTTTCACATTACCGGGGCAGTATAACTCCGCCTTCCAAGCGCCCCAATCTCAGAAGTCGGTTACATGTACGCCATGCCAGGAGAGAATATAAAAAAATGTCGTAATGACAACCTGGTGGCATTGAGTAAAACAATATATAAAAAACAAGTAACATAATTAATATTCTTTAACCCGTATACAGGGTGTAACAGGACCTCACCGACAAAATGATGTGGATGATAGGCCATGCAGAAAGGATCATTTTTTTTGTGAAGGAACATATAGTCGCAAACACGTCGTTTATGAGTTATGCGCAGATAAAGGTGTTCCCCGTAAGGGTCGGAATTGAATGCAAACAATTGTACACATGTAATTTTGTTGAAAATACATGTTTTTACAATAAGTGTTCAAACAATAAGTGTTTTGACGACGTCAAAAAGAATCCTACCATGATCGGCCGTGCTGGCCAATCGTTGTTGCTGCGACGATATCAAACATGCAATGAAGCACAGGGTCGACTATTTGAACACTTATTGTAAAAAAAAACATGTATTTTTCAATAAAATTATACGTGTCCAATTGTTTGTATTCAATTCCGACCCTTACTGGTGAATAGCTTCATCTGCGCATAACTCATAAACGACGTGTTTGCGACTATATGTTCCCTTCACAAAAAATGATCCTTTCTGCATGACCTATCATCCCTATCATTTTGTCGGTGAGGTCCTGTTACTCCCTGTATATAATGCATAAATCGTTGATTTTTTTTTTCTCCATGAGATGATATATTTTAAATGCATTATAGACTACATTTATCTTAAAGTCAACTTTTTTACTTACATCTACAGGGTACAGTGTCATTTTGTTGTGCGATCCGGTATGAATAATGCCACACTATAAATCAAATGTACTTCTACTAAAACATATATTCTCATACCGAATAAGGTCATTGCAGAGGTTAGAATTCAAATTTTGAACTGTGAAATCTTACACGAATATGTTTTTATTCATTGCCAATCACAAAACACTATTCATGAATCTCAAATATACGCCGGATATCATGATGCCAAGAATTTACATATGTAATACCAGACAGTTTTTTTCTCCATTTGCTACTATATAAACTCCCCCACTAGCACTGTCGAACGCAGAGATCCATGGCCGCGCTGACATGTTCTCCATACATTCCAATCTTGATCTAATATTTTCAAACCATTCCCTGTATAATTCACTTCCCTTAAATAATTTCTTCTTTTTCTTCCTCTTCTTCCTCTATGCATGAAAACCGGCAGCTTGTTGCGTATTCATTCACTTCAGGTCCGGGGTGAGGTGACGCCCTTCCACCGTACTTCTGGTCTTCCAAAATACCTTTTTCTGCTGAGGTATCCAGTCACGTACTTTCTTCACTAATCTACTCTTCTCCATTCTACATATGTGATCGTTCCAATTTAGTCTTCTATCATTTATCCAGAGGTTTATAGGTTCAATTTCACATTCTTCTCTAATAACAGAGCTACGATCATTTTGTCTCAGCGATTTTTCTACGATTTTCCTTAAAACTTTCATTTCGGTTGTTTTAAATCATGGTTAATATTAGTGTATTACCTTATTATTAGCCTATCTACTAGACTATTTCCCTCTGGTTTTCTTACAAGAGGTTCCCATGTCCCTCTTTCATATCACTACAAGATAAGATTGATCTAATTGATGATTGAATGTATACGCATATCTTATTTTTTTGCCTGATTTAGGTTTTCTTGCTTGGATGGTGGTCCCACATTGTGATTTCCTAGGCCCATTTGCCTTGTCTCGCTAAGTAGTCGCCAATCTTTATTTTATTATACCTATTGCTCCTTGTTGCAAATCGTTAATTTATTGTAGCCTCATATTGGACATCCTGTCGTTCAGCGTTTTGCCTATTAAATAACACTCCATTTTCCTTTGCGGAATTCATCTTTAGTTGGCAATAATGCTGTATTTTCGTAAGGGCCCATGTTTTGTAACCGTCAGTGTCACTGGCATATATCACTATAAAATAGTTGTATTTAAATTAAAGCCAAATATTAAACCGAAAGCCCAAATATTGTGTGTGGTAATTATGTTTGCTTTTTACTATTAAATTATGTAAATTATCTTCATTACTTTTTAATGGCAGATTGTTTTGCGTGCGGAAGATACGAGTACCACCATCCGCTCAGACCTACCACATACTTTCACACGCCATTTTGTTGCATAGAAAATTGATTACTATTAGATTGCACGTATTTTCCAAAATTTATAAGAGATTATACATATGTCTTCTTCTTATCAAGGATTTTACTGCATGACCTGTTTCGAGGCCAAACTTGTCATTCCATCAAGTATTTGGTCTTCCTAGTCTCTTCGTCCCCTGACTGTATTTTAATGATTGTCGTGAAATGCGCGTATTTTCCAAAGTATATGAAAATGTAGGGCCTATTTATATTTATTCTTCTTCGCCTTATCTAGACATGTTCCTAGGGTACACTTGTCATCCCATCTCGTCCTAATCTCTTCGTCCTCCTGCCTATTTTTTAATTATTGTCGTGGATATATTGAAGGAAGTATCCCTAGAATATGTTTCATATCAAATTTGATAAATAATAAAATATTGTTTAATATGGAAAGTAAACGCTGCTAAATAGTTATAATAATTTAAAATGGATCAATTTATAGATAATCTATCTTTTAATACTTTTAATTTCATCTTGTTTAATAATTTCGAACTCTACATTATTCCATTATTCCATTTTTGGCAGATATAATGAAGAAAATATTTTTAAACATACAGTTTATTTTTTTAAATATGATTTACCAACTAACGAGTTTCTTTAGGAACAATCCAATACTACTGTAATACTAGCTTCTCTGTCTATACTCCCTTGCAGAGTTACTTAACCGAACTAATTTAGTTACGTTTATTTCCCTAAAGATGTCAGCGGCTGATAAGTAGTTAGCTCATTGCCTCAGAGAGACACTTAGTAGGCAATCAAGATATTGCTTGGATGGGAAAGACCTGTTACATTTTGCTCAAAGATCCTAATTTAGGCTTAATATTCTTTCACAAGCCCGAAAATCTTCAGTCTCGGAACCACGGCTCAAAATCCCTCCCAGAGGACTTGTATCTTGGATTTTTTCATCCTAAAATTTTCACTGGCACGGTTCGGGTTTGAATCTGGACCATCGGGACCATAGACAAGGCCGATATCATACATATATTTTATAGTAAATTTTAAATTATAATGTTATGATTAGGGTTTTATTTGGCTTTGTTTTTCGAAAGGCTTTATAGACCTACTATCAAGGTAGAAATAAACCAAGAAAATCATATTAACAATTCATAATATTGGAATATAGCTATTTATTACTCGTATTAATATGATAATACACCAACTTACGCGAATATGCTAAAAATTAAAAGAATAGCCCATATCAATATTAAATTTAAGAAAAAACATCCGACATGTCTCACACTAAACTTATGTTTGTTAATTTTGTGTTGCATAGGTATATGTTAGAGGCAATTCAAGTGTTATGCACAGAGAAATTACATCAATTAAGTATATGGTTGAAATGTGAATAAACTTGTTGGCAAATTGTCACTAGAACGAATTATTATAAACCGAAAGGTATCGATGTCTATCGCCGTAGTTGAGCGATTAAGGCAGCACAGAACTACGGGTCTTGCGCTGGTTCGGGTCTCCATAGGGAAATACATTTTCTCATGGGATTTCGGCCAGTATGGGACCGGTACCCACCCAGCATCGTGAGACATTTGGGTAGCTATAATAAGTAACTGCTCCAGTTGGAGAAAACTACTATAACGGCTGGGGGACCCGACGTGCTGACCAAATGTGACCCCTACACTGGCAGGATGATCATCTACCTCTGGGATTAGATGTGAGGCCAGCACCCGGCTGGTAGGCCAAGGGCCTTCTAGGCCTGTCGCACCATGGAGAAATGTATCGATAAATTTAGAAACTAGTTAGTCGCTTGTTTTTCGTTCCAAAATTCATAGATTGTTATTTTTTGCACTAGAATTACATAAAAAATCACAGCGATCTTCAGTTGTTTGCAAGTGAGAAAATAAATTAGAAACATCTCTTGTAGTATGTAGGAACATTGTGCAGAAGAGATTAAAACATAACTTCTCTATAAGAAATACAAACTACCATATAGGCCTAAGTATATTGTATTGTGTCATGAATATGCTATCAGATCCACAGAATAGAATGTACGTCTGTAAAAGAGGTGTGGGATTTACGGCATATAATTTCAATCTAAAAAACCTGAAGCACAAAAGAACATTAGTCCGTGACAAGTAACAAAATGCTGAACCCACTTAACTATTTGTACGTTCACAATAGAATACGAAGTGCAATGTTTACTAAAAGAAACTAAGAATAATAAAGTCAGTAAACATGCGACACCTGTAGCACATATTACGACATCTCTTCTATTTGGACGGAGGAAATTTTTACAAATTACAATCTTAAAGACGAGAGTGTTTATTACGAAAATAAAGTGCAATCTTATGTCTGCAATTGAGAGTAAGGGTCAAAACTGTGGTACTTTCTCTTTTCAAATAAAATATGATCTTTGATATGCATATCTAGGAATAAATAATAATTTATACAGAAGAAACACGACAATTGGAAAGCTAAAATGTGGTTTAATGTATACTAACTACTTCCTCCTACATAACCCATAAATAGAGTGAGTAGAAACATGAAATGTTTAGCAGAATATTAAAAAGAGGTCAAAAATAAAAAGAATATGAAATTATAGTGACAAAATATTTTAAAAAAATATATTAAGTAGGTCCCTATATATTTTTTCTTTGTCAGGATCAAATTGTTAACTTATATTGGAATTTAAATAATAAGCTTTCGGATGAAAAGATAATACATTCACGTTTATTTAATTTATATTATGATTATGAAACTATAAGCTAATAAAACATTTAATATTTAATTATAATTCGTTAATTAACTTTCAATGCTTATGAAGATCTATGCCTCCATATTAAAACGTCGTCTTAATATTATCATTGAAAGTATGTTCTCAGAAATTCAAAACGGTTTTAGAAATGGAAGATCTTGTTCAGACTGTATATATGTTATAACACAATTAATAGAGAAACGTAGAGAATATAATTTACCAACATATATGGAGTTTATTGATTTTGAGAAGGCTTTTGACAGAGTGAATGGAAAGAAATTATGGAATACAATGATAAATAGAGGCATTCCACAACATTTGGTTAAAATTATTGAAAGTTTATATGTAAATAATAAAATATTAATTAGAATGGGTCATAAAACACAAAACAATAAAACAGCGACAATAAACTGTGGAATAAAACAAGGATGCCCACTTTCGCCATCACTTATATATATATATATATATATATATATATATGATATGAAAAGAAAAATGAAAGCATTCATTTTTCTTTTCATATCATATTTGCCTTCATTGCCAAATGTCAAAAATATATTTATAATATCTATATATATATATATATATATATATATCCATCCATAGTAATTCTGCCCGAATGCAGGTCCCTCACTGCAATCATAGCATTTTCATGCTATGCTTGCAGCTTTACTAGGGAATTGTATGTGTGGTAGCTTCCCGTTGCTTTCTACACCGGTGAAGGATGATGATGATGATGACCATATGATTTCGGGGACCGTTTGAGCCTCAAAGTTTTCCTGACATTTGTCTTACAGGTGAGGAAAAACCCCGATAAAAACCTCACCCAGAAAAATTGCCCCGACCGGGGATCGAATCTGGGCCCGCTGCGTGACAAGGCAGTACGCTACTTCGAGACCACAGCGGTGGACAAATATATATATATATATATATATATAGACGATGTCATACAGAATTGGCAAATTGTTTTAACTGAACATTTTAAAATTGACGATATTTTATTAGATACTTTACTTTTTGCAGACGATCAGTTTATGAAATCTGAGACAGAAATTGGCTTACAACGGACAATTTACAAATTAAGTAAAATATTTAAAACATAAAACTTGAAAATATCTGCTCCAAGAACAGAAGTTTTAGTTTTTTCCAGGGTACGAGCCACTAAGAGTAAAATTCCAATTAGAGAATAAAATAATATAACAGATGAGCAATTTTAATTACCTGGGATACAATGTATCATATAGAAAAAGTGAAGACATTGAAAACAAAATAAATAAATTTAATTATATGTGTGGCACCATAAAACGAAGTCTCAAAGGAACTAGAAAGGAGACACTTTTAAAATGTTATAAAACAATGGCGGTTCCAACACTACTATATGGATCAGAACACTGGGTCTTAACCAAAAACCAGGAACGAAGAATATAAACGTCATAAATAAGGTTTCTGAATAATGTGGCTGGCTATACAATGACAGACCGAAAACGAAATGAAAATATACGAAGTGAACTAAATATATTCAAACTATTAGATAGAATTACACAATACAGAGATGAATGGATGGACCATATCAATAGAATGGATAACAATAGAATTCCAAAACAGATTCTTCATTACAACCCACTAGGACGAAGAAATGTTGGAAGACCCAGTAAAAGATGGACAGACCAAATTCTAACATGAGATAGGAACAGGCCTTAAGGTCTAATCATTGATGCTGATGATGATGCTTATAATGTAGTATTGTTAGGCGATAGTGAGGAGATACTAAGGGCCAACACACACACTCTGTTGAGTAACATCAATAAAACTAAATATATGGCCACACATAGCAATACTGTACATTATATAGTCGAAATGGATACATAATGACAAATGAGGGGAATTTTGAAGAAGTGGCTGAATCAAATATCTAGGAACAATAATTACAAATAGGAATGAGATGAACACAAAGAAATTAAAAATAAGCTCAATTCTGGTAATTCATACTAATTCATTATAGAGTATCTTGTCGTCCCAACTTCTCTAAAAACCCGTTATACTTAAAATATATAAAACTATTATTCTTCCAGTTAGGCCTATATGAATGCGAAATATGGACTCTTGCTTTAAGGGAGGAGAAAATATTACGAGTATATGAGAATAAAGTTTTTAGGAAAATTTTTGGACCAATGAGAAGCGAAGAGACAGATAAATGGAGAAAGCGAAAAGACAGATAAACGGAGGAGACTACATAGCAGTGAACAGTATGATCCTTGTGGGAAAGCAGATATAATACAAACAGTTAAGTCTCGTAGTCTGCGATGTTCAGGGGATATGGCACGAGTGGGGAATGGATGAGGTGTATAGAAGCTTCTTGCAGAAAAACTAGAGGGAATGCCGCCCAATAGATAGGCTGAGAGTGAAGTGGGAGAATTATATTAACCATGATTGAGGGAGATAAGTTATACAGGGAATGATTTGAAATCATTAACTCAGGATGGAAAGCCGCGCTGCCATGAACCTCCGTTTTCGATACTGTCAATGAGTTACTTAAGATCCATCCGCATATTATCCTCACACTCAATGTTATTCTCCACAAAAGGTTTCCCGATAAAAAATAAATAATTCCTAAGGTCGCCAATTCGATTGATATGGCCTCTCTATCTCATTTTGCTAGAATTAAGAATCCTGACAGTATTAGGATACTGACATTATACAGTTGTTATGCTAGTATATCCAATCAACTCATAGGCTTTACTTACTGAAAATTTCTAAAGAAGCTTATTTTTACAGGACGCAGTTGTTAAACCCTCTCCATACACCTGTCTGTTCCTTTCTCTTTGGTCAAAAAAATGTCCTAAGAACTTTATTTTAAAATATTCGCAATCTTATCTCCTTCCTTAAAATAAAAGGCTATGTTTTGCAACCATATAATATATCTGGAATAATAACCGTTTTATATATCTTTGGTTTACCGTTTTTAGAGATGTTAGGATGACAAGCATCCCTATAATGAATAATAGCATGCATTTCCAGAATTGAGCCTATATTTAATTACTTTCTGTACCTCGTTCCTATTTGTAATTATACTGGCCAACATTATTATTGTCTCATGAGTACCAATAGTTGTACTTAATGCAGTTTTTTATCATGTTTTCAAATATGTATTCGGAATTTCTTTATCACCCACAGTTTTTTTATTTCAGTTTCAATTAATGGATTTAAATAATTATTTTTTTAATAAACTTTTTTCGTCCATTTGTCCATTGTAAAATAAAACCAAATGAGCTAACTCAAATGGGTTCAGCTATGGAAAAGAGGTATCAAGTCAAATGGAATCCTAATATACTGGCCGATTATTGTTGGACTATCAAGAGGGATGCTTCACAGGCGAAATATAGCAGAAAATCTAGGTGAGTCTGAATGTTAGAATATTGTGTAGTTACGAATGTAGAAAATATTAAAGTGTTTGAAATTATAAAAACCTGTCTCTCGGAAACCTTGCGTGATGAAGAAAAGCCGATATCGTATGCTATTTGAATTTAGGAGAAAAAATACTATCAGAATTACATATTTTCTTTCTGAGACAAAAAAAAAGTTTATTTTTTGTTGCTCAGTGTTATTGTTCTTAGATATTTGAATTCAATAACTTCTTCAAAATTTTCCTCTTTTATTGTTAACTATTTCCATTGTATAATGTATTTCTACGTATGACCATATAGGCCTATTTAGTTTTAAGTGATGTATAGTTATTGGTGTTTAAACTTACATTTAAAAAGTGTAAATACAATTTTCTATTTATTTCTGGTAATGAATCTACTTTCTAAAAATATAAAACTTCAAATTAATAGAAGCATGGCACGGGTAATTGAACAGGCAATAATTATTGAAAACGAAGTCTGTTGTACGATCATTGTATCACATTTACAGTATGCATGGTTACGGGCCAGCGAATTGACACACTGACCTCCAGGACACTGATATACTCTCCAGCCAAACCTAACCAAAAATATTTGAATTCACTGCGTTTCTGATTAGCCTGCTTTTGTGTCCTAACTCATCTAATCCCTAATCTTACGTAGTGTTAATAATTTACATTTAAGGATCATTTTGAAGAGCTCAGATCATTAGCGTCGCATTTCATATCTGGGCGAAACCGACCGACAATTTTTGCTCATAGACACCGTATTTCAAAATCCAAGGTTTTCTTCTTAGTTTCACTCGCAAGTTTCGAATAAATGAAGCTAACGAGGTTGTTCTAGTGAACATATTTTTAAAACATTACAAATTTTCATCAGTTCTACCTAGCAAAAACCGACAATGACCATAACACACACACACACACACATACACACACACATATATATATGACACGGGATTTGAACCCGGACCTTTGGGTTGGTACCCCAGCGTGCTATCCATTACACCACCGAGCAAATCCAATACAAACATTAATCTTTCTTATATATATTATATTCTCCATTATTACGAGATGTAGAGAGATGGCAGTGAAGACCGAGTTCTCTCTACATCTCGTAATAATGGAGAATATAATATATAAGAAAGATAAATGTATTGGGTTTGCCCGGTGGTGTAATGGATAACACGCTGGGGTACCAACCCAGAGGTCCGGGTTCAAATCCCGTCCAGTTATTTATTTTTCTTATCATGCCATATTAAGCTTACATTGCTAAATGTCAAAAAAATTAATTATAACATCGATAAAGCGTCACTGCTATAAAGTAAAATATTATCTTCAATTTGCTTACTTCTTATAGTAGCTAGCTACCAGGTGGCAGAGAAGACCGAGTTCTCGCTACATCTCGTAATAATGGAGAATATATATAAGAAAGTTAAATGTTTGTATTGGATTTGCTCGATGGTGTAATGGATAGCACGCTGGAGTACCAACCCAGAGGTCCGGGTTCAAATCCCGTCCAGGCATTTATTTTTCTTATCATGCCATATTAAGCTTGCATTGCTCAATGTCAAAAATTTAATTATAACATTATATATATAATTAACTCTATCGGCCGCGGTGGACTGGTGGTTATGCTTCTTGCCTCTGGTGCCGAGGGTCGCGGGTTCAAACCCGGCTGGGGTCGATGGATTTTTTAGGACGGAAAAATCCAAGGAGCAAGTCCTCCGGGAGGAACATTAAGCCGTGGATCCCGAGTCTGAAGATTTTCAGGCTAGTAAAAAATCCTTAAGCCTGAATGAAAAGGCCTCTAAGCAAAATTTACCGAATTTTCCCGTCTTGGTACTACCTTGGTTTCCTAGATGTCAGTATGAGGCGGAACGCTGACCACGGACCACTTAAATGACATCTATACGAAAACAAGTGTAACTAAATTAGTTATGGTTCAAATTCTTCCCTGTAGGGGGAGAGCTCCTAAATCTAAACATGGGTTTACGCGTCGTCCTCAAGCAATCTTGGAATCAAAGGAGCTCCCAATAAAGCATTGAACTAAAAAAGTAATGACTCAAAACAGTCATAATATGAGACTGTACCAATACTTTTTGTTTGTTAATTTTTGTTTTTCGTGTATAAGTTATTTTTTTACTCGTTAATTGCTATGTTAAAACAGAAGAAACTGCATTTATTTAACTTTATAGAGTGCAATGTAAAGGTGTATAATTTTGTTTTTGTATATAGTGAAGAAATAATTAAATTATTTATTACTCTCTGTGATATTTTTAAGTGTATCAATACTTTCTGCACTAACTGTAATTATTAAGATTTTAAACAGATATTCTAGGTCGACAGTTTTAATTAATTGAGCGTGAAATATGTAAGAAATATGAAGTGTTGAGAAAGGTTGGAATTAAATGTAAATTGATTGCATTTATATCTTGAAGTTGTCCGTTAGACCTGGAATACGTGTCAGTTTGTTGAAAAAGGAATTCGAGCATTACAATTATTACAAAACCATCAGTGTGAGTAACGGATTATTGTGGCACGCTGGTCCACAACGATTACAGTCTCTTTACCGGCGCGCTGCGTAGTCACATAATCGGCATTTCGTAAGAGTTCTTCCAAATATCTCTCTCTCTCTCTCTCTCTCTCTCTCTCTCTCTCTCTCTCTCTCTCTCTCTCTCTCTCTCTCTCTTTTTATTCCACAACATTCACCACTTTAGATTCTTTCTCTTTCAATTCATCTCTATTATCTCAATTGTCATAAAAATACACATAATAGGCCTGCAACACCTGCTGAGGTTTTGAGCGAATTCCAAAAAAATGAACTTATTCCAATTCTACTAGACACTGAAAATGACATTCTGACAACATGTCACCCATGTATTGGCTCGATGATCATCTTCTATTTGATGGATGTAATAATTAAATTATTCTAATTATTTTAATATTTTAAAATGGTAAATAAATAGTGACCAATGTTGGTTTATAGTATTGCTTCCTTCTTCTTCTTCTTCTTCACGGGCTAGGCAAAATGCCTATTCCGTCTCATAGTTGTTCTGTCCATCTTTTCACTGGCCTTCCTACATTCCTTGAACCTCTTGGTTTGTAGTTAAATGCAGCTTTTGGTAATCTTGTTATTCATTCTTTCTACATGTCTAAACCCATTTTTCTCTATATCCTTTGATTTTATCATTTAGTGGATATATACTTAACTCTGTTCTTATATCTTAATTTCTTCCGCTTCTGAAGCCGTTGAGGTTCCGAGTTGGAGGTAGTTCGCTTCCCTTCTCCCCTTCCTAGATAGCAAGCTGGTTAAAAATCCAGACTTCCCTATCTAGTCGTCTGGGTCATTAGGTACTGAGCCCCTCCACCACGATAAGGTCTAGCCCGTGGGGTGATTATTAATTCCTAATATATTTAATTACTTTCTTCAGTTTGGCATTAATCTACGCCTAATATATATTACTTTGTTTATATCATTCTCAATTGCATTAATTTTTTGTGCATATTAGAGTATGTTTTATTTTTTTTAAATGTTATCCTAAATTTATTTTGCTTTATATTATTACCTAATGTAGGCCTATTTAATTACTTTCTTCAGTGTGGTATTAATCTATTATATATTATTTTGTTTGTATCATTCTCATTTGCATTAATTATTTGTGTGTCAGAGTGAGTTTTATATTTTGAAACTTTCTCCTAAATTTGTTTTGTTTTATATTATTTCCTAATATATTTTATTACCTTCTTCAGTTTGGTGTTAATATATTCTATATTGGTTGGTCTATTTTATTTCCCTTTGAATTATTTATTGTTTTATGTGCCAGTATTTATTTTATGTCTTGAATCTATATATATGTATATATTTTGTTTTCTCTCTCTCCTTAACAAAAATTTTGTAATAGGAAATAATACAAAATAACATACTTATGATTCTTGCATATTAGGCTATACTAAAAAATTAATGCATATCATCCATAGGTATATATTCTATACTAGCTAATACCCGGCGTGTGCTGCTACGCCTAAATAAATTAAAATCAATAATGTGCTTTTATGTTTAGTTGAATAAGTAAGAGGAAAAATAATTAATAAATTATATTTTTAGATACCCCATGCTGATTACCCGGCATTGCCCGGGAATCTACTTGTCCCGATCTTCTTGGCATAAATGAGCTGAAAGACTAAAATTAATGTAGGTCCTTATGATTAGTTGAATAAGTAAAATTAAAAAAATTATAAATGTATATCGTAATTATTTTAAGATTCCCCTCACTAATTACGGTGTTGCCCGGGAATCTACTTATTTCGATCTTCTTGGCATAAATGAGCTAAAAGATAATTTTTTTTTTGTGAGTTATCCGTAAAAGAATACCCGCCATGTGCTGCTATGCTTGCACAGGAATCTACGTAGCCCTACTTGTCTCGATCTTCTTGACATCAATGAAAGACAAAAATGGTTATTGTGAGTTATCTGCAAGAGATAAACATAGGCCTATGCTGTCGCGGACTTTTTTGTAGAGCTTTTTGAAATATTCAATTCTGTATACATTAATTTTGTGTATTTGTTATGGTTTAGGCAGCATAAGCCATTTAAGCGTCCAAAGAGCTACTTTTTTCACGTTTTCCACTACAAAGGGTGATTTTTAAGGGTGCAAGAGTTGAGTATCATAACTCTCTTATAGCCTATGTTCATCCCGGGAATTTCCTGAACATTTTGCAAAAAGCCCCATCACAAACGGATCAACAGTATGGCCGCGCATTAAGTACGAACAAACCAAACCACAAACGAACATTCATTTTTATATAGGCTATTCTATATATGTATTATTTCTGTAACTGAACTACGCCCGAGCACGAGCACTTGTTCATCCGGGTGTCAATACTGTGTACAATGTGAATGAAATTTATTCTTATGTGAAGCCCGCAGCCGGATGGTAGCTAAAACCTTACTAAACTTGTCGCACAATGGAGTGTTTTTTTATCTGGTTGACATTAACAAAGAAGAATAGGAAGGAAGGTCAATCACGATACTGGTTCACAAAGTGAAAACAGACGCAGAACCACGACATAACCTCATATTGTTAGCACTTTGCATATTTATAAGGGAAAACAATAATTGTAGCATTATTTCGATATGAAAGTAGGTAAAACTTTCTTGTCCTTCTTGAAATAATCTAAAATAAATAATTCCACGAATCTAGATCAGAAAAAATAAATGTCTACAATATTATTTGGGTTACCAGATGTTCTCTTTTGTCTGGATAGTTCCTCTTTTACAGATCTTAAAATTGTCTGGATATATGAGGATATTTAGAAAAATATGGTAGTATTTTTTTTTTCTTTTTTGAGGGGGGACTTCATTTCAATGTATCCCGCGGTGGTCTAGTGGCCATGTTTCTTGCCTCTAGTCTCTAGGATCGCAGGTTGACCTCGAGCAGAAGTCGATGGAATTTTAGAATGGAAAAATCTAAGAGACGTCCTCCGGGAGGGACTTCAATTTTAATAAGTCGTGGGTACCGAGTCTGACGATTTTTGGGTTTGTAAAAAATCACAATTCTAAATGAGTGCATATGAGCAAATCTTTGCCGACCTTCCCATCCAAGTAAAAGGTCTTAGTTCCCTCCTAGATGTCTCATTGAGGTGATGTTCTGACATGTCAGTCACTGACATATGTAGGGAAATAAGCATAACTAAATTAGCCAGGTCAAGAAATTGCCGCTAGGGAAGCACCCGATGTGTGCACGAGGGACGTGTGGGGTATATACATAGTTGCAATAAACGGAAAGACATAATAATAATAATAATAATCATAGTACATTCACGAATTTAGGCCATTTGTTGACCTGTTTCGGCCTCAAGAGAAACACCATCCAGAAGTCTTTTGAGAGGACGTCCTGGTTAATGATAATAATAATAATAATAATTAATTAAAAGTAATAATAATATTAATAATAATAATAATTATTATTATTATTATTTTATTTATATACAGATTTTCAATGTTTACACATCTTGTTATGCCTAATGTTTTATTTGCCTTCTCCACTCGTGCCTATCCATCCATTCCATGTCCTCCACTCCTCTTGTTCTTATTCCAGTTCTTACTTTTTGCATTCCATGGGTTTCGAGGTCTTCCTTTCTTTCTTCTTCCAGGTGGACACAATTCAAATGTTTTTCTGGTAAATTTTATTCTTGCATTCGTTCTACATGCCCATACTAATTGTGATGCTTATATGTTATACAATCTATTATTAAAATAATAATAATAATAATAATAATAATAATAATTCATAATAATAAAATAATAATAATAATAATAAAATAATAATAATAATAATAATAATAATAATAATAAAGTATTCTGGTAGAGTTAAGGCCAAGACCTCTTCCACTCACAGCAATTACCACAGATAGAGAAATGCAGATTTACAATACAATTTGTATAGATTACAGTAAACAATTGTATAATACATTTTTAAGAACATTAAACATAGAATTTATATAGACTTTATATCCATAGTTTCCAACAGAATTAGAAGGCTCTTAGACAAACAGCCGGCAGCTATCCTCATAACCACTTGTCTTAATCACAGAAGTGGATACATATAGCCAATATAGAAGCGACATATGGTCAGCGAATCGGATCTCCAGGTGTTATAGCTGTTTTCTCAACCTGGAGCCGCTACTTATTGTAGCTATCCAAATTCCTCACGATGCTGGGTGGACACCGCCGGTCCCATACCGGCCGAAATTCCATAAAAATATTTTATCCCATGGGTACTCGAACCAGCGAAAGTCCCGTATTTCCGCACTAAAGCTACATTCTTTAAATCGCTCGGCGTGGGACTCATATACATACACCGCTTATTATACATTAATAATAATAATAATAATAATAATAATAATAATAATAATAATAAAATTAAAAAAGTAACACCGATTAATGGGTTCACATTAAGAGTAAATGCGTGAGGAGAAAAGATTACCCAGACAAGCTTTGAAGGATTCCACCTGGGAAAGGAAAGAGAGATCGATCTAGATTTAAATGGATGGATGATATAACAAGAGGTATGAGGGAGCTTAGGCCTGGAAGAATTGGAATGGGAAGATAAAGAAGAATGGAGAAGGAAGAAAAAATTTTAAAAAGCTTTGGGCACAGGAAGATGTTTTATTACATTATAAACCTGTTTATAAATAAATTAAGTGTAAATGTAATATTCAAGCAAAATTTAAAGCAAATATAAATTTAAATTTATTTTTAATGATTCTAATATTCTGCAGACTCTGATTTCCCCCTAACAACTTATTACAAGCAAAAAAGATCTGAATCTTCACCCTAAAAATAAACATATTTTATAATTAGTTTATATTATTTAAAATAATTACAGAAGAGCCTAGTGAAATGATTTGTGTGGAGGGTAGCATTGTATGGTGCAGAAACTTGGACATTACGACGAAATGAGGGGAAGCTACTGAAAGCTTTTGAAATGTGGTTAGGGAGAAGAATGGAGCGTATAAAATGGACAGACAAAATAAAAAATAAAGATGTGCTAGTCAGAGTGGATGAAGGAAGAACAATGCTGCAACTCATAAAGAAGTGGAAAATAAATTGGTTTGGTAACTGGCTAAGAAGAAGCAGCTGCTGACTGATGCCCTAGAAGGAATGGTCAACGAAAATAAGTTAGAAGCAGAAAAATACATCAGATGTTAGACAATATTAAAATAAATGGTTTGTATGCGGATACAAAAAGGAAAGCTGAGTTAAGGGACTAGTAGAGAATGCTGAGTTTGCAATGTTGCAATGTTCTTGGTCAGAAAACTATGTATGTATATATATTATTTGTCCTAGTTGAATGGAAGAGATGGTCTCAACTCCATCGTCTACATACAGAAGCATAACAAATATTATGACAAATGGCTACCAGACGTTATCCTTCAGAATCAGATGTTGATGCTTGTTGGTAACATTTAATTACATTGTATTCTACATATCGAGAAAAGGAATTAACAGTAAGGTTCTCCTCTAGGGCATCCGCGCGTGTCTACCCTCACTTGTTACTCTGAAGCGTGACCCAAGGTAACGGTTCCTCCTGCGTGAAACAAACAATGACACCACTCAGGCACACTTTTCAATATTCACATGTAGGGTTAGCATTCCTACCCTGTGAGATTTTTACTACTTCATTTTTTGTTAAATCAGATTTATTCGCTTGATTTAATACGAATATGTCCACCGCTGTGGTCTCGCAGGGGGCCCGGGTTCGATCCCCGTTCAGGACAGTTTCCTGGGTGGCGTTTTTATCGGGGTTTTTGCTCACTTGTAAGACAAATTTTAAGGCCCAAACGGTCCCCGAACATCATATGGCCATCGCAGTCATCATCATTCATATTCATCTTAGATTAAGCTTAGGATTAGGGACTCTCCTGGCCCACCACTATCATCATCATCAACCATCATATCATCGGAGCAACTTAACCTCGTCTTCTAGGCGCCCCAACCTCAGAAGTGGGTTTCAATTACGCCAATGCCAGGAGAGAACACCAGAAGTGTCCAAAAGGACAAACTGAGGCATTAAAAATAATAATATATGAGTAAAAGGTGTGTCTCGACTTAAATTTGGTGTTGTCTTGGAGCTTGCACCAGAATTTAGATTAACTATCATACATCAACAAAAAATGATAACAATAAATCGCGGTGTCAGACAAGGGTGTCCTTTATCACCTTCTCTTTTTAATTTATATATAGACGAGGTTATGTTAATGTGGCAGATTAATTTAAATAAACATTTTAAAATAAAAAATAAACTGTTGGATACAATATTGTTTGCCGATGATCAAGTAGTGATTTCCAGTTCAGAAGATGTTTTACAAAGAGCTACTTTTAATTTGGAAAAAGTAAGTGCCAATTACAATTTTAAAATTTCAAAGATTAAAACTAAAATTTTAGCATTTAAAGGGCATGATACCTTAAGAGCAAAACTATTAATTGATAATAAAATTTTAGAGCAAGTGAACAGTTTTAAATATCTAGGTTTCAATTTATCATATGTTAAAATTGAAGATATTAATGACAAAATAAATAAATTTAATCGAATGTGTGGCGCTATTAAAAGAAACCTTAAAACACAAGAAAAGAAACAAAAATTAAATTTTATAAAGTAACGGCCGTTCCTGTATTGATGTATGGATCAGAATGTTGGACGATCACTAACAGACAAGAACAAAGATTGGAAGCAGCTGAGATGAGATTTTTAAGAAATATAGCAGGATATACTCTGCTGGATAAGAAAAGGCATAGAATAGCCAAAAATTTTGCTGACAGATCGTGCCCCTGTAAAATTCCCGGCAGGAGGCATGGAGTACTGGTTCATAAAACTGACTGTAAAGAGGGAGGTTAAAATAAGACCGAGAGAGAGAGAGAGAGAGAGAGAGAGAGAGAGAGAGAGCGAGAGAGAGAGATTTATTGACGCACTGAAAGCGCTGATTACACGTTTGATACATCACCATTCTGACATGATGCAATCTATGTATTACACTGTACTAGCGGCGAATGATGTTAATCTTACAACTATTTATTTCATTTCTGTCAAAATCATTTACATTATTATTAGCGAATTTCGAAGGAATGAAGCTATTGGGGTTGTTCTCATCAAAATATATTTTTTTAGAAATTCAACGATCATTTCTACTGGACACCGAAAATGACCATGACCAAAATGTATAGTAACTTTATATATATATCCTATTTAACGATCTGGCTGAAGAAATTTTTGGAACCAAACTTGATATATAGTAATAAATTTAAAAAAAGTAAGGTCGAGTACTTTAACCAGCAAAATCGGACCGTAAGGAGTAGGACTTCACCTGAAACGAAAATTTAAAACTCGCTCTAGCTATCGCAATTTTCCAATTTTCGAAATGAAACTCGGTATATGTTATTTAAATAAAACGAGAAAGATGTTTTCCAAAACTCAGCGAAATCCTACCATTAAAATTAGGGTTTTATCTGAAACCCGAAATTTAAAAAAATCCCTGTAGCAGCTGCCATGTTTGTTTGTTTGTATTTTTTTATAACACCATACCATACAATTTAATTAACTCTTAAATTGGCAATAGCATCATCATAATCATCATCTGCATTCATGGATTAGGTCTGTTGACCCGTTCCGACTTCAGCCCATCTCTTTCTAGGTCTGCCCACATCTCGGGTGCCTTTAGGTTTGTATTTTGTTTGTTTGTTCTGGATAATATTACGTACAAATTAATTAAATCAGCAATGATTTCCAGCTACTGTCTGTCAGACTTAAGTGTTTATATACTGTGAATATAGGGTCTAACTTTCGCACTTGACATTGTCACTAACAACTGACTGTAGACGACTAAAGAAAAATAAACACTGCCATTGCAATTTAAGACAAGGGGTCTACTACCTCTAATCTCTACTCACCCTTACCACATTCTTTTAGTTCCCAGTTTTTCCGCATTGAAAGTGAACGTAGTCGAGTAATAATAATTTACGGTTACTCATGATTTTTTTTCACTGCAGCACGACACATTTAAATAAGATGGAATAAGATAGATAGATAGATGGAAAGCTCTGCGGCCATCACTTTTATTTAAGTGTTGGCGGTGAGAAGATGGAATAATAACTTGAGTTTATCCAATTTAACGAAAGAAGATACATTCAGTAAACCAGCCAAACTCAGCCATAAATTCGAGAGGAAAACCAAAATAGGCCCTATATAAATTTAGGAACTGGTTTGAAGACATAAATTCTCGCACATAAAAAATTTAAAAAAATAATTCTGGGAGAAATGGAATAGACAAACCAATACATATACATAATAGATTAATTCCACACTGAAGAAAGTAATTAAATACATTATGTAAGAATATAAAAACAAAATAAATTTAGGAGAAAATTTCAAAATATAAAACTCACTTTAACATACACAAAAAAATAATGCAGTGGAGAATAATACAGTATATAGAAAATAATATATTCAGTAATAGATTGATACCAACCAAAAAATAAATAAAATATATTAGGAAATAAAATTATAAACCAAAATAGGTTACTACTTATTTATTATTTTAAAATGTTCATATAATTAATATAATTGATAATTATGATTATGATGGTGGATGATGTTCGGGGACTTGAAGTTTCCTATCATTTGTCTTACAGGTTAGGAGAAACCGAGCTAAAAACCATCATCCAGGAAACATGTTCGGCCGGGGATGGATTCATGTGCCGCGTCATGCGAGGCAGTAACATTACTCCGAGACTACAGCCGTGTACTCAGAAACACAAAATAGGTATGGATGAAAATAAATACAAACATTTTAAGCACTGTTAATTAAAAAAAAGATCTTTAGGCTCAAAACCACAAATTAGATGCCGATGGGTAAAGTAGGCATTTTTAGGTATAATTAAACTGTTCTTAGTGGTATCACGTTTCATGAAATTTATACTTACATAATGATTTTTATTATGTTTGTTATTATTACGTTATAAACTATAATAACATATTGAAATTGAATTTAAAGAATTTATGTATACCATTTTATATTACCCAGAGTACACCTGATGGGAAAACGTATATACTTTATACCCTACAGCGAATTTTTGGTCAAAAAACGCAATAAAATTCAACAAAGAAATAAATCTAGTGAATAGTATAGAGATTAAGAGAATTTATTTAATTTCAAGGCGTAGTTTAGGCCTAAATAAAATATACGTTTTGGAGACTTATGAAAAGAAGAAAGTTTTCTCTTTGAAGTTCTAAAAGTAATTCCTTATCATTGGTTTAATAAGTAATTTCTTACTTTAAATTTAAATGAATTATTAATTACACATTTGAAATATAAGAATCAAAATAACAAAAACAAATTTCATATGATTATGAGTACAATTGCATGCATGCTTCTCTATCTTAGGTGAAATTGTGAACAACGCAAATTTTATAAAATGTTGACATTAATTGCAGATTGCTTTTAAATACAGCCCCAATTGTTTTAAAAATATATATTAGGAAGCAAAACCGCGATTGATAATTTGTCAAATATCAAAATATTTTTTTCTTATTTTATTTATAAACGTTTTAACATAAAAGTCTTATCGCGTCTGAGGATCTTTAGATGTAATCATTAGTTTGTGTGCTTTTATTGTTTATCCGTTAGGTGTTTTTAAATAAGGATAATATTAGATGGGTGACTGTAATGACCAGTGGTGTCTCTTGACATTTGTAACACAGCTGAGAAAAAAAACCTGTCCAGAAATCTCGTTCTCAGGGGAGATCGAACCCGGACTCGCTGTGTCTGAGAAAACAACGTTACCCCTAGACCATAGAGGTAGCTACCACAACATTAAAATAATAATACTAATAATCTATCTCTGTATGTCCCTTGCTTCCCTTATGTGGGGATTAGGGTGTTCCCTTGTGGAAGTGTTTCAACAAAGCTAATTTAGTAATGTTTGTTTACTCCTAGATGTCAGCGAATGATGTGAGGTCGTCATATCGCCTCAGTGAGACTCCTAGTGAGAACTTAAGGTATTACGGGGATGGGGAACTGCCGATAAATTTTGCACAGAGACCTCTTTATTCAGGCTTGCGGTTATTTTACGAGCCTAAAAATCTTCAGACTCAGGACCTACGGCTTAAAGTCCCTCCCGAAGGACTTGTCCCTTGGATTTTTACATCCTAGAAACCCATCGACCCCGGCCGGGTTTGAACCCACGTCCTTCGGAACTAGAGGCAATGAACATAACCATTAGCTCACCGAGGCCGACATAATAATAATAATAATAATAATAATAATAATAATAATAATAATAATAATATATTATTATATATTATTAAATATATTATTATTATTATTATTATTATTATTATTATTATTATTATTATTATTATTATTATTATTATTATTATTATTATTATTATTATTATTATTAACTGTAATACATATTTATTGGACACATTCCTGAGGTAAATAATGGGTTGTGTTTGAGCATTTACAGAATTAAATGGTATAGAACAACTATTTCATGATGATCGAGATAAATTGTAATGCTTCAGGCCAATGAGCATTCATGTTACTAACAGAATCATGCTTTAAATCAATTACCAACATTACACTCTTAACAATATACCCTACTACCACAACAAACACAAAAATATGTGCGGCTATCCACTTTTAAATCGCAGACATGGATTACATAGATTATTTTGATCACGCGCTAGGCACCTAATTTATAGCCCCTGTCAGTTTAAAAGAATCACGATGGAATATCGCAGAAATATTGTCGAAAAGAAATTATCTGATCTGATGAGCAATTGTTACGAAATCATATATATTTATTTACTTTTTTATTTAATTTATTCTCAAGTTTTATTATGTATTTGACATTTTACTGTGTTCATTTTGCGATTATATAGCCAATCTCCATTTCTTTCCATTTTTCCACGCCCCTTTCTCCAAGCTCCTTTTTTCCATTATCCTGACTACTCTTTGTGTCCATGTTAGTTTTGGTCTTCCTCTCTTCTTTATTCCTAGCGGATTCCATTAATAAATCTTCATCGGTAACCTGTCTTCCAATATCCGTTTCGTAGCTCCGAACTTTGTTAATTGAGTTGTTTCGATAGTTTCAACTAGGGATATTATTCTAATTATATAGGCTATATATATATATATATATATATAAATTTAATTTATAAACGATTTTAGCATATAATTCATATAGCGTCTATTTATTTAATTTGTATTTATTCTTAGTATTTAATTTAATTATGGCGGCTCCGTGGCGCAAGCAGTTAGACCCTTGTTTCTCACCGATGCAGCGCACTGAAGATAGAGATGGATTCTCGGACACCCCATGTGTGTTTTGTGGTGGAGGTTTCTCTCAGGGTTTTTCCCGTTTTACCCTGCCACAAATTACATTCCACCGTTTCTCCACACTTATCTCATCTATTTCATTTCATTTCGTTCATCTGTCCCTGTGACGCCGCGTCAGGCGTGGTCGGCCAGTACCCTTGTCGTTGAAAGACATCTATATATATATATATATATATATGTTCTTATATGTTCTTCATCTCATCTCATAAAATGGTGATTCTTGGGAGATTATACTGTATGTATTCGAAAGGTGGTTTATTGCTTTCAGAGACGAGTGAAGATTGTAAATATTTGAGAATGAAGTGCATACAAAATTGTTTGGACCTGAGACAGACAAGTGAATAAAAATACGTAACAATGAGGTACATGATCTTTGTGGGAATCCAGAAGTAAAAAAAAACAGTTAAGACGGGGAAACCAGAAGGAAAGGTAGAGCAAGAAAGTGGTAGAAAAATTGCATGATGTCAGGGAGATAAATTATATAAGGAATCATTGGGAAATATTAGCTCAGGATAGGAATTTATGCAAATCTTAAATCCGGTGCGACAATGAACATCGGATTTTGTTAGTTAGTTAGTTAATTAGTTTTGGTATTTGAATCCCGCCTCTTCTTAAAATACGTTTTCCTCTATATCAAGTGCCTATTCGCATTCAGTAATGTACAAAGATATTTTCATGCATGACCCGGAACTTCAAAATTAAACTAAAGTTACAGATGATGTTTGAATCAACTGTCAATGCTTATGTATTATCTATTAACATTTTTGTTTACTGATTCTAAGAATCCCGAAAAGTTCGCGGACCACAGGTTGGAAAACCTTAACCTGATTGAATATGAAAAAAATATTTTAAAAAATCTGATTTTCAAAAATGAAGATCTTTTTAACATAATTTAAATATATATATATATATATATATATATATATAAAATCAATAAATTTAATTATATATGTGGTATAATTAAGATAATATTGAAAAATACAAGAAAAGAAACAAAACTATTTTTTATAAAGCGATGGCAGTCCCCTTACTATTGTATGGTAGTGAGTTTTGGGTTTTAACTAAAAGAGAAGATCATAGAAGCAGCTAAAATGAGATTTCTGAGAAGTGTAGCTGGCTGCAAATTTCTAAATAAAAGAAGTAATGACGATATTAGAAATGAACTAAATATGTTTAAACTCTTAGATAAAATAAAATACACAACACAGAAATTAGGGACAAATGCCATATTCAAGACATAACCAAATTTATTATAGATAGACGAAAATATTGGAAGGATCATATAGAAAGAATGAAAGAAAACCGGCTTGCTAAAAGAGCTAAAGAAGATAGACCAATGGACGGGAGAAGAACAAGAGGAAGACCAGCCAAGAGATGGATAGACAGTGAATGCACATCCAATAAGTCTTCCTCCGAGGAGTGATTTTGGAAATAAACAGGATGAAAATCCTACAAATTAAGTTTAAGAAGAAGATAAAATAAAACAATCTGGAAGAAAAACTGGAAAGAACATGTCCAAAGAATGAAAGATGAACGCATGCCAACAATTATACTTAATTACAAACCGAAAGGAGACAAGAATGTTGGTAGACCGAAAAAGAGATGGATTCAACTTTTTGAATGAGAATCAATTAGACCGGAACAAGCCATATGGGCTTAATCCGTGAATGTTGATGTTGATAATGGAATCGTATCCTTATTTTTTTTTCGAATCAAATAATTTAACAGATAGTTATTATTGAAATTGATTAATGTTTTTTGATTTGACATTCAATGGTTCATCATCATTACATACATCGTAATCATCATTATCAAACTTGGTCCATCACAATTTAACGCTCGCAGCTATATAATTTGAAACGCCCAGCTTTTGGGAGGTCTTTCAACGTAATCTTTTCGTCTTGCATCAGACCTACAGTACAGCAGCCATTAATATAAGACAGCATGGATCTGCGAAGAAAGTTATATAATAATTATTGCCTTAATTTAATCTTGAACCTAAGTGTTTTTTAATTTACACTATTTTAAAGTTCATATCGCTTCAATTCATGTTATTTTCTCTTTTGACTTCCTCTCTTTCCCTTCCTCAGTTTGGAACCCTCTCTGACACGATCTGTCGGGTGATGATTATAAACTCTGGATTACCTACATACTTGTTGATCCCATAAGTACACGGAGGACCTCCCTGGTTGAGTGATTAGCGGAATGATAGAGCTCCGAGACAATACGAACATTTAAGACAACATTCGTCTTACATTCATAATAAACAAGGCGTAGCCTATATTATATCTACATCAGTTAGGAAAAACCGGGTAAGTCAACTTTTGGTCGAAAATGAGTTATTAACATCTCCCGATAGCTTTTGGTTCGATGCACATTCGGTAAAAACGGGTAAGTCGTCAAGCGAATAGTGACAGTGTTATTAAGCATTGAATTTTCGATGTATGCACTCTTTGATGTAAGTCATTGAACTAGTTTTTGCTCTCCTGTAAAAAATCACTTTGAAGACTTACCTGGTTTTTCCTAAATGATGTAGATATTATAATGCAAATGGACAGTTAATGACAAATGAGGGGAATTTTGAGTAAGTGGCTGAATTCAAATATTTAGGAACAATAATCATTAATAGGAATGAGATCCATAAATAAATTAAACATAGGCTCAATTCTGGAAATGCATTACAGGGACTCTTGACGTCCCAACTCTTTTCAAAAAACGTTAAACTGAAAATATATAAAACTGTTATTATATGGATGCGAAACATGGACTCTTACTTTAAGAGAGGAAAAGAGTTTACGAGTAATTGAGAATAAAGTTTTAGGATTTTTTTTTCCTATAACTAACTCACTGACACTATCGAACCCGTAGGTTCATGCCCGCGCGGACATAAGCTCTCCATACATCCCCATCCTGAAACTAATGTTTTTCAATCATTCCCTGTATAATCTAATTCCCTCAAATCATAGTAATTTTATTCTCCAAGCTCATTCTTGGTCTACCAACTGGGCTTTCCCCTCTGGTTTTCCTACAAGAAGTTCCATGCATCTCTTTCATTCCCCATTCGTGCCACATGTCCTGCCCATCGCAGTCTACGAGATTTAACTGTTCTTATTATATCTGGCTTCCTATAAAGACCATGTAGTTCACTGTTATGAAATTTTCTCCTTTCACCTGTCTGTTCATCTCTCTTTGGTCCAAAAATTTTCCTAATATTTTTAATATTTTTATTTTTATTGTTATTGAGGATATTATTTATTATTATTGTTATTATTATTATTATTATTATTATTATTATTATTATTATTATTATTATTATTATTAATAAATCCAAGAATTGTGTATGTTAACTCTTCCGACGGGAGCCGGTAGTGGATTCAGCTTCTGGTTATGTCCAGGGAACGGTAATTACCCAAGAGTGCAAGCTCATCCCGTTAAAAAGGACTTACCATTACGGTTTATCTAATTCCGGCAATTTCCTTGTTACTTTCAGATTGTGGAATAAAGCTGCAATATTATTCAGAATCAATGCTCTCAACGGTAAATCACTGCCTTTAATTACTGTTCCTTCCAATTAAGTAACAAGCTATCAGCGATAATAGAATAGCAGCTGACCACCGTGCGATTTAATCTGTTACACTCCAATTACTTCACTCTAGGAAGTGAGAAGTTATGTTAAATTGCTACAGTTAACTCATGAAATATATTTTCATTTCATTCTCAGCAGTTATAGGCGCTTTAATTTCTAAGGTCATTGCACGTCTAATACTTTTAGGTATATTAGTAGATACGGAGTGGTTGCATCAGATTCCGAGGTTTCGGATTCAAACCCGGTCGGGATCGACGAATTATGGGAACAAATATCTTGAACATATTTTTCTCTCGGAAAGGAAGTAAGGCTGTGGGACCAGTGCCAAAGATTCACGGCACGTAAGAGATACTTAAGCCTGAACTGAGAGGCCTCTGATCAAAATTTGTCAACACTTGCACGACCAGATTTCAATTACCATCCTAGTGACCTGAGGTATTAAACTACTAGGCCCATTACTAGTAGGCCTACTACTACTACTACTGCTACTACTACTACTACTACTACTACTACTACTAATAATAATAATAATAATAATAATCCATCCATCCATAGTAATTCTGCCCGAAGGCAGGTCCTTCACTGCAATCATATCATTTTTATGCTATGCTTGCAGCTTTACTAGGGAATTGTAGGTGTGGTAGCTTCCCGTTGCTTTCCACACCGATGAAAGATGATGATGATAAGAATGATGGTGATGGCCATATGATTTCGGGGACCTTTTAGGCCTTAAAGTTTTCCTGACATTTGTCTTCCAGGTGAGGAAAAACCCCGATAAAACCCTCACCCAGAAAAACTGCCCCGACCGGGGATCGAACCCGGGCCCGCTGCGTGACAAGGCAGCACGCTACCTCGAGACCACAACGATGTACATAATAATAATAATAATAATAATAATAATAATAATAATAATAATAATAATTTTATTTATTTATATACACTTACAGATTTTCAATCTTTACATTCTTTCTGTGCCTAAAGTTTTATTTTCCATCTTCAATCGTCTCTATCCATCCACTCTATATCCTCCAGTCCTCTTGTTCTCATTCCAGTTCTTATTTCTTGCATCCACGAGTTGTAAGGTATTCCTTTCCCCCTTCTTCCAGATGGACACCATTCCAATATTTTTCTGGGTAACCTTTCTTCTTGTATTCATCGCACATGTCCATAGCAATTTAATTGCTTGTATCTTGTATAAACTATTATTGAATGTCTAATATTCATTTTTTGTCGTATGACAATGTTTCTAATTTTTTCTAATTTTGAACATCTTCTTGTTCCCCTCAAGAAATCCATTTCCATCGACATAAGTTTTTGTTCTAAGTTTTTGTTGATTTAAACCCGCCAAAGCCTGTTCCAAGCCAGATTAGAGAAGGGTGAAGCGGAGGAGTAACAACCTCGTTAATAAACCAGGGTTCAGTACGCCCGGCTGATAGTACTCTGTGAGGGCCCCTTAACCTATCTTGGATACAGATACTGCTGTCTTGCAGTTCATTAGTTTAATAAAGGCTAGAGGAAGAAAACCTTGACCAAAAATCACCTGGTCCTCCTTGATGCATCAGGCCAGCTCCCTGGTCGTCACAAAAAAAACATAACAATGCTAAAAAGCCTATATATATATATAGGCCTATATAATAATAATAATAATAATAATAATAATAATAATATCTGTAATGAATAATAGCATGCATTTCCAGAATTGAGCCTATGTTTAATTTCCTTGTGCATCTCATTCCTGTTTGTGATTATTGTTCCTAGGTATTTGAATTCAGGAACAATAATCACAAACAGGAATGAGATGCACAAGGAAATTAAACATAGGCTCAATTCTGGAAATTCGTGCTTTTATGCATTACAGAGAATCTTGACTTCCCAACTCATTTCAGAAAACGTTAAACTGAAAATATATAAAACTATTATTCTACTAGTTACATTATATGGATGCTAAACATGGACTCTTACTTTAAGGAAGGAAAGGAGATTAAAAGTATTTGAGAATAAAGTTCTTAGGAACATTTTTGGACCAAAGAGAGATGAGCAGACAGGTGAATGGAGAAGACTGCATAACAGTGAATTAGGCCTACATGGTTCTTTATAGGAAGCCAGATATAATGAGAATATTTAAGTCTCGTAGACTGCGATGGGCAGGACATGTGGCACGAATCGGGAATGAAAGACGTGCATGGAAGCTTCTTGTAGGAAAACCAGAGGGTAAACGTCCAGTTGGTAGACCAAGAATGAGGTGGGAGAATAACATTAACTATGATTTGAGGGAAATAGATTATACAGGGGATTATTGGAAAACATTGGCTCAGGATAGGGATGTATGGAGAGCTTATGTCCGCGCGGCCAGTGAGTAAGTAAGTAACTATGTTATTTATATAAAAAAACTTATGAATCAATGCTAATAACAAGAATTACGTAGATTATATTAGATTAAGTGGACTCCGATTATAAGACCCCAACAGGGTAACTTTATTTTTGGTTCATTGTTTTACGCTTAGGCTATTTACTTTATGGAATGAATTGCGTGAGATTCTACGATGATATGTAGTCTGTTGTGGAGTTCCTAGTTCGACACACATCAAGTTCACACACATTACTTATACCGCCATTCATTTAGGCTGGGCCTAGGGCCTCGAGGGAGGTTATATATCTCCCTTTCGACCTATTCTGCCCTAAGTTGAGACTCAGGCTCCGAGTCACGAGGAAGTACATGTGTTTGGGCTCAATTAGATTACAAGAACCCCATATTTTAAACACCTATAGTTTGCTAAACCAGAGTATTTTTACTTAACACGTTATGAATTAAAAGGTGATATAAAATGAGTGAATGGTGATGAAATGACATGATGGGGGGAAGAGGAATGGAGAGTGTTAGTGGGATGAAATTCGGGTAACGAAAAAATTCCGAAAAATCCCGCTGACACCAAAACTACTCCGGAACCGCCAGGATTGGTATCTGATATACTTGTCGGAGCAGCCGCATATGCTAGCCACATGTCCACCGACACGTAAAAGTCACATGTGTAGGCCTACATTTGGAAGATATATGAAAAACTATAACCGACAATCGCGGCCATTGATAAATTATTGCACAAAAAAATGTCAAATTTCACATTATTAGTAGACTCTATTAAAGATGTCGAACTTTTTTTTTTTTTGCATTTTATATTTACATAGTTCTTTATTGTATAATTCTTAATATTTGGAAAACTTTATTTAAACCTTAGGGCTATTTTTTTCTTAAATCCAGCCATTAGTATCTCGTGCATAAACCAATGCACCCTGATAACAAACATAAATAAATAAAAATAAAAAAAAACTACACACTTCTGATATAGGAGATAGGACAAATTTCATATCTGAGATTGTACAATAGAACATGTCATATGGGTAGATTTATTAACTATATCGCAAAGTGAAGTGGTCAGTTTATAATGTACTGCTATAACAGTATTTCAAACACATCGGTAAAAAGCGGAATTCCATTTACTTCCATCATGCTATACTAAATTACACAAGCACTGACCAGATCCGTGCCAAATGAAAAATTAAGATAAATTTATTCTTCCTTCACATTTCCGTTAGGCTTATATTATAACAGTGCCCAGCATATGAATATACAGTAACGATATTATTATTATTATTATTATTATTATTATTATTATTATTATTATTATTATTGGTATCTAAAATTATTTAAATGTTATTTTCTTCATCAGCTCTTGTAGTCAATTTTCCTTCATGACATCAGAACAATCTCATACAAGTTATATATATATATATATACTTACGGTACCTTTTTTCCTTTCTGGTTTACATTCAAACACAACTTAGAAATTATTTTCTGTGACATTATTTTCACGTGTCCAAACCACTGTAATTTTTCATAAACAGCTAAATATAATATATAGGCCTACCGGTAATTCTTAATAGGCCTATCCATTTTTTTCCTAATCCATTTCAATTTTTTCCCCCAAATTTAAAATATTTTCCCGAATGGTAACGGTTTAAAATTAAAATAATAACATATCGTAAAAATTAAAATAATTTTGATTTATTTCAATTTGGTGAATTATATTTGGCTCAAATTCCACCTTTAAGAAATCATAACGTCAGCATAATTAGTGTAATTTTAAACTCTAAAATAGTTAATATAGGCCTAATAAATATAGTTCAATTACATTAACTGATAATCGAACAACTGATGTTTCTGGAAGAATTAAGCCTCTAATTGAGGAGTTGAATGGAATATGGGTACAATTAAAAATTATACGTTTTGAGATATTAGGAATCGATATTTTAATTGATACAATCATCTGCTGAACTGCTGTAATCGATATATCAGAACGAAACTTTTCAGGCTGATCAACTACAAAATGGTAAGTCCAAAAATGCATTGAACGGGGGGGGGGGAAGGGAAAAACATGAGTTAAGCCCATATTCCATTCAACTCCTCAATTGATTTAAGAAATGACATAAGTTATGGCAATTTAACGTAATATAGCTAGCAAATAAATGTTGATACAAACAAGATAATTCGATTATCTAAAGAAGCATTTAACGAGAACAGAAATTTATTTACAAACAAAATCCTAGATTTCGAGAAAAAGGAACAATTTAATAATTTGAAGAAGCGCGCACAAATATGCATTAGATATGGTCTCTGCTAGTACGTATGGTCAGCAACGACTTTGTTCTGTTTAAACAGACATTGAAATGGTATCTTGCACAAGATCTATCACAAAGCTAACACACGCAGTCCATTGACGGATCATGATAGTTTTAAATTCTGCAGAGTTTGTGATGATATTCATGCACTGCCAGTCTTATGATTGCACTGCGTATCTTGTTGTTTGGTCCAGTCCAGTCTTCCATCTGTTGCGTAAAAATCTTCCGGTATTTCTTTTCTCTTCCTTTGACTTATCTCCTTCAATGTAGTTTCCTGTTTAGTAGCTGGTAGCAGGAATTTTGTGCGTAGATCTTCCAGGAGGAAAGTCTCAAAAGGGAACAAGTTATGTATTCGATTGCACATGTAATGTGTTGTTATATTCCTGTGGAAGTTGGGTACTGACAGAAAGTAACATAGTTTGGATGCAAGTAGAATGTGATTATGGTTACGACAAGCAAAGATAAATTGGACTGGTAAGAAAACAACCTACAAGTAGAGCTTGTTCATTGTTGCTGGATGAACTGACAAAGTACAGAGCAGACAATGCTTGTCTACGAGAGGTAAAATGGATAACATTTGGAATAAATTGAAAATATGAAATGGAAAATTCTCTATAGATGTCATGAGAAAAAAATCTTATGCAAGCGTCTGATTTTTATTGTAAACGAAAAATATGTACATCTTATAATGATTTAAAGGCTATATCTCCTCGATTATGTAGTCCATGTATTGAAATATATGGAATGCAGGGTTTCACGGCCGATAATTATAATGTTAAAATATTTCGGGCTATGTGGCCGTGGTCTATAACTGGTATTTCTTCCAGACGTTTCTCCTTCAACTGCGGGGGGCATCTTCAGTGGCGAGTGCTTCTAGGTGATGTTACCTTGTAGTAGACTCGACTGTGAACAAGGTAACATCACCTAGAAGCACTCACCACTGAAGATGCCCTCCGCAGTCGAGGGAGAAACGTCTGGAAGAAATACCAGTCATAGACCACGGCCACATAACCCGGAATCTTTTAACATTATTGAAATATATATTTTTAATTATAGTTTTACAAATGTAAATACTCCAATAGTTGACAAACCAGATGGTGAAAAGGACAAATGATTTAAGAAAATTTTATGATAGCAGCCCTAAATACTTGTATGATCTGAATATTATTCCAGTAGTAGTCCTGGTCACTCCGCTGGGAATCATAGGGCCTTGATAAAAGCTCGGTAACGAACTCTGTTGATTGTCATTTTTTATATTTTTTTAATGTTTATCAATGCCTTAACTTCATTCCAATTCATCCCTGCTTGTTCAGCTTCATCCCTGATGGTATTACTCCATGTTGCCCTAGGTATTCCTCTTCGCCTTCTAAATTCTTGGGGTTTCCAATCAAATGCCATTTTTGTGATGTTATCATTCTCTCTGCTTAACACATTACCTACCATTTCCATTTTCTAAATTTAATTTCTTTACATATTTCATTTTGATTCGTTCGTCTACAAAGTTCTTTATTTATTATAATCTCTGGCCACCATATACCCAAGATATTTTTCTCAGGCAACGATAAAAAATCGCAATTTCTTTCCAATTTGTTTTGTAGCCTTCCAAGTTGAAAATTATAATGCACAAGTATGTAAGGACGAAATTTTCCTTCCTATAATAGGAAAAAAAATGAAAAATAGAGAACTTATTATTTTTGCAAGATCAAGAAATTTGGTAATAGGAAGTACTCTACTTACATGCAATCGAATGCATAAACCAACATAGAAAATCAACGCGGACAGTCCTTCAATCAGACTGACCACCTACTTATTGATTCTAGACATGTTCTGTACCTAATGGATGTACGTTCCTACAGAGATGTTAATAGGACTATTGATTATGATCGCCTCATTGTGATATCTACACTTAGTAATAGATTATCTGATTACCAAGAAGTACAACATAATAAAGTTAAAAAAATATAATATCAATATCTTAACTTTGCCTGTAAAGTTGCAAGAATATCAGGCTGATTTAAAAAAATAATTTTAAAAATGCTAATGTAAGAAATAGACATAAATAGTAAGTGGAATAAATTAAGCAATGCCATAGGTTTATGTTAAGTACTAATGTTACCATGAGTTTGGGTGAATGATCTGTATTTCAAGTACCATAAATAAATAAATAAATAAATAAATAAATGTTATCATAAGTTATGTCACGATAACACCCTCACAATAGTACATAGAGAAAACATTCCAATGAGAATAAATATACTGGAGGAAATCGTAATCCTAAGAGAAATCAACAGCAACCTGATTCTCAATGAATACACACCTAATCCACACAATTCTCTGTACAAAATTCTCACAACCAAGTCAGTGCTTCAACAAGGGTCAACAAGAACGGACCTAATGCATCCTGCTGATGATGGGACTAGTCCCGAAAGGCCTACAGAGTTTTAAAAGAACTTAAGTTGAGGAGACGGACCTACAAGGTAACTATATTATAGTTTTTAACCGTACATTATATTACTATGTCACGAGTTATTTCCAAATCATCGATAAATTCACGACTCACGAAATGACTCGTGAATTTATCGAGAGAATTTGGAAATCAAGAGTGGCATTTGTTAGGACCATTTAACGAATAAAATTAAGCTGTTTACTCAAAAATCATTATTTAAATATAGTTTCCCGTATTTTAAAATATTTATATATTAAATGTAAACGGCGATGTTTGAAAACAAATCAGAAATGTGTGGTTATGTTTCATTTGTTTATCCACTGCAATTTGATCATATTATTTATTGCCAAATAGGATCGCAATATTGTAAGAATGCACCCTAGTGGAGAAAAAAATGAAACACGTCAAACTATACCAACATTATAGGTTATTAACTAATTTTGTAGTAAAGAACTCATTAAAATCATTATTTAAAAACGCAATTTAATTATTGAACACACAATTATCAAATATGTAGTTCGAAGGAATATGTTCATTATTTGCTATATTCAATTTAGGCATATTTGTTGGACAGCCAGTCACTGCAAAATAATGATCTGGCTGGCCTGTTCAGAATATTAAAAAGGAGGAGTTTTCTTCATCACAAAATCAGGAGCTGGTAAAGAGAATTCGATATAGAGCGAGGTAAAACACGACTGTCATTGGTTGTAAAACAAAATTCATTGATACATGATTGGTCATTGGCTTCCATTTGGGGCATGTGTTAATAGTCCATTGCTGAAGAAACGTTGAACATAGCACCTGTGGTGAAAATGGTTATCAACGCGCTACTGAAAAGAAAAACAAAGCATATTTTACTATGCAACAAAGGAATTATACAGGAGCATGAATGTCAACATGCTACAGAATAGAAAAAACAATTCCCTTGTAAGATTTTTTTCTTCTTCTTTCTCGTTTTCTTTCGTTTACACTGTTTCTTCCTTTTTGTTTTTCCTTTGTTAACCTTTTTATCTTATTCACACATACAAACACAAGACAGGACACACACCCAGACCCAAGGTGGAGATTTAAAATCCCCTACCCCGCCGGGAATCGAACCCAGGTCGCCGGAGTGGAAGGCAGGGACTCTACCGACTACGCCACAACGACGTACCTGTGATAAATAACTAAAATGCTTATTTGTATTGTTTTTACCAAGCCTGATTAACACTCAAGGAGTCCCAAGTTCGATTCTGTGCTTTACTATGTACTTTTTTCCTTTTGGTACTATAAGATCTGGAACATGATCCATTGACCATCGTGAGGACGACTGAATAGGTACTCGATGTGAGACGTTGCAAAATCCGGTAAAGAAAACTGAAACTAAATGTTGAGTGAATGCGTCACGTGACATCCTGCAATATCTTCTGCTACCCAATAATTTATCTAACTTTATTGTCTTAACTTCAAACTCTCTGTACAATGTGAGTAAAGTAAATAGGCTGTGAATTCCTACATTCCTACTTACCTGGCGTCCAGATTTGAGAAGTTATCCTCCTACCACAATATTGACACTAGGTCACAAGATAGCAGTCTGCTAACAATTCCTCTTCATAGCACTTCCTCCTATTCTACTTCCTTCACAGTAGCCTCTGCCCGCTCCTGGAATCTCCTTCCTCAAGATATCAGGGGTTGCCGCACACTTGGCACCTTTAAGTCACGCTTATACAGTTACCTGTTGTCTAATAATTAATTTTTCTCTATTTATTTAATTTTATACTATGTCATTATTCTTTTCCTCGTTTTTTTATATATCTTGTACATATTATATATTTAATTCGTTAAATTTACAGTAAATCAAAATACATTATAAATATTAATTGTATTGTATTCATAACTTGTAATCGTTTGTGTGTGTATATATATATATATATATATACATTATAAATATTAATTGTATTGTATTCATAACTTGTAATCGTTTATATATATATATATCTTCTTCTTCTTCTTCGTCAGGCTCTACGACTTCCAGTGGAATGTCTTGGCCTTCTCAACCAGTTTACGCCACTTCTTCCTATCTTGTGCAGTAGATTTCAAATCAAAAATCCCCATCTCTTTCAAATCCTCAATTACGTCATCTTCCCATCGATCCTTGGGTCTTCCCCTTGGTCTTGTTCCCTGTGGCTTCCAATTCAAAATATCATTTCGGCCATCTTCCCTTTGGCATTCTTAGTGTATGTCCAAACCATTGTAATCTCTTGGATTTGATGAAACTAACTATATTTTCTTTATTATTCTTGAGGTATAATTCGTCATTCCTTCTCAACCTCCAATTTCCACTTTCCTTTACTGGACCTAGCACTCTTCTAAATATTTTCCTCTCAAACGTTAATAGTCTTAATTTATCTGCTTCTTTTAGCACCCAGGTTTCAGCTCCATAACATATGATTGGTCTTATATATATATATATATATTGTAATTTAGATTTAAGACTTTTCTTTTGTATTTTTTTAAACCTGGTTGAGTGGTAGACAAGGCCTTAGGCCTTAACTCTGCCAGGTAAAATAAAGCTATTATTATTATTATTATTATTATTATTATTATTATTATTATTATTATTATTATTATTATTATTAAAGTATGTGAACTGAAGCGATTGAAGATGCGAGGGTGTACCGATTGACCTGTTTATGTTGCACTTTGATTCCGTTACTTAGTCCACGTGTCCTAGACCTGCAAAGCAGGGTCAACAACTTCCTTCCTCACTACTGACCACTATCTCACCTCAACAATCGTTATATTATGTAAGTGCCTGCTTCCTTAGTGCTACCGGAAAATTTACGCTACAACACAGAGATCTGGGGCACTTGCCGACCTCGTGAATTTATCATGACCGGTCCCTCACACGCACTCGACATGAATGTATTGTTTACTGAGCTATTAAAATAAGCGATATTTTGTTTTATACTATTCTACTTCTTCTATTCCTTAATGGCGTCAGATTCAGCTCGGTCTACCCAATTCTGCCACCGATTGTGTTATAATAAAATTCCAATTTCCCTCAGCACAGCGATATAATAATAATAATAACAATAATAATATTTATAGTTTATCAAAACAGATACTCTATTATATTCCTGAAGGCCGAAGAAATGTAGGAAGACCGAAACAACGTTGGAAGGACAACCTGTAGCATATTGTGCAGCGGGGAGGGGAACGGGTCAATAGGCCCATACCTTGAAGATGATGATGATGATGATGATGATGATAATAATATTTATTTAAGCTGGCAGAGTTGAGATCATAAAGGACTTCTCTTCCTCTCAGCTAGCGAATAATAAAATCATACACAAATTAGATAATAATAATAATAATAATAATAATAATAATAATAATAATGATAATAATAATAATAGAAATTTGGACTCAAAGGAAACGCCTCTAAGTACTTTGCGTAGTCCCACATGGGCTCATCCGCAATAAAAAAAAATAATTTTCTTGTATCTTGTAAACCCATGTTTCCCTTAACAGAGATTTTGGCGCTCTCCCCCTACAGAGAAGAATTTGAACCATACTAATTTAGTTACACTTGTTTTCGTATAGATGTCATTTGAGTGGTCCGTGGTCAGCGTTCCGCCTCATACTGACATCTAGGAAACCAAGGTAGTACTAGGACGGGAAAATTCGGTAAATTTTGCTTAGATGCCTTTTCATTGAAGCTTAAGGATCTTTTACGAGTCTGAAAATCTTCAGACTCGGGACCCACGGCTTAAAGACCCTCCGGGAGGACTTGCTCCTTGGATTTTTCCATCCTAAAAAAATCCAGTCCCGCGCCGTAGCCGAGCGGTTAAGGTAGGAAGCCTTGGCGCAGAGCTACGGGACTTGCGCTGGTTGGAGTCTCAATGGGGGAAGACATTTTCTCATGGTATTTCGGCCAGTATGGGACCGGTGCCCACCCAGCATCGTGAGGCAATTGGGTAGCTACAATAAGTAGCGGCTCCAGGTTGAGGAACCAGCTATAACGGCTGGGGGACTCGACATGCTAACCACATGTCACCCCTACACTGGCTGTTGATCATCTACCTCTGTGATTGACACATGTAGATGTGAAGGGCCAGCAGCCGGCTGGTAAAAGGGCAACCGTTGAAAAGTGGAAAGACCCTCAATCGGAATCGGAAAAAAATCCATCTACCCCAGCCGGGTTTGAACTCGCGACCCTCGGGACCAGAGGCAAGGAGCATGACCACTAGTCCACCGCGGCCGAATAATAATAATAATAATAATAATAATAATAATAATAATAATAATAATAATGTTTTAATTATTCTGGCAGAGTTAAGGTCATAAGGCCTTCTCTTCCACTCAAACGGCACAAATTACAAATTTAACAGTATAGATTACATATTCACTATACTAATTATAAAGAGTTAGAATTCGGTGAATTTCGCTAAGAGGCCTCTTCGTTCAGATTTAAGGATGTTTTACGAGCCTAAAAATCTTCAGACTCGGGACCCTGGTCTATCCTTATAAAATCCATCGTCCCAGGCTGGCTTTGAACCCGCGATCCTCGGAACCAGAAGCAAGGAACATAATGACTAGTCCACTATTGCCGACTTGATATTCTTTTACGTGCTGTAAATCTATGACATTGGGACCCATGACTTTAATTCCCTTCCGAAAGAAACCATATTAATGTTGATTACTATGTTCTGAAAACCCATCAACCACAGCCGAGTTTGAACCCGCAAACCTCGGAACATGAGCGAATATCACTACAGTAAAACTTGTTTAATCCGGAACGTGAATAATGTGAACAAATTTATTGGTCCCGGCAAAATAATAGTAATTTTACATGTATTTATTTTGCATGAAACGGAATCGGTCCAACGCGGAAACGGAAGGATATTACTACACAATTCATGAAAAAATATATAAAGCGGAAAAACAGAGAAATAAATTAGTTTCCACTTCGTTGAATTCCCGTTAGACCAAAAAAAAAAAATAATAAAGAATGATTCCTGCCGCCGGGTTGAAGTAGAGATTCTACCTGTACCTGGAATTTTATTTGATCCTCACTACACACCCGTTATGCGAAATACAGATACCTGTCTTACAAATAACCATTGGACTGTAACATCTTAAATTAGTTTAAGTTCTGAGACCGATGTTTCACAGGTAACGTTCTGAATTTACGAAATAAAGATGGCTAAAACGTATGTATGATTCTCATTAAATGAAAAAGTTAAGGCGATTGAAGATAAATCTCCAAATTTCCGGACCGATGCTTCAAAGTCAAGCTCTAGCTGTTGCTAAATCCCTAGGGAATAACGACTTCAAGGCGTGTTTAGGTTGGCTGGATAATGAAGTGTGGAAATAAATTTGGGGGGAGTCAAAGGATGTGGACGAAAACCGAAACTGCATACTTTAATTTCAGGGTACGCACCTAAGTGACATTTTTAACGCTGACGAAACGGCACTGTTTTTTGGCGCGTTACCGTCGAAGTCTCTCATACATATTAGGCTATACTTCACTTTTCAAAGGCAACGGGACTACAATTAATCCAAGGTACATAAATGACATATATGGTACTCTATAATCTAAGATTATTAATAAGTTTTAGTTTTTTTATAATGCGGAATTTTGTCTAATGTGGAAATCAAATTGGTCCCATGCGATTACTCTTTGAGCAAGTTTTGCTGTATATACGTAATTTTGTGTAGTACAAAGCAAGATGAATGTATGCTGAAACTCGCAGATTACATTCTGTAGAGTAGAGAACTTGTGACTGGATTACTCTGTCTCCTTCCCTTTCATAACCAAATCCCACTAAAAGCAAAACAACAGAGGACGTGCATTAGCAGTGTTAATTGCATTTCATGCCACTTGCGACTTGCGCCACATAGTTCTAATGAGTTATGCTGACATTTCCGAACACTTTGTATTTCCTTTGTTAAATCTCTCCCTTTATAGGCGTATCTACGTCGCCCGATTCTTATAGGAACACGACCTTCAAGAGACGTTTTTTAACACTGGATCAAAAACAATTCTACTACTACTACTACTACTACTACTACTACTACTACTACTACTACTACTACTACTACTAATAATAATAATAATAATAATAATTTTTTTAAGTGATCCCACAACAGGCCCGGAGGCCCTTGGGATAGTAGGAGGTTAAGGCTCCCACTTTTTCTAGACAATCGGCACTTTATGTCAGCCGGGTTGTCAGCCCTGCGTGACGGCCGCCTTTACCCCAGAACAAGTGTCTGGTACTCATTTCCGTTAGAGGCTGAGTCGACCCCAGGGCCATAGATCCGCCAGAGGGTTTGGGTCAGTTTAAAAATCCTGACCCCAACGGGACATGAACCCTCGACCCTCCGGCTTGTAGCTCAGTGCCTTAACCACTACGCTACGGCGTGCCCCCTAATAATAATAATAATAATAATAATAATAATAATAATAATAATAATAATAATAATAATAATAATAATAATAATACGCCGTAGCGTAGTGGTTAAAGCACTGAGCTACAAGCCGGAAGGTCGAGGGTTCAAGTCCCGGTGGGGTCAGGATTTTTAAACTGACCCAAACCTTCTGGCAGCACTATGGCCCTGGGGTCGACTCAGCCTCTAACGGAAATGAGTACCAGACGCTTGTTCTGGGGTAAAGGCGGCCGTCACGCAGGGCTGACAACCCGGCTGACATCAAGTGCCGATTGTCTAGACATAGTGGGAGCCTTAACCTCCCACTACCCCAAGGGCCTCCTGAGGCCTGTAGTGGGAATACTTTAATAATAATAATAATAATAATAATAATAATAATAGCTTTATTTTACCTGGCAGAGTTAAGGCCTTAAGGCCTTGTCTACCACTCAACCAGGTTTAAAAAAAATACAAAAGAAAAGTCTTAAATCTAAATTACAATATATATATATATAAACGATTACAAGTTATGAATACAATACAATTAATATTTATAATGTATTTTGATTTACTCTAAATTTAACGAATTAAATATATAATATGTACAATATATATAAAAAAACGAGGAAAAGATTAATGACATAGTATAAAATTAAATAAATAGAGAAAAATTAATTATTAGACAACAGGTAACTGTATAAGCGTGACTTAAAGGTGCCAAGTGTGCGGCAACCCTGATATCTTGAGGAAGGAGATTCAGGAGCGGGCGGAGGCTACTGTGAAGGAAGTAGAATAGGAGGAGTGCTATGAAGAGGAATTGTTAGCAGACTGCTATCTTGTGACCTAGTGTCAATATTGTGGTAGGAGGATAACTTCTCAAATCTGGACGCCAGGTAAGTAGGAATGTAGGAATTCAGAAGCTTGAAAAGTAGCGAAAGAGAGTGCAATTTACGTCTGTCAGTAAGACGGAGCCAAGAGAGGTTATTAAAGTGTTCGGAAATATGGTCATAACGGCGGATATTGAAAATGAATCGAATGCAAGCATTATGAACACGCTGCAGTCTCTGCGACAAGGCATAGTTTAGATCATTATATATAATGTCACAATAATCGAAGTGTGGTAACACAAGATTCTGCACTAGGATTTGTTTTAACGAAACTGGGAGAGAAAATTCTTTAAACGTCTAAGATAATGTAAGATGGAGAAAGTCTTTTTACATATGTGTTTCACTTGTGTTTGCCAGGTTAAATTTGCGTCTAGATGTAGTCCAAGATCTATTACTGAAGAAGAATAAGGGATAATTATATTATTTATAGTAATGTTTGGAAGTGTAGATATGTCAAAGGTTGTAAGCAGTCTTTGTTGTCCCATTAGAATTACTTGTGACTTGTTAGGATTTAGATTTAGACCGATACTTGAAGACCAGTTAAAGATGGATATGAGATCGTCATTCATTTTCATCAAGCTGTTATAGAGAGAATGAGGAGGTGAATGTAGGTAAATTTGGAGATCATCAGCATAGAGGTGATAACGGCAGTGCTTTAGTACAGTTGGCAAATCATTTATGTAGATTGAGAAAAGAAGAGGTCCGAGAACACTGCCCTGGGGGACTCCAGCCGGCACGTTACGCCAAGTCGAAGATCTAGAGTTTAATGAAACGTATTGTTGACGACCGTGCAGGTATGAGTCGAACCAGGATACAGCGCTATCAGACAAATGTAGGTTACTTTACTTACTTAATAATAATAATAATAATAATAATAATAATAATAATAATAATCCATCCATCCATCCATCCATAGTAATTCTGCCCGGAGGCAGGTCCTTCACTGAAATCATAGCATTTTCATGCTATGCTTCGCAGCTTTTCTAGGGAATTGCAGGTGTGGTAGCTTCCCACAATTATAGGTGTGGTAGCTTTCCACATCGGGGATACTGATGATGATTATGATGGCTAGATGATGTTCGGGGGCCGTTTGGGCCTCAAAGCTTCCTGACATTTGTCTTATAGTAGGGAAAATCTCCGAAAAAAAAACCTGACCCAGGAAGCTTGTCCCAGCCGGGAATCGAACCCGGGCCTGCTGCGTGACAAGGCAGCACGCTACCTCGAGACCGCAGCGGTAGACTCTAGTTCCCTTAAGACTTCGTTTTATGGTGCCACACATATAATGAAATGTATTTATTTGAGTGGTTACTTAATAAGGTCTTGCTGATAAAAGTGGTTGTAATTTGTCACCCATTACTATCAAATTAAAGATGTTTAGAGTGAGCAGCAGGTTGGAGTAACTGTACCTGCATTAACGCGTCGGGCCGTGACGCTTGTCGTCCTCACGTCAGTTGTTCTCAGCGGCGAGAGCTAGTAGATCCTCAACACTCATACACTGCTCTACATCACCTCTAAACGAACAGTGCTTCAACAATCCAGCAGTTTTTAAATTTGTGTAGATTTTACCTAATACTTTCGGTAAAATATTTAATAGCGAAGATAAAGTGGTTTATTGACAAATAATATATTGTTATATAGTGTAACTTCTTTCAGTTAGGAAACTGAATGGTGCTAGTGAAATTAACATATTAAGACTAATACATTCAATGAAGGGTGTGGTAGTTGGAGTTTTTTTTAAAGTGGTTTTGTGAGAAGAAAGGAAATACGGACCATGTATAAAGACATGATTTTTGTTAAACTTAGTACTACAATAATTGTTTACATCTCGATTCAGGTAAGTGTTTCTGCGCAATTTTAAATTTAATGAAATACCTTTTCGATTCTCGGCCGGGACAAGCTCTTGGATGAAGGTTTTTCGGGGTTTTTCTTCACCTGTAAGACAAATGTCAGGAAGCTTAGGGCCCAACGATCCCCGAAAATCATCCGGCCATATTCATCATCCTTACCATTATCATCATTATCTTTCGCCTGTGTGGAAGGCAACGGGAAGCTACCGCACCTACAATTCCCTAGTAAATCAGCAAAGCATAGCATGAAAATGTTATGATTGCGTGAAAGACCTGCCCTCGAGCAGAATTACTGTGGAGAGATGGGCCTGCCTCCTTCTTCTACACTTTTCTTCTTATTATTATTCCTATCAGCTGTTAGACATCTATTTCTACAGTTCTTCTCCTTGAATGATAGTATTTCACATACCATCTTTTTTTTTAATATAGGCTGTTATTACCACCGTGCCACCAAAGAATATTCGATCGGAGAAGTGTCTTTTAGCGTCATGTTGGCCAATGTGATAACACATGTTTCCGCTAGTGCCAATTGCCAACATGTTCGCTCACATATAAGGGAATTCTATTCAAGAGTCTACCTACATTTGTGGCAAGTTAGGATGAGAAAATGGGCGACGTAGTACAGCAGATTAGTTTAGCATTCATTCGTTTGTTAGCGGTTTTTTTGTGATAAGTTGGCTACACTGTTTGTGCAATGACTAATACACATGTGTGCTGATTTTAGGTTATTTTGAGCTCAATTTCTTGTTTTATTTTAAGACATTTATCATTTTTTTAAATTTATCTAAGTTAATTATTCACATACTGCAACAATAAATTGTTTTTTCCACTTATTTTAATTGAATTTATGTTGGTGGCATAGAGTCCCCATATTATAATTCGAATTTAGTCCATTCTGTAGGTTCCATTTGTTCTTTGCTGCAGAGTATACTTGTAAAAATTTGTAATTCATGTCTTATTTTACGATTTGGTATTTTATAGGCCTATATATTTTTTACCTTCTTTCATAGCAATTACAAATTTCATTTATGTTCCTTGAGCGCGATTTTCATCTCTTTCCCTCTGTACTCATGTTTTACTTCCATACAATAAAGTCGGTACAGCCATTGATTTATAAAACTTAAGTTATTGGTCCTTCCGTGTATTTTCCTGGCTTTATCTAAGATTATCCATGGATCGACAGATCTAGAACATCCTTGGCCCACCAGTCGGCTCTCGGTCTCATATTCGCATATGTTAATCATACAGCCAGAATAGGGGTGGCATGTGGTCAGCATGTCGGGTCCTTATCCGTTATAGCAGATTTTCTCAACCTGGAGAAGCTACTTATTGTTAGCATCCCAAAATCTTCACAATGCTGGATAGGAACCGGTCCCATACTGACCGAAATTCCATGATAAAATTTCTTCCCCCATAGGGAGCTTAAACTAGCACAAGTCCCGTTGCTCTACTCCAAGCCATCATGCCTTAATCCACTCGGCTATGGCGCAGGACAATCTAAGAATCTAAATAGTAAAATATATATAAAGTGAAAATATTTTAAGCGTTGGGCCTACTGCATTGATATTAAACATGGTATCTTACTTAAAGAGTCTCGCGCCGTAGCCGAGTGGTTAAGGTAGGAAGCCTTGGCGCAGAGCTACGGGACTTGCGCTGGTTCGAGTCTCCATGGGAGAAGAAATTTTCTCATGGTATTTCGGCCAGTATGGGACCGGTGCCCACCCAGCATCGTGAGGCATTTGGGTAGCTACAATAAGTAGCGGCTCCAGGTTGAGGAAACCAGCTTTAACGGCTGGGGGACTCATATGCTGACCACATGTCACCCCTACACTGGCTGATGATCATCTACCTCTGTGATTGACACATGTGGATGTGAGGGGCCAGCAGCCGGCTGGTAGGCTAAGGGCCTTCTAGGCCTGTCGCGCCAGGAGTTTTTATCTTACTTAAAGGAAGAAAACAAGCTCAAAGTATTCGAAAATAGGGCAGTAAGGCAAATATTGGGTCCAATAAAGGAATAAAAACGGAGTAGCAGGAAGATCAGAACGAGGAACTCCTTATAGGCCTATATCATTGTCCTAATATCACCTAGGCATGATTTGAGGGAAGTGGATTATATGGGGGATGATTGGAAAACATTAGCTCAGGATAGGGATGTGTGGAGAGCTTATGTGCGCGCGGCTATAAATTTACGCCTTCATAGTGCCAATGAGTTAGTTAATATTACCCAGGATATTGAATAGGCATGTCACGTGGCTTGAATGGATGATAGTAAAAATACTTTCTATATAAATACATATATAGGCTTATCTAAGGCCTAGAAAGGCTTTGGCCTACCAGTAGGCTGTTGGTCTTATATAAATATAAATAATTTACAGAGGTAGGATACCATCCAACCAGCATTAGAGTGACATGTGGTTAGCATATCGTCGAGTCCCTCTACTAAAGCCTTTATAGCAGATTTTTCTCAACCTGTAGCCGCAAATTATTGCATCGACGTTGCTCCGAGACCACAGCCGTGGCCACTCATATTATTTTCATTTAAAATATTAACTCTATAATTAAAAAAAAAAGTATTTATTTTAAATGTATATATTTTCAATTTAAACTTAACTAAGCGTTAAATTTTACGACTCATTACTAAAGCACGGACTTCATTATTGTTTTTATTTCTGAGACACGCGAAACAAATCTGGTGTATAATATACACAAGGTTATGACGTATAGACCTGGCGTTGTGCAAAACTATTGTCAATAAGCAAGCCACAGTCTCCAATGCTGTTAATATTACTTTGGTTGGAAATGAAGTACTTTCTTTGTCATAACAACTCAGTGAGTGAATTCAATCCCCGGCTATGTCGTAGAAATATCTTTGTGTAAGCCTATTTAGAATAAGATTAGAACAACAATGTATGGGTTAACCCCATAACATGGTAACCTTTTATCAATTGATTATATTATAAGACCCATCATTATTTGTTATGAATTAATGTAAATTAAATTTATTCTACATACTCAATATTTTCCAATCACCCACGTGTATAATTTACCTCCCTCAAATAACCGTTAATGTTATCCTCTCGCCTTATTCTTGGCCAACCTATGGAGCATTTTCCCTCTTGCTTTTCTACAAGTAGTTTCCGTGTCTCTCTTTCATATACTTTGGTGTCATATGCCATTGCAGTCTACGAGACTTAGCTGTTCTTATTTCATCTGACTTCCCATGAAGATAATGTAGATCAATGTTATGAAGTCTTCTCCATTCGTCTGACTGTTCATTTCTCTTTGGTCCAAAAAAATTCCTAAAACTTTATTCTCAAATACGTAATTTTTTCTGTTACCTTAAAGTAGGAGTCAATGTTTCGAATCCATGTAATACAGCAGGAAGAATAACTCATATATATATATATATATATATATATATATATATATATATATAGTGAAGTGTTTGTATTGGATTTGCCTGGTGGTGTAATGGATAGCACCCTCGAGTACCAATCGAGAGGTCCGGGTTCAAATCCCGTCCAGGCATTTATTTTTCTTATCATGTCAAAAATTTAATTCTAATATATAAGCTTATATATTTATTTATTTATTTGTTTATTTTTAAGAGATGTTTGGATGACAGGAGTCCCCCAATTGTATACAGGTAATAACTTGCGTTTCCAGAATTGAACATACGTTAATTTATTTCTGTATCCATTTCTGTTTGTAATTATATATAAAAAACGGTATAATTAAACAAAATATGAATGTTCAAACATAAATTGTGGATTTAATAAAAAGAACAAACAATTCAAATGATATGGTCATGTAAAAAGAATTACAGAAGACAGATTCCTAAGAAGAATATTAGAATGGATGTTACTTGGTAGAAGAAGAAGAGGATGTTTTGTGCAGCATGAGGGGAAAAAAGGATTGGACGATGGAGATTGGAATGATAGAGAGATGTGGAGAAGAACGACAGTAGAATAATTGGGCTCAAGAAGATGTTGTGAAACCTGCTATATATATATAATGGTCATTTTCGGGTGTGTATTAAATTGGATTGATAAATATTTGTAAAAAATATTTTCAGACATATTTTCATGATAATATCCTGACTCTGTAGGTGCACTCCTTCCAAATTCGTTAATTCACTCTAAAGATAAAACTGTTTTGTTGAGCTACTTGCCGGAGGCTGTTGGATTATAACATAGTTTCGTGATATTACCGGAGGTCGTTTGTTAAAATGACTTCCTTAAACCTGCTGATGAAACTTTGATTAGTTATTTATTACCAACATTAACATCATTATCGCAGGTTCCTGTAACTTGTTACATTGTCTAAACCGTTGTAGTGTAAACATCAGACAGCTGACGTGAGAATAGACAGCTTAATATGGCATTAGAAAAAAATATACAATACACTTTAAAAAATAATGGTACACATGGTTATATCAACTGTATACCCGACTTGGAAATTCCGCTTGTGTTGTGTGTGTACTTTTATAAAAGTTATTTTTCATAGGGAGGTGAATTATACAATAATAATAATAATGATCTTGAAGAAGATTTTCGGGCTGTAGGCCGTGGTCGTGAGGCTTGTAGTTCCCCGTCGTTTCGCCAGAGACTGCGTCTGGCATCCTCAAGGGTTGTCTTGAGACTGTCTGAGGATGCCAGACGCAGTCTCTGGCGGAACGTTGGGGAACTACAAGCCTCACGACCACGGCCTACAGCCCGAAAATCTTCTTCAAGATCATCATAGCAACTCCGGCCGTGAAAGTCTACGTGAATACAATAATAATATTTTATTTTAGCTGGCAGAGTTAAGGCCATAAGCTCTTCTCTTCCACTCAATCAGAGAATAATAGAATTATACAAAAATTGCATACATATTACAATTTTAAGATATTATTAAAATACAGACTAAACAAAATACAACGATGATGTGATATAATACTGGCTAATACTAACAAAAACATAGAATATAATCAAATTAAAATGATATAAAATAAAGTAAGTAGCTTCCTAGATGATTATTTATAGAATGTTCTATATAGTTGTTATGCAGTTCATGTTTTCATTGTGTCGAACTTAAGATATCAGTTAATTTGGATTTAAATAATGATAGCGATTGACAATCCCTGACATGACTGGCAACTGAGTTCCATGCTCTAGTCATAGATATTGTGTAAGATTCAGAGTATAGACATGTCCACATGTCCTGGCTGTGGTATCAAAAGTAAAGAAGAGTCTTGTGATCTTGTTCCTAAATTGTGATGAGACGATACATTTTGAAAACGTGTTGATAAATAACTTGGTAAATATGTGTGCAGAATTTGGAATTGTAAGATATGTGACTATAAAGTTCTTCTGTCATTTAGGCGTAGCCATGATAAGGCCTGAAATGAAGGAGACACATGGTCATAACGACGGAGATTGAATATAGATCGAATGCACGCATTATGAGCACGCTGTAGTCTGTCATGTAGATCAGTTGTCAGATTAGTCAGTAATATGTCGCAGTAGTCGAAGTGTGGCATTTTAAGAGTCTGTACAAGGGAATATAGGAAATGATTAGAAAACATGAGGCTTCTTGAATGGGCAGGACATGTGGTATGAATGAGCGGCATGGGAACTTAATTTGGATTATTGTTTTCTCTCCATCCGTTCTATTTCTTGTTTCCTGATATATTATTTTGTTCATTTTCCAAAATCTCCAACTTTTTCTCACATAGTAAATTTCCAGCGCGAAGATTTTCTTCTTCATGATTATTATTACATCAAACAATTCCGCTCCCATAATCGACCCTAGAGTACATTTTGAATCCTGCCTTAAACAACCAGATGAGGTGAACTTGGAAAAGGAAGCTATAGGCCCTATAGGATCCTACTACGGTATTCCTTATTACAAGAATAAATACTATCTGGATACTATCTCCGTCCAAGATTTAGGCCTACTTGTAGGCGCTAGAGGCACAATACTTAAAAAAAAACTGCTATTCCCGAAGCAATTAGAAACTGACAAACATCTCAAAGAACACGCTAAAAAGCTCTATCTTGATCTTATTAAATCATCTATAGGCTATGATCAGGTCTCCAAATCCTGGTTCTTGATTTTCCCTTTCATAGAGAAGTGCCCTTTCATGTGTACTCGTATTCTAGTCCCGTCTAGTTCTGTGCCTATGTACAGATTAAAAAAGTATTGTCTTTATATTATCTAATGTTATGTTTTCTTTTTCTATTGTTAAATATACTTTGTCACTTTTGGCAGACCCTATTTGGGTAAGTTTGTTAAATAAATAAATAATGCCTTAATGCATCATGCTTTACTCCCATAGGAAGTAACTGTTTTTACCACATTTTAATCCCTTTTTTTAATCACTTCCGGTTATCTAATCTAAAAGAAATAGGTAAACGTTAATCTTCCGTCGCTGTTGGATTCTAAAAATAATACCTGTGTCACTTTCATTACCTAAAATCACTCCAAGATATATCATCTGACCTTATGGAATTAGTTTAATTTCTTCAGTTATCCCTAATGCATCCTTTGTATTGAAGTTAACTGGCAAGTACTATGTATTTTTAATTAATTGAAAGTCCCAATTTGTTATATACATAATTTAACTTGCTTAGCATAAATTATGGATCAAATGCATCTTGAGCTATTAACACGTGGTTTTCTGCATAATTAAGTGTACACATATAGGAGTCGTTAGTCAAAATTTCCATTTCATAAAACTCTTCCAAATAAAATATTGAAAAGTCTAGGGGATAAGCTACAACATTGCCTTGAAACTTTCGAAGAGTTAATTCTTCTGGATACCTCACTTTCCATCTTTAACATAGTATATAATAATCGTATATATCTTTTATTAAGATTATTATTTCAGTATGTACTTTGCTTACAGTTATGATCTGCCATAAATTATTTTTGGATATATTGTCTTGTGCTTTTTCTAAATCGATTAAAGTTGGATGAGTTTCTAATCCAATCACATACCCTATCTCTTTTCTAGCTATTGTGTAATAACATATTATATTATTAGCAGTACATAACCTACCATTTAGAAACCATTAAAAATTTTGGTCTTTCCCTAAACTTATATTTTTTTTACCTCCAGATAATTTTTATTCAAAGTGATTGATATATTCTACAAATTTTACAATTGATTCTTAATCTAACATATAAAAATGAATGTTTGTTTGTTCGTATTTTATGCTCTACCATAGCGTTCATGCGATTGTGATGGGGCTTTATGCAAAATGTTCAGGAGTATCCCGGGAAGGTTATAGGGTATAAGAGAGTCGTAGTACTCAACCCCTCCACCCTTAAAAATCACCCTTTGTCAAAAATACGTGAAAAAAGTTTATTTTTGTACGGTTAAATGGCTTATGCTGTCTAAATCATAACAAATACACACAATTAATGTACACAGTTGAATCTACCGTACCAAAAAAAAAAAAATCTACAAAAAAGTCCCGGACAGCATATGTTTATTTTCTACGGATAACTCACAATAAGCATTTTTGTCTTTCATTGATGCCTAGAAGATCGGGATAAGTAGATCTCCGGGAAAGCGTAGCAGCATACGGCGGGTATTCCGGGTATTCTTTTACGGATCATTCATAATAACGAATTTTTTTTTATTTTAGCTCATTTATGCCTGGAAGATCGGGATAAATATATTCCCGGGCAACACCGGGTAATCAGCACAGGGTATCTAAAAATAATTACGATATAGATTTATAATTATTCTTCTTTTACTTATTCAATGTAACATAAAATCACATTAATTTTCATTTATTTAGGCGTAGCAGCGCACGCCGGGTATTAGGTAGTCCTCCATAATTATTCGGATCGTTACGTACATCTTTTGTTCATGACGCGCGACAGGCCCTTGCCACACTACCCGCTAACGACCTCACATCAATATGTGTCAATCCCGTTAGTACAGGTATGGAATGTGGTCAGCATTTTGTGTCCCCCAGTCGTTAAGCTGGTTTTCTGAACCTGGAGCCGCTACTTCTTGTATTTATCCAAATTCCTCATGATTCTGGGTGAGCACCGGTCCCATACTGGCCGAATGTCTTCCCCAATCGGAACTCGGACCACTGCAACTCCCGTAGCTCTTCACCAAGGCATCATGCCTTAAACTCCTCAGCTACAGTGCAGAACTTTTATTTTTCTCCCGAGTTGAAATGTAATTTTTACCATTCTTTGGGAAATTTATTTTGTTGGATTCATAAATTAGATAAATGTTTCAAAAAATGCTATCAAAATACTTGGTCAAAATGTAATCAATTCAATGGAAATACCGCCATAAGCAGGAGACTTATTATTTTTCATTTGATTCGCAGTATTTACAATTTCATCTAATCTAACATAAATTCACTGGTCAACATGATTTTTGTCTCATGAGTACCAATAGTTCTACTTCATGCAGTTTTTTTATCGTTTTTTCAAATATGTATTCGGAATTTCTCCATCACCCACAGTTTTTTATTTCAATTTCAATTAATGGATTTAAATAATTATTTTTAATAAACGTTTTTTCGTCCATTTGTCCATTGAGCGATGAGCACGGGGAACACTTTCATCAGGAGATTTCAGCTATGGAAAAGAGATATCAATGCAAATGGAATCCTAATATGCTGGCCGATTATTGTTGGACCATCAAGAGTGATGCTCCACAGGCAAAATGTAGCAGAAAATCGTAATTTCTTACTTTCTAGGTGAGTCCGAATGTTCGAATATTGTGTAGTTACGAATGTAGAAAATACTAAAGTGTTTGAAAATATAAATTCCTGTCTCTCAGAAACCTTACGCGATGGAGAAAACCCGATATCATATTTGAATTCAGGAGAAAAAATACTACCAGAATCACATATTTTTCTTTCTGAGACAAAAAAAAATCTCCAGTTTTGTTGCTCAGTGTTACTTTGAATATCCCGTAATATGTGGAGCCATAAAAAAATAATCTGGCTATGTCACTGAGTCCTACACGTGCTTGACTCTGTATGTGCGAGCCTATATACGTGTCTGTGTGTGGTGTGTGTGTGTGTGTGTGTGTGTGTGTGTGTGTGTGTGTGTGGTGTGTATGTGTGAAAGAGAGAGAGGAGGGACTAAAGCATATAATTATATTTATAACTAGCTTAGCTTATACCCGGCGTGCGTTGCTACGTCAAAATAAATGAAATATTCAATGTTAATTAAATTGTATAGTATACGCTGAGACGAACCAAACATAGCGATTGCTAATTAGTTTTTAATTTCGGATTTCAGGTAAACCTCCATTTCTAATTGCGGATTTCGCTCATTTTTTGAGAATATCTACCTCGGTTTATTTTAATAGAATATACCGTACCAAGTTTCGTTGTGAAACATCGAAAAATGTGATCGCTAGAGCAATTTTTAAATTTTCGCTTCAGGTGAACTCCTACACCTAATGTTTTAGAGGATCCAATTATAAATTTAAATCATCCAGGGACCCAATCAGATACACACAAAAATTTTCATCAAAATCGGTCCAGTCGTTTAGGAGGAGTTCGGTGACATACAGGACAGTGCGCCAGGACAGACCTTAAACCTAAACTTAATCCATCCATAGTAATTCCGCCCAAAGACAGGTCTTGCACTGCAATCGTAGTATTTCCATGCTATGTTTTGCAGCTTTACTAGGGAATTATAGGTGTGGTAACTTCACGTTGCTTCCCACATCGATGAAGGATGACGATAATGATAAGGTTGATGATGATGGCCGGATGATTTTCGGGGGCCGTTGGGCCTTAAGCTTCCTGACATTTGTCTTACAGGTGAGGAAAAACCCAGGAGCCTGTTCCGATCGGGAATCGAATCCGGGTCCGCTGCGTGACAAGGCAGCACGCTATTTTGAAACCACAGCGGTGGACCTAAACTTAATCTAATGTGAATATTAATTAAGATTAATATGATGGCTATATGATGTTCGGGGACCATTTGGGTCTTAAAGTTTCCTGACATGTGTCTTACAAGTGAGGAAAAACCCGGAAAAACCTCAATCAGGAAACTTGTTCCGATGGGGATCGAACCCGGGCTCACTGTGTGACAAGGCACACGAGACCACAACGGTTGACGATAAAATGTATTCTTATTATTCATAAGTAATGCCACGAGTGATTTCAAAATTATCGATAAATTCACGACTCACGAAGTGAGGAGTGAATTTATCTAGAGAATTTGGAAATCAAGAGTAGCATTTGTTAGGACTATTTAACAAATAAAATTAAGCTGTTTACTCACAAATTATTGTTTAACTATAGTTATTTTAAAATATTTATATATTTAATGTAAACGGCGATGTTTAAAAACAAATCAGAAAAGTGAGGTTATGTTCATTTACTGCTGCTTGATCATATTATTTATTGCCAAATAAGATCGCAATATTGTAAGAGTGCACCCAAGTGGAGAAATAATGAAACACATCAAACTATATATATTATAATCAACATTACGGGTTATTCATTTATTTTTTTAATAAACAACTCAGTATAATCAAGGAATCTTTTCATTATTTGCTATATTCAATGTATTTGTTGGAGAAAAATAATGCTGTGACCTGTTCAGAACATTAAAAAGGAGGAGCTTTCTTTATCACAAAAGCAGGAGCTGGTAAAGAGAAATCGATAAAGAGCGAAGTGAAACACGACTGTCATTGGTTGTAAAACAACATTCATTGAAACGTGATTGGTCATTGACTAGCATTTGTGGCATGAGTTAAATAGTCTTATTAATTCCATCAGCAACGTTTGATGATGTTCACCCAGGTGATTGTAAAGGGGGCCAAGTGTATGAGGAAGTTCATGTCTAATTCTACCAAACTTTGTGTTGTAATGATAAAAGAAATGGGACCATTTAAATGTTTTCATTAGAATTTATGCTTCACGTCGCGAATAACTCGTGTTTACAATGCATTGTAGGAATGCAAGCCGAGCATTACGTATCACCGTTACCAACATTAAATAGTATAAAATTTTGCGGTATTTTTTTTATTATTATTTATATTCGTCATAGTCAGTTACGTAGTAAACGGTGAAGCGCCACACTGACCGCTTCTCTAGAGAATCTGGAACAGGAAGAATAGTCCTTGAAATGCGATTCACACCTCCCATTGCATTTACTCGCACTACATTATAGTTACGTGTACCGAAGCATGAAACCCTTGACCACGTGGTGTGGTCAGGCGGAACGCACGACTCTCTCACGGGTATGTTCTATAATAATAATCCCTGGTTCTACCCTCCTATGTCAGCAGTGGCCGCTCTTCAGGCGATGATAGTAAAACGGCACTTCACCTGTTTTGTACTAACTCACTGGCACTATCGAACCCATAGGTTTATGGCTGCACGGACATAAGCTCTCCATACATCCCTATCCTGAGCTAATGTTTTCCAAAATTCCCTGTATAATCTACTTCCCTCAAATCATGGTTAATGTTATTCTAACACCTCATTCTTGGTCTACTAGCTGGGAGTTTTCCCTCTGGTTTTCTTACAAGAAGCTTCCACACACGTCTTTTATTCCTCATTCCTGCCACATGTCCTGCCCATCGCAGTCTACGAGACTTAACTGTTCTTATTATATCTGGCTTCCTATAAAGACAATGTAGTTCATTGTTATGTAGTCTCCTCCATTCACCTGTATGTTCATCTCTCTTTGGTCCAAAAATTTTCCTAAGTACTTTATTCTCAAATACTTGTAATCTCCTTTCCTCCCTTAAAGCAAGAGTCCATGTTTCGCACCCATATAATATAACTGGTAGAATAATAGTTTTATATGTTTTCAGTTTAACGTTTTTTGAAAGGAGTTGGGAAGTCAATAGTCTCTGTATTGCATAATAGCACGGATTCCAGAATTGAGCCTATGTTTAATTTCCTTGTGCATCTCATTCCTGTTTGTGATTATTGTTCCTAGGTATTTGAATTCAGCCACTTCCTCAGAATTTCCCTCATTTGTCATTAGCTGTATTTCCATTATATAATGTATTTCTATGAGTGACCATATATTTAGGTTTATTGATATTTACTTCATCATCATCATCATCACTCCAGGGATTAGGCAATTGCCCGTTCCGACTTCATAATGCATCAGCCCAACGTCTTCTAGGTCTTCCAACATCACGCCTTCCTCTTGCTTTATAATTTCTTGCTAACAATGATATCTCTCCTTACTCATTCCATCCATATGATCAATCCATTTCTGTCTGTAATTCGTGGCCTTATCCAATAAAGTCTGTACTTTCAATTCTTCTCCTATATCCTCATTTCTTATTCTATCAAGTCTTGTACATCCTTTTACTTGTCTTAGGAACCTCGTCTCTGCCGTCTGTATTCTATCCTTCTGTTTTTTCATTGGAGCCCAAGTATCTTACTGTTACTCAATATTGTGTGCGTGTCCAGTTTTGTACTATTTTAGTGAATATCGAAAGATTGAAGCTATAGAGATTGTTCTCATGAAAACATTACAGGGATACAAAAAAAATTGTTGTAGCTTGAGCAATACATAAGAGCAGTAAATATTACCGTAATCCTAAGGGATTGTATTGCATGAGTATGCACATAAATTGAATGCATGAGAATGATAAATGGTAAAAGACCAGTACATTAAGTTACTTCTGAGAAAATCAAGAAAAACTATTTTAACCATTTTATTTCACTATTTAGTAAACTATTTTTGTATCCACTGCTATGTTACCAATATATTTTAACATTGTATACAAGCAATGTAAATACAATAAAACTTGCTCAAAGCGGAATCGCATGGGGCCAATTTTTTTCCCACATTATTTAAAATTCCGCATTATAAAAAACTAAAACTTAATAAACTTAGATGATAGAGTACTATGTATTTTACGCACCTTGGATTAATTGTAGTTCCGCTGCCTTTGCAATACAGTATAGTATGTATGAGCGACTTCGACGTTAACGCGCGAAAAAACAGTCCCGTTTCGTCAGCGTTAAAAGTGTCTCTTAGGCGCGTATCCTGAAATTATAGCGTGTAGTTTCGGTTTCCGCTCACTAACTATACTTACGTCCACCTCCTTTGATTCCTCCAAATTTCATTCCACACTACAGTGTGTCATATTTTTAAACTGTCCAGCCAACCTAAAGATGCCTTGAAATCGTTATTCCCTAGGGATTTAGTAACAGCTAGAGCTTGACTTTGGAGCATCGGTCCGGAAGTTTGGAGATTTATCTTCAATCAAGTTCACTTTTTCATTTAATGACAATGATACATACGTTCTAACCATATTTATTCCGTAAATTCAGAACGCTACCTGTGAAATATCGTTCTCAGAACTTTAACTAATATAAGAATTTACAGTGCAATGGTTATTTGTATATATTTCGCATAACGGGTGTAAAGTGAGACCGAAATAAAATTTCAGGTACAGGTAGAATCTCTACTTAACCCGGCGGCAGGAATCATTCCTTATTGTTTTATTGGCCTAACAGGAATTCAGTGAAGTGCAAGCTAATATATTTCTCTGTCTTTCCGCGTTACAATTTTTTTCATGAATTGTGTAGAAATATTCTTCCGTTTCCGCCTTGGACAGATTCCGTTTTATGCAAAAATAAATACACGTAAAATTATTATTATTATTTCGCCGGGACCAATAAATTTGTTCACATTGGACAGATTTCCGCATTATTCACGTTCCGGATTAAACAGTTTTACTGTATTAATGCAGACTTAAGTGAGTTATTAACTAAAAATTATTATGTACTTATCCAGTTGTCACATACATTCAAACTTGTGAATTTTTTCCCAGCACAAAACTACTAATATATGAACTAAACAGCACTTATATAAATTATTTAACTTACATTGTGTTTCAATAGGCATCAGATAATAATTATGTAGATTTATGGTAAAAATTAACTGATTCGACTGGAAAAGATTATAAATATAGAAATTAGAAAATGGATGAATGCAGAAAGAAATATAATGGATGAGATTGAACACAGAAGGCTAAAATGGTATGGACACATAAGAAGAATGCAGGATGGAAGACTACTAAAGGCCGTCTATGCATGGAAAATTGAAAGAAGGAACAGAAAAGGAAGACCAAGAACAACCTGGAAGAACAACATTCAAAATTCAATGTGGATAACAGATGAAGACACAGAGGACAGAGAACGATGGAGAACTTCAATTAAGGGAAATTTGTGAATGTCTGTTATAAACTGATAGTCTATAAGTCCGTAGTCATTTATATTTATTTAATTCATGTTAATTACTAAGATTGGTTGGAGAAAACCCTCAATGATGAGAAAAATTCTCAAAATGAAAAAAAAAAAATGAAATTAACTAATTAATTAAAAAATATATATAACATTGATATACAATCAACACTTTTGAAATTCATATTAAAAGTACTGTTGAGGTTATATAATAAGATGTTAATTATATATTTTTTACCTGGTAAGTCAGTCGTCCTCAACTAAGTTATAAAACTTCAAGTTATTCTAATATGGAGGCCTTTGGAAAACAATTATTGTAGCTATATGTAATGATCTACCACCTGAGGAACATGCTAATTTTTTTCCGCCACAAAATGCGAGAAATGCCTTAAAATTGAATGAGAAGTTGAGGTACAGATAACCTAAAATCACCGTATCTACAATACAATCAATCAGCTGAATTAAAAAAAAAATACGAGCGAAGGACGATCTTCGTTCCGTGTAAAAACGGTTTCGAACGAACAAAGCCGAGCGATGACCGCTGATAATGTCCATTGGTCGATCTTCTTTGTATAATAAACCATAGCTTTAGATAAGATGAGAGAAATATACTCGATTACAAAGAATTTGGAAAGGGGCGCTACAAATTAAGAAGAATGGAGGCAATGTGCGAGAGAAAAGTCCTGATTTGGACTGTACCGATACAGAAGAATAAGAAGAATATATACCTTATATTATTTTTAGTCTGGACATCTTACCTCAATATTAATGTTGATTTGTTCGTGGACATGTTTCAAAACAATTCTGTTTTATCGTCAGCTTTCCCAGAAAACAGAATTGTTTTGAAACATCTCCAAGAACAAATCAACATTAATATTGAGGTAAGATGTCCAGACTAAAAATAATATAATTAAAATGACCTCAAAATATAACTTCCTAAAATTAAATATAGAATATATACCTGTTTATACGGTACATTCTCAGATAACTTGTGCATTGATCATGGCATGAACATTAATATACTGCCTACAAGTTTTCTGGGTGAGGTTTTTTCGGGGTTTTACCTCACCTGTAAGATAAATGTCAGGAAATTTTAAGGCCCAAACGGTCCCCGAACACCATCTGGCCATCATTATCATCAATATCATATTCGCCTAATCAGCTTAAGTTTAGTTTAAGACCTCTCCTGGTGCATCATTACCATCATCATCAACTCTCAATTCATCGAGGCATTGTAACCCCGCCTTCCAGGCGTCCCAACCTCAGAAATGGGTTATAAGTACGCCATGCCAGGAGATAACACCAGAAATGTCGAAATGACAACCTGGGGCATTTGGAAACAACAAAAACATTAATATACAGTAAAAAAACTAATATTCTTCTTCTTCTTCTATTTTATGAAATTAGACCTTTCGACCTGTTTTCACATCAAGTGGGATTTAATAATCTTTCCATCCGACACTAAGTATTTTCTAGTATCCGCATTACTTTTTCTGTCCAATTGTCACACCTGCTACTGAATGTAAGAATTTCATTTCTGCAGTTTCTATTTATCTTCTGTCTGAACGGCTAACAGTATAATTCTCAGTTGTTTATGTTAAAACAGGCACTGCCATAATCTTGTAAAATTTTAATTGTGTACTCCTCAAAGTCTTATTTTTCAGTGTCCGTTTTATAGTGCCACACATTCTATAAAACTTATTTAATGTAATATTAATATATTCCTTCTGGCAGTATGATACATCGCATATTAAATAATTGAAATTGTAATGTACTGTTACAATGTTAATTTTTTATCCCTTTATATTTTATATTGGATTATTGAATTATTCAAGGTGTGCCATGACTCATAATTTATAATAAGCCTACACCCGGAAATAGATGTATATATGTTTACATTTAAATAATAATAACCCAGGGTGGAGCAGCAGTAACGATGTATGATGCGGGTATGGCCTCAGTTCCTATTATACAGCTCAAGTATGATTCTGAATTCAATTTTCCATCGGTTTCATCAACAGATGTTAAAAAAAATACTATCAAGCAGGTCTGTTAATTTAGATGAACGGTTAAACATTTCATTTGATGCTAATTTTGTAACATAAATAAATAATACAAAATATTGAGTTCCTTGCCTCTAGTCCCGGAGGTCACGGGTACAAACCCGCCCGGATTAGATGAATTTATTAAGAAGGAAAAATCCAACGGTTAAGTTCTCTGGGAGGACTTTAAATCGTGGGCAACGATTCTGAAGATTTTCGGGTTCGTGAAAAAACCTCAAGCCTAAATTAGAGCTTCTGAACAAAATTGAATCCAGTGGCAAACCAGGCTGTAAAAGGAAGTCAGGAAGACAAAACTTAAGATGGTTAAATGATATGGAGGATGACTTAAAGTAATGAATGTTGCGACATGGAGACTTAAGGCTTTGTAAAGGGAGGATGGAAAGTAATTATGAAAGAGTTGTTAGAATCCTTCATGGATTATAACGCCATAGAGTAACAGTAGTAGTAGTAGTAGTAGTAGAACAACATTTAATCGGTCTTTCCTATACAATTAATACCTCAGTTGTCTATTAGGTGTCCTTTTGATGCGATGAGCTAATCACTTGTCACTTCTTTACTCTTCAGAATGTATATCAAAGATTTTGAAATGATACAATTGTATTTTCAATTTTTTTATTTCAAAACTTAACAAATCCATATTTTCTGTCAAAACTTTATATCTCCAATGTTACTTGCGTAATTACACTCAAATGAAAGTGTATATCAATTTGATATTTGCATATATTAATCTATGGGTATACATCTACAAGACTGTACTTCAGTTAGGAGAATCCTGTATATGTTTTACGAGTTGCCAGTCTTTTACATTTCCTGTAAAATCACAAAATTTGGAAATATTGTGTTTTGAAAATAAGCTCCTCATTTGTGGGATATTTAGCCTAATTATATACGTATGTTTTGTTAAAATTATAAAGTTCGTACCTGAAAAAACAGTCGTCCTCAACTATATTTACTTCTGAATTATATCTTAATAAATGTGAAAATCAAATAAAACTATAAGTTTTTATTTTTATTTGATTAATATTTACTTCTGTTATAAAACGTCACACTATTAAAATCTAGGTATTTCAAAGAGCATGCTTCATCTTCAGGATTCTCAATATCTCATATAGAGGGTTTTGGTCGTTGGGCGTGTTCTCGTTAAGTATGTTCGTATTTTTTACTCCTTGATAATTTCAATTTCTTTGAGAATGTTGGTTTTGTGTATGTTATTCTCTTTGCGGATTATTGACATTGTATTATCGAGTTTGTTAAAACGATGGCCGATTTCTGAAATTGTAAAGGAGACAGAAAATACGAACATACTTAACGAGAACACGCCCAACGACCAAAATATGAAATATACAAATAATTGATTATCATGAGAAATCCTGAAGATGAAGCATGTTCTTTGAAAGGTCTAGATCTTAATAGTGTGACTTTTATAACAGAAGTTAATATAGTTGAGGGTACCGCATCGTAGCCGAGTAGTTAAGGCAAGATGCCTTGGCGCAAAGCTACGTGACTTGCGTTGGTTCGAATCCTCATGGGGGAAGAAATTTTCTCATGGAATGTCGGCCAGTATAGGACCGTTACCCACCCAGCATCGTGAGGCATTTACGTAGCTACAATAAGTAGCGACTCCAGGTTGAGAAAACCAGCTATAACGGCTGGGGGACCCGACATGCTGACCACATTTCACCTTTACATGGGTTATTATCGTCTATATCTGTGATTAACACACGTGGACGTGAGGCTAGCAGCCGGATGCTAGGCCAAGGGCCTTGTAGACCTGTCGCGCTTGGAGAAATAAAAATATATATAGTTGAGGACGACTGTTTTATCAGGTAAGAACTTTAAAATTTTAACACAATTTTAATCTTAACGGTGTTCTAACATGGATTTTAAAAGTATATACGTATTTTTTATTGTTCACAGAGAGCAGCAGTAACCGCACAAGATTATGATGGTGAGTAAAGTTTTTATTAATTTATTTATATTTTAACATTATGTTATATATAGTCTACTAACTGAAAATATATAAAACTATTATTCTACCAGTTATATTATATGGATGCGAAACATGGACTCTTACTTTAAGGGAGGAAAGGAGATTACAAGTATTTGAGAATAAAGTACTTAGGAAAATTTTTGGACCAAAGAGAGATGAACAGACGGGTGAATGGAGAAGACTACATAACAATGAACTACATGGTCTTTATAGGAAGTCAGATATAATAAGAACAGTTAAGTCTCGTAGACTGCGATGGGCAGGACATGTTGCACGTATGGGGAATGAAAGACTTGCATGGAAGCTTCTTGTAGGAAAGCCAGAGGGAAAACGCCCAGTTGGTAGACCAAGAATGAGGTGGGAGAATAACATTAACTATGATTTGAGGGAAGTAGATTATACAGGGAATGATTGGAAAACATTAGCTCAGGATAGGGATGTATGGAGAGCTTATGTCCGCGCGGCCATGAACCTACGGGTTCGATAGTGCCAGTGAGTAAGTAAGTAAGTATAGTCTACTAACTTTTGGGGCGATTCCATGGCACAAGTGGGCCTTAATCTCTGGGTCACTAGTTCGCGAGTTGTCGGTCATTCCGTGATTCCGTATGAGGTTCCTGATGGACGAATCGAAGCCACGGAATTCCTCCTGATTTACCCTCCCAAAAACATCATTCTACTACTTCTCCAAACTCATGACATCTATTTCGTCCCATTTATTTTCATCTGCCCTCGTGATTGCGCGACAAATCTGGTAAGTCGGCAACTTTGTGTATCGCAAACTTCAATAGAAGAGGCTTCACTCCATTTCATTCCTCGACCTAATATTACGCGGATACAAGTAAAGAGGATTTATAATTTAGGCAATACGGTACAAGCCAGAAAATCCGAGTTCAAGACCCGATGAGATCAGGGCTTTTAAAATGGCCTATACCTTCTGGCGGTACCATAGCCCTGACGTCGACTCACCCTCTAAAGGTTATGAGCACAAAATGTTTGTTCTAGAGGTTTTCGTGCTGTTTGCCTATAAACGTAAGAGCCTTAACCTCCCACCACTTCAAGGGTCTCCTAAACACCCCGCACCACTACCAACTATATAGGGAGCCATATTCACAAGGGAACCATCAACCATTGCATGCCGAAACATACCTTGAAATTTCTTCAGAGAAGCGTTGTGATGTACAAAGGCCTTGTCCAAAAGATGATCTAATATAAATTATATAATTATATACGTTATGGAATAGAAATTTGACCAGAAAAACAAAACAAGAGATTATACAGATAATAATAGAAAGTATACTTACATATGGATCAGAAAGCTGGCCAATAAATGAAAGGATGCAGAAAAGAATCTTGGCGACAGAAATGGATGGATTACGGAGAAGTATGAGAATGTCCAGGCTACAACATATTCGAAATACATATATAAGACAAGAAATGGATGCACAAGAAACTGTTATCGATAGGATAACAAAGAGAGCTCTACAATGGTATGGACATGTACAACGGATGTCGGAAGACCAGTGGCCTAAACAAGTGTTGGATTGGATGGTATCAGGCAGAAGGAAGAAGGGGAGAAGTAGAAGAGCATGGTATGAGGGAATATATGATGCCATGGTGAAGAGGGGTACGAAAGATGCACAATGGGAAGATAGGAATCTCTGGAAAGCAGGAATCAAAGACAAACTGCTGTAAAGTGGAAAGCCTGTATTAAGTATTAAGTAAGTAAGTATATACGTTTCATTTATCACAATCCGTCAATAACTAATATAGTGAAAATTATTTATTTCCCTGCCATCTACTCGATTGTTCGAGAACAACGATAAACTATACGTTTGACATTCTATTCTATAGAATAATTATTTATTGCACTGCCATCTCTTCGACTGTTCGAGAACGACTTTAAACTGTATTTTTTACATTCTATTCTATAGTATTCTGCCCTAGGGCAGATCTTTCACTGCAATCATAGCATTTTCATGCTATGATTTGCAGCTGTACTAGACAATTATAGGTGTGGTAGCTTCCCGTTGCTTTCCACACCGTGAAATGATAATAATGATTATGGCCAGATGATTTTCGAGGACCATTTGGGTCTCAAAACTTCCTGACATTTGTTTTACAGGTGAGGAAAACTCCGAAAAAACCGTCACCCAGGAAGCATGCACCGACCGGGAAACAAACCCGGGCCCAACTGCGTGACAAGTCAGCACGCTACCACGAGATCACACGGTGTACACTTTTGGCATAGATTCTCTAATAATCTTGGCAGTATACCGGTAATCAACATATGAGCAAACCAAGGTTTTTCATTCTATTATTATTATTATGTTCACCGATGTGGTCTCGAGATAGCGTGCTACCTTGTCACGCAGTGGGCCCTGATTCGATCCCCGGTCGGGACAGTTTTTCTGGGTGAAGTTTTTATCGGGGTTTTTCCTCACCTGTAAGACAAATGTCAGGAAAACTTTAAGGCCCAAACGGTCCCCGAAATCATATGGCCATCATCATCATCCTTCACCGGTGTGGAAAGCAACGGCAAGCTAGCACACCTACAATTCCCTAAAAAAAGCTGCAAGCATAGCATGAAAATGCTGATTGCAGTGAAAGACCTGCCCTCGGGCAGAATTACTATGGATGGATGGATTATTATTATTATTGTTATTATAATTACTAATTATTATTGTTATAGTTGTTATTGTTATTATGATGATGATTATTATTATTATTATTATTATTATTATTATTATTATTATTATTATTATTATTATTATTATTATTATTATTATTATTATTATTATTATTATTATTATTATTATCAAAGTTGTTTGTTGTGAATTTGCAGTTACTGATGTACAATGCACATTCGGCTCCACTGATACACACAAACATCATGGGATTGGTGTAGCCAGGGACACAATAGCTGCAAGATTGCGCAAACCAGAGGGATTTCGTGGATCTCCAATTTTTGCAGATGATCGTCAAGTAGATCCAGTAACTGATCCATCGTGCCAAATTCGTCCTGATCCGTCTGATTTAGAAGAGCTTACTTATGATCTTCTCATAACGGATTTTTCAAGATGTGGAGTTCTTAAACGAAATGTAAAATTACTTATTTGTAACCTATCTCTATTTTTAATTTACATTTTTCAGTACAATGAAAACTACGGAAGTGTTAACTTGATTAAAATTAAACTCTATAGCACAACAGGCCTAAAAAGGTTATTGGTCTACCAATCGGCTGCTGGTTTCACATTCATATGTGTTATTTACAGAGACGGACTATCGTCCAGAATATATAGGGGTGACAGGTGGTCCTCCCTGCTATTATAGTTGGTATTCTCAATTTTACTTATTGTAGCTACCCAAATTCCTCAATATGCTGGGTGGCAATGATCCCATACTGGCCAAAATCATTTGAGAATTATTACTTTGTTTCAAGGCATAAAAGCCTTAGACTGCTTGTCTGTGGCATGGGATTAATAATGTTAATTTAATATTTTAAATCATAATGTGTGGCCTATACAGTTCTAAAAGATTTTATATAGAAAAGTATTATTATTTCTCCTACCAAGTAGTTGCCCATTTTAAAGAAAATTTTTCTTGTAACTTGACTTTAATAGAGGTTTTATTGGATATAAGTAACTGTAGTAATTCTAAACTTTTAGATCTATTTTGAAAAAAAAAAATTCTCATCTGACTTATAAAGAAATACATGTGATACTTTATGGTAAATATCAATAGAATACAAATGTATGATTCAGAAACTTTAAACCTCACTTCATAAAATGTGGTTCTCTCACCTGAATATATTTCAGATTTCATCCTCCCCATTTTAACCCTCTGCATGCCACTGGTAAAATATCTTGTGTCAGAGATTTAAATCGCATCTGCCGATGTGATCGGCTTTACAAGTAGTTTAAGTATATTGTCTGGCAGGCAATGGACAGGAGCATCAGAGCCGATCTAATCAGCTCATGCCAGCTAAAGGGTTAACAAAATCTGAATTCTGTATTGAAAATATGTCCAGTGAGAGAATAATATTAGCAAATTTAGGTGGGGTTCTTCTCTTGAAAGTATTTTTAAAAAACCTTAAAAATCTTCATCCATCCTACTTAGTAGACACTGAAAATGACCATAGTAAAAAATTGAAATATATGTACTGGTATATATATTTGGAGTGTAAACAGATATATATATTAAGTTATGTAGATAGGAAATAACACTATGATGTTTTTTAATATTGTTTATTTTTTATTATTTCACTCACCTCATACTTCATAATTCATAGCAGACCCTGGGTTTCTTCACATCTTTTGTGACATTCTCAATGCTGCGTCACGTTCACAACTGACGTCCAACGGCCTTCTATCCTGCAGACTGACCTCCGCGCCATCTGGTGGCCGACCAAAGAATTTCCAAATCAGTCCTCTTTCTTTATAACCGGGTATTTCAAAATTCATAGTTGTATTTTCATTCTTGCATATGTAAATTTTTTCCCAAATTGTGAGTTCCTTCGGTTTTTCCAATTGTTTAAGTAATTTTGTTTTGGTTTCTATTCTATGTTTTTTTGATCAGGCATGTGCAGCTATTGCAGATTTTTCGGTTTCTCCATTTTTAACATTTCTGAGGTGTTCTTTTAATCTTGTATTTAGATTCCTTTTTGTTTTTCCTATGTATATCTTTTCACAATCTTTACAATTAATTTGATAAATTCCCGATTTTTTGCAGTCTTCAATCTTTTCATTTTTGTTGGTTATATATATATAAATTAAATAAAAATAAAACGTAGTTTTATTTGATTTTCATATTTATTATATAATTCAGTGACAGCTGTTTCGGTACACTGTACGTTCTTCAGACATGTTAACAAATTATGAATTGTGTTCCAACTGATCTAAGCAACAATACAGCAATATTTATTTAAATTTTTTAATTTAACAAAGGGGATTCATTCAAATCAAGTTGAGAATTTAACAGTTTTTACTACTTTTAAATTTATTAATTTCTACAGCCTCCAAAAGATCTAACTTCTTACCCTTATCACAAATATGTAAAATTTCAAAATTTGGATCGAAACAATGATTAAATTGGAATAGGTGGTTAGCATATTTTGAATTTTCTAAATTTCTGTTATATGCTCTCATGTGTTCCTTTATCCGAGAGATAAAAGGTCTACCAGTTTGTCCTATATAGACATTGTCACATGTGCCACACTTCAATTTATATACACCTGATAATTTTTCTTAACATGTCTGAAGAAGGTACAGTGTACCGAAACAGCTGTCACTGAATTATATAATAAATATGAAAATCAAATAAAACTACGTTTTATTTTTATTTAATTAATAAATATGGATTTTCATCAAGTAAACACCAACTCAATTGATTATATATATATATATATATATCTGTTTACACTCCAGCAGCCAAAATTTTTATCTTAACCAAACTTAGCATATAACAATTGATTAAAAAAGTAAGGCCGAGTTCTTAACTAGCAAAATCGAACCATTAGGTGCACGAGTACACCAGAACAAAAATTTAAAAGCCGCTATAGCAGTTGCAATTTTCGATGTCGCAATGAAACCCAGTATATGCTTTAAAATAAAACAAGTGTGGTATCCTTAAAAATCTGCAAAATCCAACCATTAGAGGTGTGGGTTAACCTGAAATTAAAATTTTGCTCTAGCAATCGTCATGTTTACTTTGTCAGATTGTATACCATACAGTTTTATTAATCCTCAAATTGGCAATGCATTTTATAAAACACATCAGTGTAATTTATTAATTTTTTTATTAAATTAATAGAAAATGAATCAGTAGATATTATTTAAATTTGTGTCAAATTATACAATATGAGTAGGTGATAATTTAGGTTATGCATGGTTTATTTTTACAGCAGTCTGACACTTTTAAATAAGTTTCTCTAATTTGACAAAAGAAATATATATTCCATAAACCAGCAAAATCAGACCATAAATTTGACTTGCTGAAGAATTTGCTTTGTTTATGCAATACTTGCACGATGGAATTTTTATAAGATGAGTTATAAGTTTGTAATTCCAGATTATTCTATTTATTTATTTGGTTTGCTTCACTTAAATCTCCATTTTTGTAGTCTATTCTGTTTGATGTAAGATAATATCTTGGCTAATTTTTCCAGGGATTTGTCCATGTTCGCATTTGGTTCCCACAATTCCCTGGTGTGGTGATGATGTCTGATCAAGAACTCATTATCATGTGTAAGCCGCCAGAACCTACTATCATCGAGAATAAGGCTGCAGGATTTGCTGGCAGTTTGTAAGTTCCTATAATTTACTAACAATTGTATTTTATCGAAAATTTGTAAACACAATCCTTTATTCTTCTCATCTTAGGCACAATTTCATTGAAATTTTGGATTCTCAACAATTGCATTCCATCATTAAATTATTTTGAGAACCTCAAAATATTACTTCCTAAAATAAAACATGCATTCCATCAGTTCTGATCTTGGAACACTCTTTCCAATTATGAAATCCCAGCTCCTTGATGTCTTCCAATATGCTATCAATCTATCTATTCTTGGTTCTGTCAGTTGATTAATTTTTTTTTTTTAAAGTATCCACAATACAATGGTTTACCATCACCCTCAAGAAATTCCTTCTCCAGTTGTAACAGCCCTGAACATCCTCAATGTATGTTCCAGTTCACTCATACTTCTTCTCACATCATCCATCCAATTTTCTTTAGGTCTTCCCTTTCTTCTTTTCTCATCTATTTTCCACTCCAAGATCTTTTTAAGGATTCTCTCAGATATCATTCCCTTGAGATGTCCACACCATCTTAATCATCTCTCTTCTATTGTCTATAATACATTTTTTCAACTTGCTAATTTCAACATTTCTTAATTAATTTATTATAGATACTTAATTGTATAGGGTATCTACACCAAAATGCCCTATTTTTAATGTGCTCTCTTACCAAACAAATCTTGAAGTTAAATACAGTTTATTTGCAAAAATATTTTAGTTATTAAGTATTAAAACAAATAAATGAATACACTTCTAGTTAACCCCTTCAGTGATACAAAGAATGCCCAGTTTATATTCAGTTTCCATCAAGGTTTGCTCCAACATGTCTGGAGTGTTTCAATGTAATGGCTTCTGAAATCCAGATGTGGAGATCTCAAAGGTCCTGCATTTTAGTGATGAACATCCTGTCCACCATATTCCCAAAAAAAAAAAAAAAAAAACAAAGATATGATGTCAGAGGAACATAGAAGGCTCTTCAGGGGTCCATCTTATCCTTTCCAGCTTTCTAAGAAATATTTCAAGCAGAATTTTTTGGATATTGATTGACCAGTAAGGTGAAGCACCATCTTGCTGAAACCACAGGTTTGGTTGCAGACTTTAACCTGGGGAAATGACTCCTGCATCCATTACTTTGCTACCATAAAAAAAAAAAGAGTTATAAGGGCAATTTTTGTACACTTTCAATATTGAATTTTTTTAGGCTAATTGTGGCTTGAAAATTGAATTTATTAACCCTAAAATTCTTTAAAATTTTGATATTTTGACATTTAAATCATTTTCTTTTTCAAAAGAGATATTGCAATCTAGTTGTGTAAAATTATGCACCTGCTTCAAAATTTTGTTGTCAATTTCAAATTTACTTCTGACAGGAAGAAAATAACATAAAAGTGGCTTGAAAATAGAATTTATTAACCCTAAAATTCTTAAAAATTTTGATATTTTGATATCTAAATAATTTTCATAAGAGATGCATAAAAAATATATAAAATTATTCACCTGCTCCAAAATGTTGTTGTCAAGTACAAATTAATTCTGACAGAAAAACATAATTAATATAAAAAGCCATAGTTCAATGTATTGAACAAATTGATTGAACATTGTAGTTTTTGTAATATGTGTTTAGCCCAAATGGAGCACGTGTGTCAGGAGTGGTAGAAGAAAAACTCCAGGAAGATTGGAATATGAAGTTGCATTATACAAAGAGGCCCCACCTACAAGAGTAGGGAACAACAGCAATAGCGAGCTGCCTGTAGATCAAGCTGTACCTATAGGAACAAAACTGCAACTACGAGCAAGAATTAATCCTGAATCAGGTACAGTATTATAAACATAATAACTTGATAAGTGTATTATTACATATGTTTACAATGTAATAACTCTCTCATATTTCATAAATCTTATGATGGAAATTAACATTATGAGGCTTTCAAATTAATTAAATTAAAATGAGTCATACATCATCTCACCTCATACACCCTGTGTTATTCACAGCCACAAATCACAGATTCAAGAACAGTCATCACTATCTTCAGCCATCTTCTAGTCAAAAAGAGCCATTACTTTTTTTTTTTTTTTTGCAAATGCCCCAGGTTGTCATTTCGACATTTCTGGTGTTCTCTCCTGGGCTTGGTGTACTTGTAACCCACTTCTGAGGTTGGGGTGCCTGGAAGGCAGGGTTACATTGCCCCGATGATATGTGAGTTGATGATGGTCGTAATGATGTGCCAGGAGAAGCCTTAAACTAAATTTAAGCTAATGAAGTGAATATGATATTGATGATAAAGATGGCCAGATGATGTTCGGGGATCGTTTGGGCCTTAAAGTTTCCTGACATTTATCTTACAGGTGAGGAAAAATCCCGAAAAAACCTCACCCAGGAAACTTGTCTTTGAACCCGGCCTGCTGCGTGACAAGGCAGCACGCTACCTCGAGACCACAGCGGTGGACTCCACTACTTATTGTAACTTCACAAATTCTTCATAGTGCTGGGTAGGCATAAGTCCACACTACCCAAAAATTCATGAAAATTTTTTTCCCTATGGGGATTTGAATCATTATATGTCCTGTAGCTCTGTGCCAATGCATAGACCACTCTGTATGTAGTCACATAATAATAATTAATTGAAAAGTTCGTACAGGGAAAAAATCAGGTGTCACTTTTCCATGAAATTTAGAAATATAACTTTTAATTATAAAACATAGCTACTTTTTATTATATACAATTTTCTTCATTAGAGGATTGCCACAAGGACAAAGTGATACAGACAATTCATTTTCGAAATTGATTAAATACATTTTGTAATTCTTGGTTTAATATGGGAAATATGTAATATTATGAGGTTCTTAATTCATAAATTAATTAGTCATTTTTACATCTTACCTCATATTTCATGTTTCTTTAAACATGGGAACTAGTTTTCAACCGACATTATAACTACCAGATTTTCATTGGAATCTCCATCAACACCAGATGGCAACGTTATTGATGGAGATCCCAACGAAAAGCCGGTAGTCATAATGTCGGTTGGAAATGAGACAGATGATTCTCTTGAAAACTAGTTCCCGTGTTTAAAGAAACATGAAACATGAGGCAGGATGTAAAAATGACTGATTAATTTACATTTTGTAAATACATTAAAAACTTTCAAATTGTAACTGAAGTATATTCTATAAAGTAGAAATTTTGTAAAGATGGTATCTGTATGCCGAACTTGAAGGTAAATAAATCCATATTTCCTTTACTGTTTCACACTACTAAACTACAGTTCTTTCCATGGAGAATCTATAGAAACATCCAACTCCATTTAGACAAAAAAAAAGTTACTTATCTGGTTCTTTCCCTGTATCATTCAATTATGAATATATTGTATTGTTATAAAATTACAATAGGAACTAACATTATGAGGTTCTTCTTAATAAATAAGGTCTGTCTGTTGCATCTTATCTCATAAAATTTGGTGAAGTGGAAGAGAGGACCTTACGGTCTTAACTCCATCAGGTAAATAATAAATAAATGAATAAATAAAACTTGAGTCCTAGAATAACTCAACTTGTCTCAACAGAGTCAGCACAAGATGAAAATAAAGCAGAACTGTTTTGAAACATGTCCTAGAATAACTCAACTTGTCTCAACAGATCAGCACAAGCTGAAAATAAAGCAGAACTGTTTTGAAACATGTCCTAGAAGAACTCAACTTTTATGAGGTAAGGTACAACATACCTTATTTACATTGCATTGTTATTGTTTGAATTTACTCTGTATAATTATGTTCGCAGCTTGGAAATATGTTAAGTTAATGGAAGTGACAGTTTCTCCTGACCCTGATGATCCTCATATGAGCGGCAGCGTTGCCCTTGTCAAAGATGGGTAAGAAAACTTTTAATTAATATTTTTAGGAATTGCATACGAGGTGAGGATAGAAGGCAAGTCTTATGAAACATATTCTCATGAAGTTACGAATTTTTAGGTGTGGTGTTAATTTTCATACAAGTCATGAAATTCAAATATTTAGAAATAGAAATTAATAGCAGCAACAGAATAACAGATGAAATCCTCCATCAAGCAAATAATGCAAACAAAATATTGGGATGTTTAAACAATACTGTTTGGAAAAATAAAAATTTAAGAATAGATACAAAAGTAAGAATCTACAAATCTGTCATAAGACCAGTTCTGACATATGGTTGTGAATGCCGAACAGAAATGCAAAAAACATAACAAATCAATGAAACAACCAAATTGAAAGTTTTAAGGAAAATCATAGGAAAATCGCTGAGAGAGAAAATTCGCAGCTCTGTTATTAGAGAAGAATGTGAATTTGAACCTATAAATCTCTGGATAAGTGATAGAAGACTAAACTGGAACGATCACATAGATAGAATGGAGAACAGTAGATTAGTGAAGAAAGTATGTGACTGGAAACCTCAGCAGAAAAGACCTTTAGGAAGATCACAACTACGATGGAAGGACATCACCATACCCCGGACTTGTAGTGAATGAACACGCAGCAAGTTGCCAACTTTCATGCATAGATGAAGAAGAAGAAGAAGAAGAAGAGGGTGTCAATTTTCAGATTCTTAATATGCTTAAGAAAAAACTTTTGCAGAACATCACAAAATGTAGTTAATTATTATTTTATTTAATTATGCTCTTTAATAACACTTGTCATTAGCATCAAAATTCAAATCTGGATATAAATAAACCAAAAAAAAAATTGTTCTTATTTTAAACTTGAGATTCTTTCACATGCTGTAAATCTAACACAGAAAACTGTCAGCTTTATTTCATTTCTGAAGAAAGACATACTCAGAAATTTTAAGACCTTAAAAATCCATTCTTCCTGAATGAGTCTGAACCTACGAATTTTGTAACCAAAGTTGAGTGTGGCAACCACTAATCCACTGGGACCAACACATTAAAAGTCCATTTCAACTTTACAGCTTTTATCACTGGGTAATAGACATTTGTCTTGCACAATATTCAGAAACTTCTTTACCATGCAACAAATATTAATAAACTATATTTGAAGAGAAAATGTTATGCCTGAACTGGGATTTGAACCTGAGACCTCTGGTTTTACACACCAGTGCTCTATCTTTGAGTCATCCAGGCATCTCAATTCAAACAGAATTTTTTCTTTCTTATACAATGCCCAATTGCCTGCAGCATCTCTTCAAATTTAATTTGTCCTTCAGTAAATAAATAAATACATATCCTCAACTCATGTCCAACTCAGAGTCGGATCGAGGGTTGAGATGAGATGAACCTCTACATATAGAGGTCTGTGAATGACAAGGGTGCCAGCCTACTATGCCTGATGCACCATCACAGGACAAGATGAACGAAATGAAATGAAATGGATGAGATGAATATGGAGAGAGTAGTGGAATGAAATTGTGGTAGGAGAAAATGGGAGAAACCATGAGAAAAACCTGTCCAAGCTCTGTTTCTTCTACTATGAAACACACATGGAGTGACTGAGACTTGATCTCAGGACCCCAGCAGTGAAAGGCGAGCACCTAACCACTTGCATCTTGTTCTTCAGCTTGAGTGATAAATTTAAAATAAAAACATTGAAATTATTAATAAGTTCATTCTATATCAGATTTAATGTGTGACTATATATGTTTACTAATTGTAAATTAAAACAAAATAGTTTACCCAAGAGCACCAATTCTATTGCATTTATTTTATTAAATAAATTCTCTAAATTGAAGTTCTGACCTCAGGAGCATTTTTTTCATAGGTCCTAGTGCGCACTGAAAAATTTTTAATGTTTTGAACCAGCATTCTCAAAAAAAATAGTCTGTATCCACAGGAAGATCTTGGTTCATCAAGTAATTAATTTTCAGTTTCTTATTACATTAATTCACACTGATAGGATTTATTTATTATTAAAAATCTTTCATACCAACACATTAATGTTTTTAATGTAATTTCCCATATTTAACTATGAACATTAATGTTTATTGACAAATTAAATAGTCTTATAATAATTCTGAAACTTGTTGCAGATGTCGTAATCGAGACTTTGCATCCATTATTCCTCACCAGCCAGCAAGATACAGAGAACGGCATAATGAAGTTTTTCTAGATTTTGAGGCATTCCTATTGAGCACAATGAGAGAAAGGTCCACACTCTGGATACATTCACAAATCAAAGCCTGCATGGAAGCTTCAGACTGCCAACCAGTAAGTCATTTCAATATATGTGAGACTGACTGGAAAACCTCACCTTAAGTTGGCAGGCATAATTTTTCAGTACAGCAAAATAATATGAATCAGGACAAAACATATGATTTTGAGATCTTGATACCATCTGTTAGATTACTTCAGAACTACGTATAAAATACAGCTTCAATGCTGCCAATGATATGCAAACGTATTTTACCAGCCTTGAAATGAAACTGTGCATGCAACTACAAACTCCACCTTAAGTTTGCAATATATCTAAATCAAGGACCAATATTTTATTCTTTTCCCATTAATATTTTATTCACTTCATATAACTAATAAGAGTTATTACTCAATCTTTCTAAGTAATCAATCTGTAAGACACCCATTGTGCACTATATTGTTGAAGTTAATGACGGAATGATCTGTCTTCATTTTTTTCCTGTCTGTTGCTTCTGTATATTGTGGGCCATTCAGTTCCACACTCTATGTCACTCCTCTCCGTCTCATTATATTTAGACTTTCTTTCCTCTTTCTCCTACTTGTGTCCATCACATTACTGATTTAGTAATGTTCCATCCTCCTTTGTTATTAGAAAATATAAAAAAAATATAATATAAAATTATAAGTGGAAGAGGTAGACCTAGAGAACACTGGATAGATGGAGTGAGGAGAAGTATGGAAACTAGAGATTTGAGGGAAGAAGATGCTCTACACAGGAACCTCTGGCGACAAATCACTTTGGGTTGAAGGAGAAACACTGTATTGTGGAATATTCCTAATAAAAAAATAAAAATAAATAAAATTATAAAACTTTACCTTGTTTTGCAGTCTCCTCAACTGTTAAAACAATTAAAAGATTGTAGGCCTTTCAGGACCAGTTCCATCCTCAGCAGAAGGTTGTCTGCTACTGTCAGCTATCATCCAGCTGGATGATGTTAAGGATGGGAATGGTCCCGAAAGGCCAAAATGTTCTAATTGTTTTAACACTTGATGAGAGTACAAAACAAGGTCAAATTTTTTTAAGAAACCACCGTTTGCATGATCGAGCAACAGTTTGTAGCATCTGGTGCTCAGGAATTACAGTGAATATAAGAGAAAAATTTGCATTTAGATTTTGAGTGCTCACATAGCTTGTTGGTAGAGCATTTGCATAGAAAGCGAAAGGTCCTGAGTTCAAACCCCAGTCTAAGCTTATATTTTTCTTTTCAAATACAATTTTATGCTATAATTTTTATATTTTCTGACAACACCTCAGTGGAATTTACCTTCAACTTTATTAGCATTAACTCCTTTCTTATTATATGTAATCTTCTTCCATTTATAACTTCTGTTGTAGATTTTTCGATATTCATTTCCCATTTAGTTTCTACATTTGTTACCTATTGTCTTCTTAACATCCTGGCTGATCATCTCCAAATATCTAATTCATGTTTCATATTACAAGATTAAAATTATTTTGTCTTGAAGTTGTTTTTAAATAATTTTGACATTTAAAATTAGGTCTAATCACTCACTCATTTGCTGAACTTCATAAACACACATACACATTTTACAACAAAACATTAAAACAATGTAAGATATAAACTTAGTAGGAAGTAATTTTATTTTTAGAAAGAAAAATTATGTTCAATTCCCAGTAGTAATATTATAAGATATTAATAATTTAATATTAATAAATTTCACCTCACCTTACATTTTGTCTTCTTTTTAGACCAATTTTGGAGTAATTATTCCATCTTCAGTATTTTCTTGATCATTGTTCCATCATGCTGATGTACATGGTCTACCAACAGATGAAGGAAGAAACAAAGCATCACCACAATAGAAAAACAGTCAAGAAAATACTGAAGATGGAGTAATTGCTTCAAAACCGAACTAAAAAGAAGACAAAATATGAGGTCAAGTTAATTTTAATAATATTAATTTTTTTTTATTTCAGTATTTTTTCTGTTATATACACAGGTATCCTCGACCAAAATATACAATTTTTTTCTTCCACACTTCCTAGTCTTGTGTGTCTGCTTCTATCATATTTATATTCTTCATGTTGCCTTGAATTTCCTTTATCCACGCTGGCATAGATCTACCACATTTCTCCTTTCCGGGAGGTATCCATTTCAATACTTCTTTGTTTGTTTCTGTGTCCCTTCTTCTCATTATGTACCCATACAATCTTAGTTGGATTTTTTCAATCTCTTGTACAATTTCCTTTTCTACATTCATAATTTTGATATTCTTGCTGATCTTCTTGATATTAAATTTAAGATATAATTATACTATATCTATACTCAAGATATTGGTCAATATTTCGTTAAAGATAAACTTCCTGAAATGTAACTATTTTACAGGAATACTGCCTTGATTTGTTTGAACCTGCTGGTCATGGACGAAGAAGAAAACGGCAGATGTATGAAGGTCTTATCATAAATGGGCTACAAAATTACACATATGATGAGAATGGAATTGATGGGCTTCCTCGTGCTGAAGCACTTACCAATCGATACAACACGTCTTCTATTCAGTCTGCGAAATTTAATGAAAATATTGAATATACTGTTCTCATGCCAGGAGGTATGTTTTCTGTGTTTTTTAACATTCTAATTCTATTTCCAAGATTAAAAATCTTATAGTTTGTATGGGTGACAGGAGAAATACTTAAAAACATTTATTGGGAAATTCTTGGGGAAAAGACTATTAAAAAGTCTTAGTTGTAGATGGGAGGATAATATTTGGGTGGATCTTAGAGAACTGAATATCAGAGATATGAAATGGATTCAATAAAAAAGTTATGGGTTTACAGAAAAAAGAAGATGAATTTAATTACCATTATTTAGTATGAAATTTTTATTTTTATTGATGATGATTAACTTTTATAATATTCATGATGTGTTCCGTTGAGGTTTATTCAATGATAAACAAATGATGATGATTTTTTTATCAATTTTTAATTCTTTCTGCAATAGTTAAAATTATTAGCTCTTTTAAGGTCCATTACATCTAATAGTTGGCCGCAGTGGACTAGTGATTATGTTCCTTGCCTCTGGTCCTGAGGATCACGGGTTCAAACCTGGCCGAGGTCGATGGAAAAAATCCAAGGAGCGAGTCTTTCAGGAGGGACTTCAAGCCATGGGCCCGAAGTCTGAAAAAATCAGGCTCGTAAAAGAACCTTTAGCCTAAATAAAGAGGCCTCTAAGCAAAATTTACCGACCTTAATCATCCTAGTAATACCTTAGTTGCTTACTAGATCGGAATGTTGACCGCATACCATTCATGACATCTGTAGGGAAATAAGAAAATAACTAAATTAACTTAGACTAGTAACTCCTAACAAAGGAGAGACTAAGGCCCAACATTGGGCTGTTACACCATTGTAGATAGCTAATAACTAACTAACTAACTCACTGGCACTATCGAACCCATTGGTTCATGGCCACGCGGACATAAGCTCTCCATACATCCCTATCCTGAGCTAATGTTTTACAATCATCCCCTGTATAATCTACTTCCCTCAAATCATTGTTAATGTTATACTCCCACCTCATTCTTGGTCTACCAACTGGACATTTTCCATCTGGTTTTCCTACAAGAAGCTTCCTTGCACGTCTTTCATTCCCCATTTGTGCCACATATCCTGCCCATCACAGTGTACAAGACTTAATTGTTCTCATTATATCTGGCTTCCTATAAAGACCATGTAATTCATTGTTATGCAGTCTTCTCCATTCACCTGTCTGTTCATCTCTCTTTTGTCCAAAAATTTTCCTAAGAACTTTATTCTCAAATACTCGTAATCTCCTTTCCTCCCTTAAAGTAAGAGTCCATGTTTCGCATCCATATAATATAACTGGTAGAATAATAGTTTTACATAAAATAAATTAATGAATAAACCTTTATGAATTGAGCACCCTTTATTTAAAATTACAAATAATATCCTTATTGATCTACTAGTTCCATCAAATATCAGAAGAAAATGAAACTTCAAATTGAAGTTTTTTTAATAAAATTATTTAAATAAAAGTTTAATTTTTAATAAATTCAAATGATATCTCCCAGTTTCTTCCTGATTAATACATATGTAAAGTGCATTAAAAGTCCTGCGCTGTAGCCAATTGGTTAAGGCAAGAAGCCTTGGCGCAGCGCTATGAGAATTCCGCTGGTTTGAGTCTCCATGGGTGAAGAAATTTTCTCATGGTATTTCGGCCGGTATGGGTCTTGTGCCCACCCAGCATCGTGAGGCATTTGGGTAGCTACAATAAGTAGTGGCTCCAGGTTAAGAAAACCAACTATAACGGCTGGGGGACCGACATGCTAACCACATGTCACCCCTATACTGGCTGATGATCATCCACCTCTGTGATTGACACATGGGGATGTGAGTCCAGCAGCCAGCTGGTAAGCTAAGGGCCTTCTAGGCCTGTTGTGCCAGGAGTGTGTGAGATTGCATTAAAATATTCAGTGATTATTATTAATTATATTGACTTAGGCTTTCACGGCCAGAGTTAGTATGATGCTCTTGTAGAAGATTTCTGGGCTGTTGGCCGTGGTCTTGAGGCTTGTCATTCCATAACGTTTTGCCAGAGACTGCGTCCAGCATCCTCAAGGGTTGTCTTGCATCTTCAGGATGCTGAACACAGTCTCTGACAAAACATCGGGGAACTACAAACCTCAAGACCGTGACCAACAGCCTGGAAATCTTCTACAAGAGCATCATATTATTAATTACATTTTTATTTTCAGACTTCTATCACACTACCACAAATACTCTTGAAGGCTCCTGTAGTACATTCCTTGTGATAGCTGGAGTTTTAGGATGTCTGCTGTTTGTCTCAGCTTTCATCATGTGTTACCTTGTGTCTCGTCTCCACTCCACACTAGCAGCTCCTCAGCGACCGCGCACTATTGATCAAGTAGTTCGAGATCACAAGCGAAAATTTTCCATTGCACCAGGTGAAGTTCCAGTTATTGACACCAGTGGATACACAGGAAGGAACACAGTGCAGTGATCGAGAACTTCAATTAAAAGTGAATTTTCTTCCCTATGTGATCTTCAAACAATTTTCATAGTTTGACACTTTTATTTATCAATCATAACATACATTCATTCATAACTTTCTGCCTAAGTGCAGGTTACTCACTAAGAACTCAGTATTTCTCCACTCTCATCATCCTGTATTTGTAGTTTTTCCACAATATGTACAAATGCAGTTGTTTCTCATTACTTTTTTCATACCACTCTCTACTTTGTATCTGAACAATCTGAGGGGGGGGGGAGGATATGGAGGTGTAGAGAGTGAATTTGGTTCAAATTCATTAAAACTCACCACAGGAGTTAAGGATCAGTTCTGTCCAAATGTTTAATTTGTACAGAAATCAAGAAATTTTCATTAGCCAATGTCCTATCATGCAAATCCATATAACATTCTTTGCTATAGGCCATCCCTGGTGGACTAGTGGTTACCATACTCATATCTGGTTCAAACCTAGTTAGGGTCAATGAGTTATTAAGGGAGTAAATATCCTAATTATACCTTCCTTTGAAAAGTTGGAAAGAAAGTAAATTAATTTTAACATGAAATTAAATATAAATTATATTTGAAGAGAACAATTTTTTTCGTCTAGACCGAGACTAAGAAGCCGCCATTTGCAAAGATAGAAGCAATGGTTTCAAAAGCATTTGGCGATAGGGAATTACAACGTATATAAGAGAAAAATTTGCGTCTAGATCGTAACTCGCCTCGGTAGCTCAGTTGGTAGAGCACTTGGCCCGGAAAGCCAAGGGTCCCGGGTTCGAGTCTCGGTCCAGGCGAAAATTTTTCTCTTCAAATATAATTTATCTTTCAGTGAGAAATGTTAAATCAATAATAAAAACATGAAATTAAATGTTTCTTACCTCTCCTCATTAAATCTTCTAAGTAGATCGCAATTTCGAGACCATAATGGTCTCATCTTCAGTACAATCTTGGCGACCGATGTTATGTCGATCGGAAGAAACTCTTCTTCTTCCCTCTGTTGAAGAGTTTCTTCCGATTGACATAACATCAGTCGCCAAGGTTGTACTGAAGATGAGACTGTTCTGGTCTCGAAATCGCAATCTACTTAGAAGATTTAATGAGGAGATGTAAGAAACATTTAATTTCACCATAAATTAAACCTCTTAGTGATTAATTCCTATAAAAGTTAAAAAAAAATCATTTTAACAACTTGCCTTCTTAATGTAAAAGGTGAGTCTGTATCATCTTGAACTATTATAGGAATTGAAAGAAAGGCTAGTTTTGTTGAACTTTCATAAGGAAAAATCACTATGAGGTTTAATTTCAGATTAAATTAAAGTACTTCATAGCTCACCTCATATCCAGTCTTCTAATTATACTGCAGTTTCAAAGCCTTGGCAGCTTCATCTTCAATAATACCTCGTCGACTGATGTTATGTAGATCAGAAGAACTACTTCATAACATCACTCGACGAGATATTACTGACTATTTAACTCATGCCCCAAATGGGACTCAATGGCCAATCACGTTTCAATGATTTCTGTTTTACAACCAATCAGAGTCGTGTTTCATGAAATATTTATCAGTGTTATAATTACCATATTAAAGAAGGCTCCTCCTTTTTAATATTCTGAACAGGTCTGACCATTATTTTGCCTGTGAGGAATACGGCTACCAGATTATATATAAAGTGCATGAATGTCAACACATGCCGCATACGGGAGTTAATATAAAAACATTTGTAGCAATTGATTATACCACCAAAAAAAGAAACCACTGTTTGCACTTTCTTAAATATATTTTTTCCCAGGTAACAATCTAGAAATATATAATTGTCATATTTACATCATACGACATCAGAAATGAATTAATATACAGTTTGATGTGTTTAATTTTTTCTCCACTAGAGAGCATTCTTACAATATTGCGTTCCTTTGGCAATAAATAGTATGATCTGGTTGCAGTGATAAAGAAGCAGATGAAGCGTACCTATCGCTTCTCATTTGTTTTCAAACATCGCCGTTTACATTAAATATGTAAATATTTTAAAATAACTATAGTTAAATAATGATTTGTGAGTAAACAGCTTAATTTTTATTCGTTAAATAGTCCTAACAAATGCCACTCTTGATTTCCAAATTCTCTAAGCTGCCAAGGCTGTGAAACTGCAGTATAGTTAGAAGATTGGATATGAGGTCCCGCGCCATAGCCGAGCGGTTAAGGTAGGAAGCCTTGGTGCAGAGCTACGGGACTTGCGCTGGTTCGAGTCTCCATGGGGGAAGAAATTTTCTCATGGTATTTCGGCCAGTATGGGACCGGTGCCCACCCAGCATCGTGAGGCAATTGGGTAGCTACAATAAGTAGCGGCTCCAGGTTGAGGAACCAGCTATAATGGCTGGGGGACTCGACATGCTAACCACATGTCACCCCTACACTGACTGTTGATCATCTACCTCTGTGATTGACACATGTGGATGTGAAGGGCCAGCAGCTGGCTAGTAAAAGGGCAACCGCTGAAAAGTGGAAAGACCCTCAATCGGAATCGGATATGAGGTGAGGTATGAAGCATTTTAATTTAATCTTAAAGGCTAGTTCAATAAAACAAATAGAAAAATCAAAAGAGCCCATGGTTTGATGAAACCACTCTAAATAGAAGACAGGATATGAGGTGAGGTAAAAAGAATTTTATTTTAAATTTAATCCAAAACTTATTATATATACAGCATACATTTACATTTAGCCTCATCTGTGCTCAGTACAACTCAAGCGATGACTACGTGTTTGGTGTGGGAGGGGAGACCACCGCATGCACAGTTAGAACTACATTTTGTCAGCGATTGGGCTGTAGAACAATGTTTGTGTGCTTTTAAAACAAAATATACATTCAGTGTTTTTCTCCTTGAAGTATTATAAAATATGTAATATTTTCCAGGTCCTAAAGCATATATTGTTATTTTAATAAGTATGTTGTGTAGGATAGAATGATGGGACATAAATATTAAAAGAATTTTATATTCAAAAGAAAGAAATGAAACATTTCAAGTAGAAAATGGAAACAGCAATTTTCAGAAAAGATATGGTTTTATTAATAAATACCGGTAACTAAAAAGGTGATTGGAATTTCTGTCTTGCAATAGATAGTTTAGGTAGGCCTACAATTAAATGGTATTCTTTATAAGTGGGGAAAATATCTTAGTAATAAAGTTTATTTTTATTTCTTGTATTCAATCTTTTAATTAAGTCTTAAAGAATTTTCATGATAATGTTTTTATTATTCGTTTTTAAACATCTTAATGATGGACAAATTATATTTGAAAAGAAAAATATACGCCTAGACTGGGGTTTGAACCCAGGACCTTTGACTCTCTATGTCAATGCTCTTCCAAGTGAGCTACCTAGGCCTCCAATCTAAATGCATATTTTTCTTTTCTACATTGTTAATTCCCTAACCCCAAATGCTACGAGCCGTTGCTACGATTTTTGCAAATGAGGGCTTCTTTATTAAGAAAACATTTTATTGGGAATTTAAACATTACTTATAAAGCCAGTATTGAAAGAAGCACTACTGGCTTTATAAGTAATGTTTAAATTCCCAATAAAATGTCTTCTTAATAAAGAAGCTGCCATTTGCAAAAATCGTAGCAACGGCTCGTAGCATTTGGGGTTAGGGAATTAACAATGTAGAAAAGAAAAATACACGTTTAGATTGGAGGCCTAGGTAGCTCACTTGGAAGAGCATTGACATAGAGAGTCAAAGGTCCGGGGTTCAAACCCCAGTCTAGGCATATATTTTTCTTTTCAAATATAATTCTCATGATAGTTTATGTTTTTTTTCCTTTACTTCGCCAATGCTAAGTAAATAGTTGAATTGTAACAATGCTTATTATAAAATTTAGGAAGAGAAATTACCAAGAGCAGTTTAGAGAGTTAGATTAAAATTTCAGTTATTATAAAAATATATCAGAAATTTGCTACAGCCTCTATTCTTGGTGGATCATATGGCACAAGGTTTTAATTTATGATAATATTTCCCAATTTTTAAATGTGTTCTGTGTTTGGTAATATAATTATGTAGCATTTAAAAAGGAGAAGAATTATTAATATAAAGAATTTTATGAATATTATAATCATCATCATCATCCTGACAGGTCATAGTCATCGAAGGACTGTTACGATATACTGACGTTTTCCTTCCACCACTTCATTGGTTGTCCCAATGATCTCTTCCCATGTGGGATATAGTTTACGATTGCTTTGGGGATTCTTTTGTCTTGGCATTCTATTAACATGTTGTTTCCAATTTTCTTGATAGTTATGGATATGGTCAAGGACTGGGTCTATGTCGAGTTCCTGAAGGATATTGGAATTCCTTTTCATATCACATTTAGTATAACCTGCTGAATATATTAAATAAGTAATTTTCAGCAAATCACACATTTTATTTTATTGTATTTCTTTAACATATTTAATTAAGATCAACTTGGTTAGGAGAGACACATTCTCTGATTCTGTATAGGCATGCAGCTTGCCTCTCAGATATGTGATCTTTTAAGGTATGTGATCTTCTAGGATGCAATATCTCATATGAACAAGAAAAGAATGTAAATGCCAAAATGACAACATTTTTAAGGATTTAAGGATTTTAGGGTTAATAAATTCAATGTTTTTATTATTCATTTCTCGAGGTAGCGTACTGCCTTGTCACGCAGCGGGCCCAGGTTCGATCCCCGCTCGGGACAGTTTTTCTGGGTGAGGTTTTTATCGGGGTTTTTCCTCACCTGTAAGACAAATGTCAGGAAAACTTTAAGGCCCAAACGGTCCCCGAAATCATATGGCCATCGCAATCATCATCATTCATATTCATCCTATCATCATCATCCTTCATTGGTGTGGAAAGCAACGGGAAGCTACCACACCTAAAATTCCCTAGTAAAGCTGCAAAGCATGGCATGAAAATGCTATGATTGCGGTGAAGGACCTGCCTTTGGGCAGAATTACTATGGATGGACATCTCAATGATGGATAAATTATATTTGAAAAGAAAAATTATATGCTCAGACTGGGGATTGAACCCAGGACCTTTTGAACTCTAGTCGAATGCTCTACCAAGTGAGCTACCTGAGCGAACCCCAAACTAAACACAAATTTTTTCTCTTATATATCTAAACACAATATTTTTTCTCTTATACGTATATAAGAGAAAAAAATTGCATTTAGATTGGGGGCTTGCTCAGGTAGCCCACTCAATAAAACATTTGACTAGAATTCAAAAGGTCCTGGGTTCGAACCCAAGTCTGAGTGTATAATTTTTCTCTTCAAATTTAATAAATTCTATCTTCAAGCCACAGTTAGACCAAAAAAATTCAAGATTAAAAATATATATAAAACATTGGCTCTTCTAGCTCTTTTATATGGTAATGAAGTATGGGCAAAGTATGGACATTGAAACAGAAAGATATGCAGAGACATAGATCTGCTGAAATGAGATATCTCCAGAAGATTGCTGGATACACACTACTAGATCATAAAAAGAAAAGACTTCTTAGATGACTACACATGGAATCTTAAGAAAACAAAATTTCTGATTATAAGTCAAGATTGATGCAACATTTTTTATCGAATGGAAGATTATAGGAAACTTAAGCAGATGTTAAGCTACAAACCTGCAGGTAGAAGAAGATCAGGATGTCCACTCAAAAGACTTCTGGATGGTATTCCTATTGAAGCCGAAACAGGCCAACAAGTGGCCTAAATTCGTGAACAGATTATGATGATGAAGACTCATAGATTTTTAAGAGAATGACCTTTTGTCAATTGTATATATATATAAAATTTTAAAAAAGGGTAAAATATCATATCTTTTCTGATTATTTGATAATAATTATTACAGGCAGTACAATTAGGTGTAATTTTATTTATGTATCTGCAGTAATTTTTTCCTACCTGAAATGTTTAGGACTTTCCTCTCATATACCCCATTGTTCTATCTTATTCATTTTCTATTATGTAATATACACTCTTATCAATAAAAAGGGTTGTTTAATATCTGCTTGAATGTATTCTCCACAAAATACTGTAATCCCAAATACTAGGACATTCAATAAGTGATGGCAAAACTGTTGTAAATGAACGGCCCTATGGCGACCATTGCAATCTTGTAGTATACAGAGTATTGTTAAGTAGTCTTTGTTGTATAAATCTGTAACATTGAAAGTCTCGAAATAGCAATTGTTTGTGGAAACATTCTCTGCTTCTCACATTTAGTAAGTAATACCAACCTAAAAAGGTGGAATTGGAAAGTACTCGAATATCCGCCAAATTCACCAGACATGAGTCCTTGTGACTAAATTCATAGTTAAATATGGGAAATAACATTATGACGTTCTTAATTCGTAAATTAATGAGTCATTTTATTTTTACATTTTACCTTGTATTTTATGTTTCTTTTAAACACGGGAACTAGTTTTCAAGAGAACCAACTCTCTCATTTTCAACTTATAATGTCATAGTGTCGGTTGGAATTGAGAGAGATCTTTCTCTTGAAAACTAGTTCCCGTGTTTAAAAGAAACATAAAATATGAGGTAAGATGTAAAAAATGACTAATTAATTTACCTTGAGACTATAACTTATTCACGTGATCAAAGATCATCTACAAGGCATTCAATTTCAGTCAAGAATTGATAGCCAGAAAGCTCTAAGTCGATCAATGAAAGAGATATCTAGAAATTGTGCTGCAGATGGAGTGTGCTAAAATTTCGTAACATTAGTTGACTTAGCAGTAAACTACAAATGATGTTCGTAATATCAAAAAAACCTAAATAAATGTTTTGTGATATTATAACACTGTTGCCATTACATATTAATGCCCTAGTACATACAAATCTGGACTCTAATTATAAGACAACGTAGTGGAAAGGGACAAAATAAATAATAGTTTTAAAAAAACTAAAAGAACACGCTTTATTAGAAAACTAAAAAATGAAAAATAATTTTAATTTCCAATACGCTTGGGATAAAATAAAGTGGTCAACAAAAAAATCATCTCCAACACATGTAGAATAAAATTAGAGTTATCAACAAAAAGAAAATAATGTTACCATCAAAAGCGTGGGGTGCTCTATATCAATTAATATATTTGATAATAAACAGATATTGGTAAAAGTAAGCTCTCTAAGAAGAAAATGCAAAAATCATAAAAAGCACCCCACGCTTTTGATGGTAAAATTATTTTCTTTTTGTTGATAACTCTAATTTTATTCTATATGTGTTGGAGATGATTTTTTTGTTGACCACTTTATTTTATCCCAAGCGTATTGGAAATTAAAATTATTTTTCATTTTTTAGTTTTCTAATAAAGCGTGTTCTTTTAGTTTTTTAAAACTATTATTTATTTTTTATTTTTTAGTTTTAATATTTTACAGAATAAGATAAAAATGTAAATATCTTTAAATTCGATACTATTGTAGTATGAGCTAAAAGTATTACTCTTCTATAAAAAAAAACCCTCCCAGCCGGATTCGAACCAGCGACGTATGGATTACTGAAATTATATACCATTAAGAGTTCACTGCTCTACCAACTGAGCTCTTACAACGATTGACTAAAAACTCAACAAGTCCGCAACCTATTATACCAGTTTTCAGTTTTTTGATTTTCGGATGATTCTGGCCAGGATTTTAGAAACAAAATATGAAATTATTGTATTGTCACGGGTCCTCTACATGTATACAAAGTTTCAAGTCGATCCAATGTTTCTAAGTGGGTGAAAATCGCGTTGAAAGATTTCGTTACATTGATACAAAAACACTTTTTTTGATTTTCTGATGATTATGCCCAGGATTTTAGAAAATAAATATGAAATTATTGTATTGTCACGGGTCCTCTACAAGTATACAAAGTTTCAAGTCGATCCAATGTTTCTAAGTGGATGAAAATCGCGTTGAAAGGTTCCGTTACATTGATACAAAAACACTTTTTTTGATTTTTTGATGATTATGGCCAGGATTTTAGAAAATAAATATGAAATTATTGTATTGTCACGGGTCCTCTACAAGTATACAAAGTTTCAAGTCGATCCAATGATTTTAAGTGGGTGAAAATCGCGTTGAAAGATTCCATTACATAGATAGATAGATACAGGTCAAGCTAATATAATGCGTGTAAAAATCATCATTGTCATCACAATAAACATTAACTGATAACAATGTGTGGTAACTATGTAAAGTGATTCAAAGATTTATATAAGTGATTTGGAAATAATAATGCAATGATAATAATGCGATAGTAACTATGGAAATAATTCAAAGACTTATATAAGTGACTTGGAAATAACTTTTTAGTTCTCACTTCATAAAACTCTGTGATTCTCACAGGACCAATTTCTGAAGCCATCACTTCTGTCCTCAATCAAAACTCCGACTCAAAATTACAAAATATCAATTCATTTTTTATTTGTGGAGAAAGATAAGTAGCATTCTTGGCGTTTAAATGATATTTTAAGCTTATATCACTGGCATCAATTCTCCACAAAATCAAATCCCTAAAGACGCCTTCGTCTGGTGTTTTACCCCTTAAATGCAAGTAATGCAAGCCACAGAAAATAATGGTATCCGAAATTGAAGATTTATTTCAAGTTACCCGCCGCAATCTTCTTATCGCCACTTACGAGATTTTGGCTAACAGGGGCGTCACTTAAAAACAAGCGTGCTGACTATGCAGCTTCCACATGTCAGCGGCTCTCACAATGTTTTTTTTTTTGGCGAAGTGTCGTGCATTGTGGAAAACTTCTGGAACGGCCTCACTATGAAAGACCTTTTAACGCCCCTCAAAATATGTAAATATGTGAGGAGAATAGAATACAATATAAACAGAGTGCACCTTTGAGTCTTGTGGAATCCTTTAGCCAGGGTGAATACTGTTGGATCCAACAATGCTTGAATTTCCATTTTAAATGTTCAGCATCTTTGCTGAAATTGTAGCTTTTGGATGGACTCCAGCAGTTTGTCAGAATTTTCACTTTATCTTCTTTACTCATTAGCTCTGTTTTCCCGAACCAGTTGCCAATATCATCAGGTGGGTAAATTGTGGGTAAATCTTCTTCGGATGTGATGAATTCTAAACTATCCGGGAAAAATAACATTGCAATGTTACAACTTGTGTAGGTACTTATCAAAGAATTTTCTTATATCTATTTTTACGCATACACACACTAATACTCGCAGTTAAACGTTAAAGCATGAGTCGGAACCTTTGAGTAAATAATGTCAATAGGATAATTATTTGAGCCTATCGAACGTACTAGAAAATACGAGACATAGGCATGACCAATCACGGTAAGTGGCACTGGCCAATGAGTGTGGGCATTGAAGAGTCAAGGTCAGGCGAAGCTTCTGCAAGCGTCTAGGCGTCGAAAAACAAACTCAGGTACTGAGCTGAAATTCGAGAAGTGAATGCTGCGTTAGCCGTTCATAATAGAGGTCTACAATTTACTGGCGCACTGGCGATGCTTATGTACATTGGGACAGGTACTTGATAAATTTATATATCACATCGATTGTGTTTGGCGGGCCTAATATTATTGTTTTACATATATTTTTACCATTTTACACCTAATTTTGGATAGAAAAAATCGTATCCTATCTAGTGTTAATTGGTCGAAAATCAAGGGAGGTGCAAGCGCACCTCCTTGCACCTACCTCGCTACGCCCATCAATCTGTCAATCCTGTGAGTTATACTACATAATTGGTATTTATATTTGTAATATATCGGTTGAAAGTGCCTCAAAACAGATTTGAAAAATTGGATAAACGTGAAAGAGTAACGGAGTAGTACCTCTTGTCAATCCTGTGACAGTTATACTACCTAATTAGTACAGTAAAACTTGTTTAATCCGGAACGTGAATAATGCGGAAATCTGTCAATGTGAACAAATTGATTGGTCCCGGCGAAATAATTGTAATTTTACGTGTATTTATTTTGCATAAAACGGAATCTGTCAAACGTGGAAACGGAAGGATATTTTTATAGAATTCATACAAAAAAATATAAAGCAGAAAGACAAAGAGAGAGAAATAAATTAGTTTCTACTTCATTGAATACCCGGTAGGCAAAAAAAAAAAAAAAAGCAATAAAGGATATTTCTGCTGCCGGGTGAATTTTTCTTGTAAACGAAATTTTCTACCGCTTCGCTGCACACACATTATGAAATACCTGTCTTATAAATAACCATTACACTGTAAAATCTTAAATTAATTCAAGTTCTGAGGCCGATCTTTCACAGGTAGCGTTCTGAATTTACAGAATAAAGAAGTCTAAAACGTATGTTTCATTGTCATTAAACGAAAAAGTGACAGTAATTGAAGATAAAAAAACTCGGTGCCTGAAGTAATGACTAAACTTAAATGTGGAAAAACTCAAGTCAAGTTTATGAGACTTCAAAACACAAAGAAAAAATAATGAATAAATGGATGCAAGGAAATGGTCAAAAGAAGAGAAAGCTAAAATAATAATAATAATAATAATAATAATAATAATAATAATAAAGAAATCAACGAAATATTTTGGGAGTATTTTACAAGTGCACGATAAAAAAATCTCCAAATTTCCGGTCCAATGCCCAAAATCGCTCTAGCTCTTGCTAAATCCTTAAAGAATAACAATTTTAAGGCATCTTCAGGTTGGCTGGAGAGTTTTAAAAGACGACACAATGTAGTATGGATTGAAATTTGCGGGGAATCAAAGGAAGTGGGCAAAAGTGTAGTTAGTGAACGGAAACCGAAACTGCATACTTTAATTTCAGGATACGCGCCTAAGAGACTTCTTAACGCTGATGAAACGGGACTATTTTATTTTCTACTGCAGGCAGGTGTCATGACGGCTTTTACAAATAGTGATTCAAACCAAATGGACACAAATACCAAAACAAAACAAACCTTACTGTCACTAACCCTAAAGTTTATTGTTAAAAGCTGTAAGCTGTTATATTTCATGTGCTGATGAGCACTTTAATAAATGCCTCCATAGTCATGATCGGTATATTACTGTTTCAAATTGTCATTCGATGCAATAATTTTGATTGAATAACACGTATTTATTGTGCTTTGTTCCCATTTTATAATGTCGAGTAAAAGGAAAGAAAAATTAGTACCGAAAGGAAAAAAAATTAGTGTTGCCACTTAAAGTAAAAATAGAAATACGTTTGACCGTTTATACGCGTTAGCGAGTCGTTTTCGTCTATATCACGCTGTTTCAGTGTTTAATGAATGAAGAAATCAGAAGACAAAATAAGGAATTCTACCGCAGAATCTTCCACCGCTCTGGTCTCGAGTTAGCGTGCTACCTTGTCACGCAGCGGGTCCAGGTTCGATTCCAGGTCGGGACAGGCTCCTGAGTGAGGTTTTTTCGGGGGTTTTCCTCACCTGTAAAACAAATTTCGGGAAGCTTAGGGCCCAATGGTCCCCGAAAATCATCCGGCCATCATCATCATCCTTATCATTATCATCATCATCCTTCATCGGTGTCGAAAGCAACGGGAAGCTACCACACCTATAATTCCTCAGTAAAGCTGCAAAGCATAACATGAAAATGCTATGATTGCAGTAAAAGACCTGCCCTCAGGCAGAATTACTATGGATGATGGATCGCAGAATTCACAGCTAAATATCAATCTTAATTGAAATACCTTTTAAAAGCGGCAAAACAGGGAAAAAAAAAAAAAAACCAAGTTCTTAAAGTCCTTGCCTAAACCTGACAGTAATAATTGATAGACATTGTTCCAAATCTCTCTCATTCATTGATTTTATTTTGATAATTTTTATGTTATTCAGTAATCTTGGAACATATCCCCTATATACCCATATAAATTACCATTCCATATTCGCGGTTTCTGTAATTGCGGAACATATCCTCCACGAATAACGAGCTTTTTCTGTACATTTCTTTTCAACGGCAGCGGAACTACAAGTAATCCAAGATACGTAAAGAAAAAAGATGTTACGGTACCCTATAATCTACGAATATTAGTAAGTTTTATAGTTGTTTTATAATGCAGGAAAAAAATGGTCCCATGCGGTTCTGCTTTGGGCAAATTTTACTATATTTGCATTTGTAATATATCGGTTAAGAGTAACTCTAAACCGACTTCAAAAATTTATATAAATGTGCAAGAACAGAGTAACGCGTCGGACTAATTATGAATAATGTGTAAAATGTGCAACCGGGAACCAATAGTCGCTACTTTCGCTTATGTTTTTCTGGTATGAAATGCTATGGTATTTATGTAACGTTTTGCTTAATACGTTAATTCAAGATACTTATACATAAAAGAAAAACAGATTATTAACAAATTGTTTACCTTTTCAATTCGGAATCTACACCAATAACAATTTTGTTAAACTTTACTGATTGCTCTGCCATCTATGTTGGAGAACTGAAACAAACATCCATCCCATACTCCAACACTGACATATGTTTGTATTTTGGGCTATTCTTTGCAATCAACACTTTATTCTTTGCAAGCTGTTGAGCGACTTTTTTAATTCCTTCATAAACTCCTGTCATATATTTTTTAAGGTTTCATTATTCAAATTATTTCCCACGATTTAATATTATTTTTATATTCTTTCAAACGATTATTTCAATATATTTTTCTATGACATTTTAACCATCATAATCATCCTATCATGTTCAATATGAATCTATGTGTGAATGGCATGTCTTAAATCTTCGTATTATCTCAGAGATAGTTATGGCATTGAGCTGATCACTTATCCAGAGAGGCCCTCCATGGCCTTGTGTGGGAAAAGAAAGTATGTGATTGTTCAAGAGTTTAAAATGTTCTTCTGACAAGTTGTGGCTGTGTAAGGCCCCCGTAGCATGGGACATGTAAAAGTATACCTGCAATGGGAGACGTTAAACTAAGGTAAGTAAAGAAAAATAAAACGGATTTTTATCAAATATAAATGGCACTGCTTCAAGGTAGAAATGTGTTTGTAAGATACGGTCTCGCTTTTGTCAATCCAATATGATTCCTGAATCACAAACAGTGCATCATATAATGGTTCCATCCTTTTGATGCAATCTTACTTGTCTTCTGAGTTATACCTTCGGTATGACAAACACGAAACTTGTTACAAATCAAGCCATTTAAATTCACAAACGGAAACGTAGTGAGAAAAACAAGAAGTTGATTTTTGTTCCCTATTTTTTAGTGTTTTTAATTTTCAATCTCAATAGAATTCAATACTAACTTGTCAATAATTAAAATGTTTAAAATCACCACTGCTGTTGATACCAGTTAATTCTACCGTTACAAGCATACTGTATTTAAATTTTGTTAATTCCAGTGTTCACTGAAAGCAGATAGGTTCTTTACTCCCATATTCATAGCAAGCTGTGAAGAACAAAAAAAAAATATATATGCACACTTAAAAATCCTAGCTCTAGTAATAATAATAATAATAATAATAATAATAATAATAATAATAATAAAAACAGTTCACCACTGTGGTGTAGAGGTAGCGAGCTGCCTTGTCATGCAGCAGACCCGAGTTTGAATCTTGGTCGGGACAAGTTTCCTGGATGAAGTTCTTTTTTCCATGGTTTTTTCTCACCTGTAAGACAAATATCATCATTACTGTATTCACCTTGAAGTTAAAAGGCTGCTCCTGACAAATTATTAGATCATTCATCATGTCATCAGAGCAACATAACTCCACCCTGCAGGCTCCCCAACCTCAGAAGTGGTGTTACAATGCCAGGAGAGAATACCAGAAAGTTCGTAATGACAACCTGATGGTTTTGAATATAAATGAATAATAGTTTAAAAAACTAAAACAACACGCTTTATTAGAAACCGAACTAAAAAATGAAAAATAATTTTAATTTCCAACACGCTTGGAATAAAATTAAAGTGGCCAACAAAAAAAATCATCTCTAACACATCTAGAGTAAAACTAGAGTTACCTACAAAAAATAATTTTACCATCAAAAGCGTGGGTTCTCTATATCAATTAGTATATTTGATAATTGGTAAAAGCGAAGTCTCTAAGAAGAAAACGTAAAAACCATAAAAAGCACCCCACGCTTTTGATGGTAAAATTATTTTTTTGTAGATAACTCTAGTTTTATTCTAGATGTGTTGGAGATGATTTTTTGTTGACCACTTTAATTTTATCCCAAGCATGTTGGAAATTAAAATTATATTTATTTTTTTTTAGTTCGGTTTCTAATAAAGCATGTTGTTTTAGTTTTTTTAAACTATTTTGTTTATTTTTAGTTTAATTGATTGTCATAAACCGGAATCCCATGAAAATTTAATTGCTTAATACTCTTCTAAAAAATCCTCCGGACCGGATTTAAACAGCGACCTATGGATTACTTAAATTATATACAACTACAGTCTACCATTCTACCAACTGAGCTCTACAACGATTGAGTAAAAAGTCAATTAGTCCGTTTCCTATTATACCGGTTTTTATTTTATTATTTTGATTTGCTGATGTTTCTCGCCAGGATTTTAGAAAAAAATGAAATTATTGTATTGTCATTGGTCCTTCACAAGTGTAGAAAGTTTCAAGTCGATCCAGTGTTTTTAAGTGGGTGAAAATCGTGTTCAAATATTGCGTTACATAGATAGACAGATACAGAAGAAGCTAATATAAAGCGTGTAAAAAAATAATAGTAATAATTAGAGCAGGAATTTTTAAATATTGAAAGTTAAGATTTCAAAACACATAGTATACCCTATATTTATTGGATAAGAAATGTTTCAAATCTATGGTTCACTCGATAAACAAGGATTCATTATCGAGCGAGCCATGTTGCGCTATCCGACTATACCAGCGATATCCCGACTATATTTTTGTTAGTATTTTATCATCCTCCAGACCATTCTCTATGCTATTGTGCTTCCGTTTTCGATTGTTAGTTGTCTCCATAGAGAATCGTGTCTCAGGTTTCTATGCACGTTTTGATTCTTTATTTTAATGTTCACGTTGAGCGATCTGTATTATATGTAAATTTTGACTGACAGGAATAGTAGAAAGAAAAATAGTGTGATGTCGGAAGAAAAGACAAAACCTATTCGTGTTTGGTGTGATGGATGGTATGTTATAAACATTTTAAAAAATATATCATGCGATCTGACTGTAATATGAGCTGTTTGGTGTGGGGGTGTAACCCAAAGTTGAGGTTAGAATATACTCATATTTTAATAAAATTCTTTAATATTAAAATTATTTATATTATTTCAGTTATGATATGGTTCATTTTGGACATGCAAATTCATTGCGACAAGCCAAAGCTCTTGGAGATTATCTCATTGTTGGAATCCATAATGATGAAGAAATAACAAAGCATAAAGGTCCGCCAGTATTCACTGAAGAAGAAAGGTAAATATAAATTTTGGGGAATACTTATTGATTTATATGCATCATCATCCTTTGTAGACCTGTTTCGGCCCCATCTAGCATCTTTTTAAGAAGTTTACGTGGTCGACGATGTCCTTCGGGTTTATATTGCATCATCATTTTTGAGATTCTTGAATTATCCATTTATTCATTCTTTTTACTTAGTCTAGCTAGTTTAACTTATATCTGTTGAAGGAAAAAGTCCAGAAATGGGTGCACACAAATTCTTCTAAGTTCCACAGAATCGCAGTGCGCATGCGCGAGTTGCGGGAGTTACTGTAATGGTTAATGTAGCTTCCGGTTGATGACTCTGAAGTCGGCGTCACCAACTTTGGGAATAAATTCCCAAATGCTAAAAAAATGGATGTAAACTAACTTGCTATTTCCTAACTTAAGAAAACAATTTACATGCATATTATTTATTCCTAAATGCTAAAAAAATGGACGTAAACCAACTTCCCATTTCCTAACCTAACAAAACAATTTACATGCATATAATTTAATAAACTATGAACTAATTTTACGTACACTAACACTAAGTATGGTTTAAAATTATTTTCAAATGTTCGTAACTCCAGTTTGAGAGCCACCTAGCGGATGTTACATGAAGGATTTCTGTGTCTCTAGAACCCGATGCACATTATTCACATAATTTATAAATATTTAAAAATCGTTAGAAATGTTTATAAAATGGTTCCAAAATGTTTAAAATAGTACGAAACATTATAAATTGTTGAAAAGTACTTAGTGCATCAGAGGCATAAGAATGTATGTAAAATTGTGTGCACCAATTTCTGGACCTCAGCCCTGTTGAGTTTTTCGGATAAGCTATACTTACCGTTGCACATAAATTCTTCTAAGTTCTATGGAATCCCAGTGCGAATGCGCTAGTGCTTCATGTAATCCCAGAAAGGTAAATGCAACCTCCAGCAGTTGGCAGTATATGTATGTGAAATCAGTATGACCAACATTGACACAAAATTCCCAGAACTTGTCTAAAAATGTATAATTAATACGATATAAACTAGTGAAAATATGATTTTACGTGGTAACCATCATAGAATAACAGATATGAAGAGGTAATTTATTTTTCTATGATATTTAACTATATACGTAACATGAAGATGTGGCAGCAATATTGATTTTAAAGAATATTCTATACAACAACAGTGCAGCCAACATAGGTTATGTACTTCAGAATTTGAGAATTTACTATTTAATTTTGGGTGTTGCATTCTTTCACAGGTTAGAGTGCTTAAATTGCGTTAGGTTAGCTTTTAGGTTTGTTAAATAGCATGTATAATGTTCGCTGCATTGCGATATTCCATAGAGTAAACAGCTTCACATTTGTTGGCGCATGCGCGTGGTGTCTGCCTGGGACTTATAAAATATTCTCACTGCGCTTAATGGAAACATCAGCCAAAATTCTCATTGCGCATATTGGAAAGATTATCCCTTCTACTGTATTTACTAATATTTTTTAAATTTTTTAAACTTTTTCAAACAATTTTTATAACATTATTTGATATTTTTTAAGTATTTATTTAAATCGTGATTATTTCTTACCTCATACTTCTATGTTCCTTTAAACACAGCACTGCAGTATCAGCGACTCCTTGTCACCATCATCAGCTGTTTTCACGATTGTCAATTTTTTCTTTTGTTGATAATTATCCAAACTGCCATCTGATGTTCTTTTTAAGGAATTATTTTCTAAACTGCCATCTGGTGTTCTTTTTTATGAATCATTTTTTAAACTGCCATCTGTTGTATTTTTGAAGAACTTTGTAATCAAGCTCGGTTCTTCTGGAATTTCGAAGTGCATGGTTCTAGTATGGTTTTTTTGAATATATATTTTTTCCCAAACTGTTAAATCTAAAGGTTTAGATAGATGTTTCAAAAGTTTTGCTTCTTTTTCAATCCTATGATGCTCTAATAAACTATGTGCTGCTATAGCTGATTTTTCAATTTCTCCATTCTTTATGTTTCTGAAGTGTTCTTTTTTACGAGTTTCCAAATTCCTTTTTGTTTTTCCTATATATATCCTGTTGCAATATTTGCAATCAAAAAGAACACTGCTGTGGTCTCGAGGTAGCATGCTGCCTTGTCCCGCAGTGGGCCCGGGTTCGATCCCCGGTTGGGACAGTTTTTCTGGGTGAGGTTTTTATCGGGGTTTTTCCTCACCTGTAAGACAAATGTCAGGAAAACTTTAAGACCCAAACAGTCCCCGAAATCATACGGCCATCATCATCTCATCATCCTTATCATCATCCTCCTCCTCCTCCTTCACTGGTGTGGAAAGCAACGGGAAGCTATCACACCTATAATTCCCTAGTAAAGCTACAAAGCATAGCATGAAAATGCTATGATTGAAGTGAAAGACCTGCCCTCAGGCAGAATTACTATGGATGGATGGATATATATATATATATATATATATATATGTATGTTGATTTTTTCCTAAAAAGAATCTCAGAACTACCTTAAAATAAAGTAAGAAATTGAGTTCAAGCTAACCTATAATTACCATATTTGCAATGTAAAATTTGTAATATTTATTACTAAAACAAAGTGGCCAACTTATCACAAAAACACGCTAACAAACAAGAAATTGTGATCACCTTATGAATCACACAAAAAAAAGATTCTCACTTAAATGAAACTTGCTAAAAATGGTTTGCTCCGATCACATTGACTCAGTCACAACAAATGTTTGCAGAAGTTAATATCTACATATAATTCACACAAAATGAAGTCAATACAAATTAAAGAGATGCTACAAAATGATTCAACATCTTCAAAAAGTCCACCGCTGTAGTCTCGAGGTAGCGTGCTGCCTTGTTACGCAGCAGGCCCGGGTTCGATCCCCGGTCGGGGCAGTTTTTCTGGGTGAGGTTTTTATCGGGGTTTTTCCTCACCTGTAAGACAAATGTCAGGAAAACTTTAAGGCCCAAACAGTCCCTGAAATCGTATGGCCATCATCCTTATCATTATCATCCTTACCATTATCATTATCATCCTTCACCGGTGTGGAAAGCAACGGGAAGCTACCACACCTACACAATTCCCTAGTAAAGCTGCAAGCATAGCATGAAAATGCTATGATTGCAGTGATGGACCTGCCTTCGGGCAGAATTACTATGGATGGATCTTCAAAAACTACAGAAAAGAATTCAATTGCAATGGATACCTGCACATTGTGAATTGCTGGAAATGACACTGCTGATTTTCTTGCCAAAAAAGACTTCAATCTAATTCAGAATACTACTAAAAGCTTATCTTTCACATCCATATAAAGAATAATTAAAAACAAATATAAAATCAAACAAAACCAAGACCTATGTTATAAAGCCAAAGACAAAAAATGGAATATTTTAGTAAAGAAGCCAAATATTATTCCAGAAATTCCACGTAAAACTACAGTAGCAAAATTTAGACTGCTTACAGAACATGACTATTTGGCCAGACATTTATATAAAATAGGAATCTACACGAATCCAAATTTTCCTCTATGCAACAAAGACGAAGAAATGAACGAAGAACATCTACAAACCTGTTGGATCCACCATAGGGAAATATTGGAGTGCAAGAACGCTAATAAATTACTCTAACCTGAAATTAATAAATAGAGAGGGTTAAATACTGACATAAACGCGGTTAAGTATGGAAGTAAATCTTTGTTATTGACAGAGTTGTATTGTTGAAACCTGTTGTTTTCGACAGAAACAAAGGTATTAAGAGAGGCCATGATAAGAATTTTTTTTCATATTTACGAGTAAATTGATTTTAAAATTCCATAGAATATCTAAAAGCTAACCTAACATAATTAAATTAATCTAACCTGTGTTAGAGAGGCCATGACAAGAAATGATTTTTTTTTATATTTAAAGTAAAATGACTTAAAAATAATTAAATTCCATAGAATTGAATATCTAAAAGCTAACCTAATGTAATTAAATTACTCTAACCTGTATTAGAGAGGCCATAACAAGATTTTTTTTTATATTTACAAGTAAAATGAGTTAAAATAATTAAATTCCATAGAATCTAATATCTAAAAGCTAACCTAACATACTTATATTACTCTAACATATAAAATTTATAAATAGAGAGGGTAAAATACTGACATAAATGTTGTTAAAAACGGACATAAATCTTTGTTATCGACAGAGCAAAATGAGTTAAAAATAATTAAGTCCGTGGCTAAATACATTTAATGCATTGTTTTATGAATATTTGTTGCATTAAACGAGTAGTTGAAACTGTAAACATTTTGGCAATTGACTATAGCGGCAATATCTGTTATGTTGGCAATGATGATGCCAGCAGTCATTTGTTCTCCAATTGAATATTCAAAGTTTCCGATCGAGTACTCAAAGTAGCCATGATGGTGCGGTAGTGGACTAGAATAGCCCAAATGTATAAAAAAAATGAAAGTCTGTTCTTAAACAATTATTTAGAAACATTTGAAGATACGTAACAAGTTTTCTACTCTTATTTACCATCTGGGGAAAAGTCTAGTAATTGTTGCTCACAAACTTTTTTAAGTTCTACAGAATCTCAGTGCACATGCTCGAGATGCTCGAATGCTTAATGAAGTTTCTGCAAAATGGCAATATAATCAATGTTACCGACTTTGACAATAAATCTCTAATTGTTTATAATAAATGGATGTACACCAACTTCCCTCTTCCTACTCACCTAACATTCCATGTTCCTAGGAACATGTCCTTGTGTTTGAGCCTTTGGCAAAGGTTCCCTGAAGTAGTCCCCGCCCGGAGAACCGAATGGGGGACTATTTGACCTCCAGGAAATTTTACCCCAGATGAACCCATGACCGCATTTCTTGACGGTTGTATTTTTACGGTGAAAGATCGTCACTCTTTCGCCCAAGGTACTTTTTTCGTCTGGCTTATCACCTTCGACCAGTCCGGCATGGGTAACCCTATCGGCAGCAATGCTACCGCCGGCATAGCTCTTAGGATCATTTAAGCACGCAAGCCACTCCACCACGACAAGGTAAAGATACCATGGAGGGACTTCCCTCTTCCTAACCTAACAAAATTAATTACGTGCATATTATTTAATAAACTATAAACTAATCTTTTGTGCACTAACTTGTCCCATCGGAACCTAACTAAATGAAGTTAATTTCTTAAAATATGGTTTTGAATTAATATTGTGAATGTTGGTAATGCCAATTCCACTGCCATCTTGCAGAAGTTACATTAAGTATTTGTGCATGTCATGCATGCACACTGTGATTCTGTATATCTTCATTCAGTATATATTGACTTAGGCTTTCACGGCCGGAGTTACTATGATGATCTTGTAGAAGATTTCCGGGCTGTTGGCCATGGTCTTGAGGCTTGTAGTTCTCCGACGTTTCGCCAGAGACTGCGTCCGGCATCCTCAAGGGTTGTCTTTGAGACTGGCAATTTTGTTGACTACCCGCCCTATTTATACATTATACACATCGTCATGCAGTGCTGACATCAAGTGCCGATTGTCCAGAAAAAGTGGGAGCCTTAACCTCCTACTATTCCAAGGGCCTCCTGAGGCCTGTAGGGGATCACTTTATCTTGAAAGCTTATATTGCAAAGTTTTTTTTTTTAATTTATCACTCATGCTGAAGGATAAATTAGTTTTTGAAGAGAAACATTTTTACCCAACTGGAATTTGAGTCATGTAATCACTTCTTGCGTGATGAACTTTTTTCTTTATCCAATTGCTTGAACAGTTTGATATTTATATTATTTTTGGTCTGGACATCTTACCTCAATATTAATGTTGATTTGTTCTTGGACATGTTTCAAAACAATTCTGTTTTATCTTCAGCTTTCCCAGACTGGTTTTATCGAGTCTGTACTAAATTCTAGACCTATTTGCACGCCCAGTGAATCCCATGAAGAAATGTACCTAACTCCAAGTCACTTCCTGGTAGGTAGACTATTAACTAGTACTATCCCTCCTGATATAGCCAACTGTCCCCTTTCCTACGATGCAAGGTGGAAGGTAGTTCAGGCTCTCTACAGGTCTTTCTGGCAACAGTGGTCCAGACAATACCTGCAGTCGCTTCAGCAAAGGAGGAAATGGATGTCTGCCGGGAGATGGTGCCCAGCTGTCGGTGATCTTGTGATCCTTCGGGACGACAATTTACCACCTCTGGTATGGAAAACTGGTGTGATCCAACAGCTTCACCCTGGGATCGACGGTGTGGTACGAGTGGTCACCATTAGGACTAAAACTGGATTATTTCAACGAGCCATTGTGAAACTTGTCCCCTTACCCAGTTGTGTTGAGAGATTCACCGATGTGTTAAATCGTGAGATCTCTCAAAGGGGGGAGTATGTTGACGCCTCAGGTTAATAACCAGTCTGGGAAAGCTGAAGATAAAACAGAATTGTTTTGAAACATGTCCAAGAACAAATCAACATTAATATTGAGGTAAGATGTCCAGACCAAAAATAATATAATTAAAATAACCTCAAAATATAACTTTCTAAAATTAAATATTAGTTTGATATTTATCTGTTAGGTACAAGATGGTGCGAGGAATCAAGTGGGTAGATGAAGTGATAGAGGGAGTTCCATATGTTACAACACTAGAGACTTTGGATAAGTATGACTGTGATTTCTGTGTTCATGGAGGTAAGATTTCTAAACATCTAATTACTTCATATACTTAGAATTTTTAACTAATTTTGTTGGTGGTTGATTAAATGAGTTGTTATTTGTAAAGTTTAATGGAAGAGGATGGTTGGAAATTGTGAAAATTGTTGAAATTTTATATTTTTGTTTTTTGTCTTAAAAGTACTCCTTGACATATTTTGAAATTGTTTCAGCTTATGTATATGACCTCACAAGGCTTTTAATTGTTATTGAAAAGTAATCATTTTTGTTCTTATATTCTTGTTAATATCGGCCGCAGTGGTCTAGTGGTTAAGCTCCTTGCCTCTGGTCCCAAGAGTTGCAGGTTCAAACCCAGCCGGGGTCGATGGATTTTTTTAGGATGGAAAAATGCAAGGAGTAAGTCCTCCGGGAGGGACTTTAAGCCGTGGGTCCCGAGTCGGAAGATTTTCAGGCTCGTGAAAAATCCTTAAGCCTGAATAAAAAGGCCTCTAAGCAAAATTTACCGAATTTTCCAGTCCTAGTACTACCTTGGTTTCCTAGATTTCAGTATGAGGCTGACCACGGACCACTCAAAATGACATCTATATGAAAACAAGTGTAACTAAATTAGTATGGTTCAAATCCTTCCCTGTAGAGGGAGAGCGCCTAAATCTCTGTAAAGGGAAAACATGGGCTTACACAAAAAAACATATTATTGTAAATACTTAATTTATTTTTTCTGTAAGTTTGATTTTCATTCATAATGCTTTTACTTATACTTTTTATAAAAATTTTCCAGTTCCCCATCCCTAATTTTACACCTCGGTGTGATCTTAAAATTAATGAAAAAATCCATGATACGACAGGCCTAGAAGGCCCTTATCTACCAGCTAGCTGCTGGTCTCACTTCCACATGTGTTAATCACAGAGATGAATGATCATATAGCCAGTATTGGGGTGACATGTAGTCAAGCATGTCAGGTCCCTCAGCCGTTATAGCTGGTTTTCTCAGGCTGAAACTGCAACTCATTGTAGCTACCCAATAGTCCTGCAGCAAGGTACCATGTCTTAATCCACAAAAATTGGAGGATATGTTAATTAATTGACATTAAATATGATGGCATTAGTCATTTTGCTGCAAATGTAATAAAACTTGTGTTATTTGTCATTAAATTTCAATCACATCTCATTGACCGGTTTGTAACTGCACGGTTGCTCATTGCAGCTGGTTTCAAGCACAAGTGCTACTAGCTATAGCAGTACGAAGAACGTAAATATTAGTTACTCTCCTTGTTAACATTAATAACAATTTTTTATTACTCTATACAGGGGGGGCACACCGTAGCGTAGTGGTTAAGGCACTGCGCTACAAGCCGGAAGGTCGAGGGTTCAAGTCCCGTTGGGATCAGGATTTTTAAACTGACCCAAACCTTCCGGCGGCACTATGGCCCTGGGGTCGACTCAGCCTCTAACGGAAATGAGTACCAGACGCTTGTTCTGGGGGTAAAGGCGGCCGTCACGCAGGGCTGACAACCCGGCTGACATAAAGTGCCGATTGTCTAGAAAAAGTGGGAGCCTTAACCTCCTACTATCCCAAGGGCCTCCTGAGGCCTGTTGTGGGATCACTTTACTTACTTTACTCTATACAGATAGCAGAGCATTGTATACCTTTTTCCGTTAAATGTAATGCGAATATGTCCAATGTGCGGGAGTTCTGAAGACGAGATACATATATTAGGAAAATGTAACGATTTAGAATATTGGAGGCATTAGTTATTACTGGAAAGATTTCTAAATTCAAATCGTGAAAGATTGTCATGCTATGAGTTAATGGTAAATCTAGAAAATTGGATAAACTTGGGTAAATTTCTGGACAAAACGCGTAAAATAAGAACAACACTCATTCATGAATAAATACATGTTATCAAAGTGCAATATTATTATTTCTTAATAATTCTGCATAACTTAATTAATGTGTAATGTTATTCTATTATTATGTAATTGTAATATTATTATGTTTTCTTTATGTAATTGTAATATTATTGTTTTCTTTTTGTTTTACTTATTTATTCTGCCATATACGGATGTTAAGCCTCTATTTATTTTTTTATTGTTCCTTATTTCCTAAAAAATATTGTGCATACTATTGAATTTGCAGTGAAATGACTAATATCACGGTGTCCAGTATCCTTTATTCAACATATCCTACAATTTTTGTTACAATTCAACTGATCCAACATAACTACTTCCCTTGTCAGCTTAATGCAGGACTAGTTAATGTAAAATTGATATAAAAAATAAATGTTAATGCTATAATTGAATTGGACATTTTTACATCTCGCCTCATAAAAAGATGCACATTTTATGAGGTGAGGTATCCATAGTAATTCTGCCCGAAGGCAGGTCCTTCACTGCAATCATAGCATGTTCATGCTATGCTTGCAGCTTTACTAGAGAATTGTAGGTGTGGTAGCTTCCCATTGCTTTCCACACCGGTGAAGGATGATGATGATTATGATAATGATAAGGATGATGATGGTGATGATGGCCATATGATATCGGGGACCGTTTGGGCCTTAAAGTTTTCCTGACATTTGTCTTACAGGTGAGGAAAAACCCCGATAAAAACCTCACCCAGAAAAACTGCCCCGACCGGGAATCGAACCCAGGTCCGCTGCGTGACAAGGCAACACGCTACCTCGAGATCACAGCGGTGAGGTATAAAATGTCTAATTCAATATGTAAATATGATAATGTGCCTCATAAAATCACTTTCCATTAGAATTTTTATTAAATTCTGTATTTAATATTACATTAAAATAATTTCATGTACTCTTACATATTTTTACGTAATATTATAACAGAAATGTGTATGTTTTTTGTATGTTAATATGCAAATAATTCTAGCCTTGGACATGAATGTTTGACACAGCACTGACTAATAATAATTTAGAGTGTAATAAATTCCATATTTCTCAAACATGGTTAAAGGTTTTTTAAAAAATTAGATAAATTAATAGTTTTAATCTAGCATATTTGTTATGGATTAGTGATAAGTTAATTGAGTTTTTATTATTTTTTGTGATAATTATGTAAATCTAGAGATATGTTGATTTCATAGGAAAACTACTGATAACTAACTTCTGTCAGATGATGTCAGTAATATTATTTCATTGGCTTATGTTGTAAGTTGTCCTTGAATGAACCTGATAAACTGGTAATGAGTAAAATAAAAATACAGAGAGAGAGATAATGAACATACAGTAAAAATTTAGTAGATTAAAATTTAAAACTCCATTTTATTATTTCTTTTCTATTCTTTATGCACTTCACTTACTTCTGTATCCATTAAACTAACAAAGAAGCTCATATTTGAAGAGAAAAAATATATTGTTTATTTTTTATTATTTCACTCACCTCATACTTCATAATTCATAGCAGACCCAGGGTTTCTTCACATCTTTTGTGACATTCTCAATGCTGTGTCACAAAAGATGTGAAGAAACCCTGGGTCTGCTATGAATTATGAAGTATGAGGTGAGTGAAATAATAAAAAATAAACAATATTAAAAAAACCTCATAGTGTTATTTCCTATCTACATAACTTAAGAAAAAATATATGCCCAGACTGGGGCTTGAACCCAGGATCTTTCACACTCTAGGCGAATGCTCTAACCGAATGAGCTACCTGAGCAAGTTCCAATCTGAACGCAAATTTTTCCCTTATATATATGTAAATCACGCACACCAAATGCTATGAAACTTTTGCTTCTATCTTGCAAATGGCGGCTTCTTTATTAAGAAGGTATTTATTTGGGAATTTTATATTACATTTTAAGCCAGTATGGCTTCTTTTGATGTTCTTATTATTTATTTCATACATCTCAATAATGGATAAATCATATTTGAAGAGGAAAATTACATGCTCAGACTGGGGCTTGAACCCAGGACCTATTGCACTCTAGGCGAATGCTCTAACCAAATGAGCTAGTTGAACAAGTTCCAATCTAAACACAAATGTTTCTTTTATATACACTGTAAATCCCACGCACCAAATGCTATGAAACCTTTGCTTCTATCTTGCAAATGGCGGCTTCTTTATTACGTAAGAGACATGTATTTGGGAATTTTACATTACAATATAAAGCCAGTATGGCTTCTTTCGATGTTTTCATTATTCAATTCACACATCTTAATGATGTATAAATCATATTTGAAGAGACAAATTATATGCTCAGACTAGAGCTTGAACCCAGGACCTTTTTCATTCTAGACAAAATGCTCTAACCAAATGAGCTACCTGAGCAAGTTCCAATCTAAATGCAAAATTTTCTCTTATATATGCATCATCATAACAAAGAAGCTGTCAGTATACTCATACATACATGGTATCATTAATTTCTATATAAAACCCATGTACCAAATTTAGTTGTGGTGAATATCTGCAAGGCCCTGACTTAAACTGTTGCATATGACCATTTGTAAAGTGGCAGTTGGACATCCCTTATTGGTTTCGCTAACTCACCTGCACGGTGTGGTAAGCCGGCCATCAGGATTGCACAGTTCCTTCACCATTGTCCTGTGTAATTATTCATATATGTTCCAACAGATTCTGGACTCATTTTAAGAGTATTTGCATTAATCACATAAGGGAATGCGAAAAATTGACTACTCACTGCATTAGATTGCTGAAATCAGTCCAGCTCATATGAGTAAATCGTTAAAATAAAGCAGTAGAATGTAATTTATCAGTGTAATCAAAACTAGGATGAAATAGAATATTTCTAAATGTTTTAGTACAATATAAAATTACATTTAAAAATCAAATTAATGAGGACTTAAGACATTATAACATGCGAATATGTTTATTTGGCTACTTAATTCATTGAGTGCTAGCTGCTTATTATTATATTAACATAATTAAATTTAATGATACTTCACTTTTAAGTTAATTTTAAAACTCTTAATGTGAAATTACTGATATCAGCTTTTATCAAGGAATGTCATTTTGTAATAAAAATAATTAGGCAATTAAATTAGTGATTTACAGTATAGAGGCCAGTTCTTATCTTCATACCAAGTGTTTTGAGTTTATTCATTGATACATAAGATCACTGAAATAACTGATCTCTATATTTTTTTTTTCTCCTGAAAAACTATATAAGCAAATGTTTTTATTTGATGAAAAACTGTTTTCTTTACTTTTTTACAAAAAAAAAGAGAAGACTCTTGTAAGAAAGAGTCATACAAAAACAGTGACACAAGATACCTGGGAATGTCATATGTGTACAGGAATGTTATTTTTCACACATGAGCAACTTTTAGAGGTATTCAGATTTTTTCAGCCTTGTTTCATGGAAGATAATGAACAATGTAATTAAGGCACTGAGGTACACTGAATATCAAATGGAATGTTTTACAATTACCATTTCACCTATAGTCCAATTAAACTTTTGGATTGACTTTGATGATAATTTTATGTACCGTAAATCAACAACTGTTTATTGAAAAGCTTTGTTATTCAGCACGAATTGAAATTTCATATCAGCCGTTGAAAAAATCAATTATAATAGTTTTTATTTTATTTTACTAATTTTTACAGTTTTTTCTTTCAAAATAATAGATAAAAATTTAAATCACATTTTTCCAGATCTAGTAAAATATAATTAAAACTGTTTCGAGCACACTTGCTTGATATGTATTCTAAATGAACGTTGTATTCTCTTGAACAAGAGAATAAGAAAATACAGCAAAAAAACTAATGACATACTAGCAATTTTTTTGCATCTATTATTCTGTCACTGAAAAATATAATTATTGAGACATTTACTGTCATTAATGTCTCATTAAATTTTTTAGGCTATAATAAAAATAAAACAATAATATAAAAGTTAACCATTATGTTATTCAATATAATCTCTATATTTCATTCATTCATAGTGTTCTGCTCAAGAGCAGGTCTTTCACTGCAAACTCAGCATTCTCCATTCTTTCCTTGACTCAGCTTTCCTTTTTGTATCTGCATACAAACCATTTATTTTAATATTGTCTATCATCTGATGTCTTTTTCTGCCTCTAACTTTCTTTCCGTTGACCATTCCTTCTAGAGCATCCTTCAGCAGACAGTTTCTTCTTAGCCAGTGGCCAATCCAATTTCTTTTCCTCTTCTTTATGAGTTCCAGCATTGTTCTTCTTTCACCCACTCTGTCTAGCACATCTTCATTTCTTACTTTGTCTGTCCAATTTATACGTTCCATTCTTCTCCATAACCACATCTCAAAAGCTTCCAGTCGCTTTTCCTCATTCCGTCGTAATGTCCACATCTCTGCACCATATAATGCTACACTCCACACAAAGCATTTCACTAGCCTCTTTCTAAATTCTCTTGCCATAGGTCTGCAGAAAATGCTTCTCTTCTTGTTGTAAGCTTCTTTTGCCATTGCTATCCTCTGCTTTAAATCTCTATATTATTGGTGTATAATAAAAAAAATTAATAGAGTACAAATTCTATTATTGAATGGGGAAGTACTGTAGAACAGCAAGGAATATTTCTAGGTATTGGAAAAAAACAAAAAAATTGGCAGTAATAAAGACATTTTGAAATAAATCTAAAAAAAGTCAGAAATTAGGAAAAGTAGACAATTATGAATATTTAGGGGTAGTAATAAATGAAGAAGGAAAGATTGAAGATGAAATAATCATATCATTCTTCATTTTCTTATTTGACTTCAGGTGTTATGCATTTCTACCTGTTCAGGCCCCAAAAATATGTTTCGATATATCTGTCTTATCATTGGTTGTCCTTGACTCTGTCCTTTGGCTTTGTAAAATAGTGCCTGTTTTGTTATATTATCTATTAGTTTCTGGTTTAAGGACCGCATGCAAATACATTAGGCTCTACTCAAATTACTTCCAATCACTGGTGAGCTGACTCACCGTGAGCAATTGCTGAGATCGAATTAACGGCCACCTTACTGGTCATGCATGAAAGTTGACGTTTTCGTAATATTGGCAACGAATTACCCAGAATTCTCAGCGATAAAACCACTTCCGTTATTTTCGTCTGCTATGGAGGAACGCATTTACGCTTGCATCCCGCAAATAATACCGTATACAACGACGTCTGCATCATGCAATATTAAGCCGATTCTCCTGTTCTTCCAGTTGAATTCTTTGGTAGACTTTATCAAATTCCTCTTCTCCGCATATACCGAAAATATGATCGAAGTCTTCAAGGTCCGACATCTTGGATAATGCTGCAAAGGTTTCAAACTACATCGGTTACCATCGGTTCCCTTCGGGATTTTCACGATAAGTTTTTATCTTGAGCTATGATTTTAAGGTACCTCGTCAGGTAGCTTACAATTATTATCGCATGAATAGATTTCTGAGTAAGCAAAATGTATTTGGATAAAACTTTCTCAGCAGAGAACGCCTTTTACTGTCTAATGCGTTTTATAAATTTGACCCTATATGGTATATCCATTTTGTCCCATATTCAACAAATTTTTTTTTATTCAAGCTAAATATATTTAATTCTTGCCTTATTTCGTCATTTCTTTCTTTATTCATTAATTCATAATTTCCCACTTTCTCAAAAATTTAATTTTAGCAGCTTGTATTCATAGGCAGTTCTTTTTAGTTATTGTCCAATTTTACTTCCTACAACAATGGAGGCACTGCTATTACTTTATAAAATTTTAGTAGTATGTCTAGGTGAGTTTTTCTTTTTAAAGTTCTTAAAATTGTGCCACACGATATATTGAAATGCCAAAATGTTTCTTTTTAATTCAAAATTAAATTATACCTTATTTGATACCCCAAATAATTAGCTTATTTGTTACCCTAAATAATTGAATAAATACATTTGCTCAATTGGCATATTATTGTGAACAATTTTGCCTCTAATTGGATGTTTTCCCACAGGAATCTATCAACTTAATTTTGTTGGTTGAAACTATGTTATACATTTTTATTATATTATCTAAATTATAAAATTTATTTTATAAAATATTCTTTGATCCATATATTAGGACCTGGTCATCAGCATATAAAATAGTTCTTCTTCTTCTTCTTCTTCTTCCTTTCATGTGATAGACCTAGTGGTCTGTTACTGTCTCAATCCAACGTTTGAAGGGTCTGCCCAAAGATCTCTTGCCTGGTGGCTGGTAATTTAAGATCTGACGTGGTATTCTTGTTCTGCTCATTCTTCGTACGTGAGATTTCCAGTTGTTTCTGTATTTTTGTACATATTCCATGACTGATTCTGTGTGTAATTCTTTGAGAATCTCATAATTCCTTTTATGGTCTGTCCTTGAATAGCCTGCAGTACGTCTCATAAATTTCATTTCTGCCACAGTTAGTCTTTATAAAATAGTTGATAATATTAATTCTTTTAATTTAGCCTAAATCCTACATTGTTATATTATTTTTAGTCTGATCATCTTACCTCAATATTAATGTTGATTTGTTCTTGGACATGTTTCAAAACAATTCTGTTTTATCGTCAGCTTGTCCAGACTGGTTTGATTTATGTTACATTATGTTGCACACCAGGGTGTGCAACATAAATATTAATTACAACTACCATTGTTGTCTACTTTCTATACCCTAATTGCTTCATTCATATAAATATTAAAAAGTATTGGATATAGCAAACAACCTTGACATAGACCTTGATTTTGTTATATAATTTTTACATAGTTGAACATTATTATTATTTAAATGTTTATATTGGCACCTTTATATAAAATTTTGATGATTTCTATTAAAACTAATGCATTTCCTTTTCTATTTAGAATTTCTCATAATATTGGCTTATTAAGTTTATCAAAAGCTTTGACTTAATCAATAAAAAGAAGGTATATTAACAAAGAAAAATCATGTTTTGCACCCTATGTCATCATCATCTTACTGTGCCCTCCTTTCCGAAGGTCAATTCATATGCCTCCATTCATCTATATCCTCCCATGCTTCACTTCCCATATGTATCCCCTTTCTTAAGTTTTCTCTACTTATTTAACCCTTTGTATGCCATGCCCAGCATGCACTGGTGAAAGTGTGTGTACAGCAGTATGCCATGCCCGGCAAGCTCCGGTTTTCAATCTTATTATTTTAAATATTTTTCTCCCAAAGTTTTTACTTGAATTTACTATAATTATTTTTCGTTCTGTGTTTGTACATCCTTTCTTAACAATACTTTGCACATCCCTTACAGAATAATTGTACAGGCTGGTGGTAAAAGAGTTTTCAAAAGGAGGGTGTATATTCATGTTTCTAGGCTTTTTTTTTTTTTGTATGGAATGTTGCAATTTCAGGATTTTCTCTTTATTTATTTTATTTTTAGTTGAAAAGATACCTGACAAAGGGGTAGGTCGTGCAGTAAAACACAGTGATTCATGTCTCAAAGATGACGAAAATACAATAGGCGAGTTTATTCTGTCAGTTTTATCAAAAGGTGAAAGTAATAGTAACAGTTCATCAAATGATTATTCATTAATTAAAAAGAAATAAAACTTAGTTTCATTTGATTTTCATATTTATATTTCAATAAATATTAAAATCAAATAAAACTACGTTTTATTTTTATTTAATTAATAAATATGGATTTTCATCAAGTAAACACCAACTCAATTGATTGATTAAATGATTATTCGTTTGAAGAATGTGATAGCAGTCCTGTTTCTAAGATAATATTATTACAATCTAAGCCTGTAAATAGTAAAGCAAGTGATGTAGACCTAAATGAAAGGGTGTGAATGACAGAGGTGGGCGTCACGCCAGTTGAAACACGTGGCATAGAACAGCTGTTTGATTGGAAATGATTCGAACCCAGGACCCTAAAAAAATGTTCAAAAATATTTAATATGATAAGTGTTTAGTGGTAATGCCATCAAAATTGTTCAATAGGATAAATGTTTTAGTGATAGTGATAACAAATTTCAATGAAGACACTGTGCTGAATATGAACCTGGGATCTTTACAAGTGGAAACAACACCGTCTAACCTTCAATTAAATGTATAATAGTGAGTTTCAATTCAATTTAGCATGGCATGTAGACAGTAAATTATACTTTATATAGGTTTATATTATATAGTATGGTGTAGTAATTTACATTTAAAAAACCTAGCACCCACAGCCCAGCTGGCAAAAAGGAAACTCGGCAGTCAAAAGGTTAATCCATCTTTCAAATGGTCTTCTTTGTGGTTGTTTTTCTTGTACCTTAAGATTCAACATTCTCTATGGTAGTCTTCCCTTTTATATTCTTTTCAGATGTTCAATCCATTTTAATCCATTTTTGTCCATTCTGTTGTTAATATATTTACCTTTAATGTCTCCATAATTTCATCATTAAGTATACACCATATCTTCTTGTTTTATGCTTGTGTTCTGCATAGGAATTTATTTTCTGTAGATTAAATTCTGCTAATTCCTTCTTTGTATATATCAAAGCCTGATGTTAAAAATGATTTGAATTATATTTCATATATTAACAGTGAGCTGTATGATCTTTATAGGAAACCAGATATAATAAGTAGAGTTAAATTTTGTAGACTGTGATGGGCAGGATATGTGGCATGAATGGAGAATGTTAGAGGGGCTTAGAAACTTCTTATAGGAAGACCAGAGGGAAAATGCCCAGGGGTAGACCAAGAATGAGATGAGAGAATAACATTAATCATAATTTGAGGGAAGTAGATTATACAAGGGATGATTGGAAAACATTAACACAGGATAGAAATGTATGGACAGCTTATGTCCATGTGGCCATGAACCTACAGGTTTGATAGTGCCAGTGAGTAGTAAGTTATATTGCCATTTTACTCTTGATGGATACATCCATCCATAGTAATTCTGCCCGAGGGCAGGTCTTTTACAGCAATCAGAGCATTTTCATGCTATGCTTTGCAGCTTTACTAGGGAATTATAGGTGTTGTAGCTTCCCGTTGCTTTTCACACCGGTGAAGGATGATAATGATGATCAGATGATTTTCGGGGACCGTTGGGCCCTAAGCTTCCTGACATTTGTCTTATAGGTGAGGAAAAACCCTGAAAAAACCTCACCCAGGAGCCAGTCCCGACTGAGAATCGAACCCGGACCCGCTGTGTGATAAGGCAGCACGCTACCTCGAGACCACAGCGGTGTTCCAAATTAATTGGTTAGTTAAATTATAACCTTTTAAACTTTTCTGTTCTTTTACTAATTTCAGTCTGCATTTTCCTCATTTGAATTTTTCGCTGTTTCTAGATATGTAAATTTGTCTACTTTTTATAAACTGGTATCAGTATTACAGCCTGAGTAATACAGTTATATGTAAACAGGTCACATTTTGTCCCAGATATACTTAAATAATATCAACCTCATTGACTCTAGTATTTGCTGCTGGTGTAACAATTAAAAATATCTAGAACACATCCTTATAAACTGTCCTCCTACAAACCTTCAAAGAGAGAAATTAAAGTCTTTATTATATGTTACTACAGCTCACACTGATTACATCTCATCTTTGGACACTGGCAGCTGGAATACTATAAAGACCATGCAATATATCAATTTTTATATGGAAAAGAAGAAATCTAGTATAAGACTTGAAAGCATAATAATAGTCCCTTCGATTGGTTGGCAGTCAAAGGAAGGCAAGACCAGTGATGGGGCTGCCATCTTATAGCCTCTGGTCAGGCTTTTCTGGAGAAGAAAAGAAAATAAAGGAAAGAAGAAATGGAAGAAAGGAAAGACTCCCTAGCCCTCGGATGCCCTAATAGCATCAGGGTCGAAAAAAACAAGAGTTAACCAAGAGAGGTTAGATAGTAAAGTTAAAAGAGTGCAAAACACAAGTAAGTGGAAGAAATGTTTTGCTCAGCTTGGGCACCTTGTGGTCGCCATCCACATATCCCCTAGATGAGGACCCAAAAAATAGGTGCCAAATTTAATATGGAAATATCAATTAACAAAACTAAAATTATGGCATTTCATGGGAAGGACCCCATACAAAGTAAAATCTGTATCCAGAATAAAATTTTAGAGAGATCTAATCAATTTAAATATCTTGGATATTATCTCTCTATCTGGGATGAAAAGGATATCCCTGAAAAAGTTACTAGTTATAATAAAAGTTTAGGAATTATTAATCAAGTTATGAAACCATCCCTTGTACAAAAAAACACCAGATTACGTTTATATAACACTTTGGCTAGACCAGTGTTGACCTATGGTAGTGAAGCATGGACACTAAGAAAACAACATGAAAGCAGAATAACGGCTTGTGAAATGAGATTCATGCGCAGATCAGCGGGTTACACCAGATGGGATCGGGAAAGGAACACCGATATCTTAAAAGAATTGAAGACTACGCCAATTTTGGAATATATTAAACAGTACCAACTAAATTGGAAACACCATCTTGAAAGAATGAGTTCAAATTGGATCCCCAAAGCTGTTTATAATTATATACCAAGAGGATGAAGATCACTGGGCCGTCCTATGAAACGCTGGAGGGAAAATTTTCTATAGGATCGTAACAGGCCTTGGCCTAATACTTGGAAGGAAGAAGAAGAAGAAGAAATCTATAGTGAAAACATGTTATAGGCTACTGAAAAGATAGATATATCGATAGAAAATAAATAATAGAATACTCAATAAAATTCATATCAAATTCTGTTGAGGTGAAAATCATGAGATAAAAACTTAAAATATGTACCATTTTGAAAGGTGCCGTCGTCCTCAACTGTGTTACTAGAACTAAACAATATGCACAATAAAATAGAATTCACAAAGGAGATAGAACTTAATAACAAAATAAACTATCTAGACCTTACCATAACGAAAAACGTAGAAAAGAAGAAACTTGAAGTTAGTATTTTCCGCAAATCTACAAATAATATGCGCACCATCAATAAGAAATCTGGACACCCATACCAACATAAAATCAGCACATTTAATAGTTTAATCAACAGAATGTTAAAATTACCCTTAAACAAAACAAATTATAACAAAGCATTACAATATATAATTGTTTAGTTGACAATGGCAACAGCCTTGAAACATATGTACATAAACAATCATATGGGGTAAGAATGTTAAAAAATACAACTCAGTTATTAAATAGTATATTATATTTCTCTTATAGATGGAGGAAATATTCGTTTACATATATGTACAAGTATTGATGGTTGCTATTATGTAATCAGTAATTTTGTAGCAAGTGTGTTTTCTCCCATAAGAATTCTATGACTAATTTATTGTACTTCATTAACTCTTATATAATTTAATGTAGATTTTGAAAGAGTGATAATAGCTTTTTTTTTTATCCATTACATGACAGTTTTGAAGAGTCAGAGTCAATACTGTTGTGATATAATGGTTAGAACATTTGACTAACTTAAGCAGGAGCCCTTGACCTAGGAATGGGGTCCACTCAGTCTCATGAAGATAACAAAATAGCTATTGGTATGAGGTTGAGGGATTGCACATGCTAACCTGCTAATCACATGACTCATTGAACAGCCTTTGGCCAGCCAGTAAGAGGAACTGCTTCATTTATCTTGGCTCTTTAAAGTGGTCATGCCTTCGATTTTTATTATTAATAATAGTAATAATTTTTATTAATAACTAACTCACTCACTGGCTCTATTGAACCCATAGGTTCATGGCCGCACGAACGTAAGCTCTACATACATCCCTATCCTGAGCTAATGTTTTCCCATCATCTCCTCCATAATCTACTTCCTTGAAATCGTGGATAATGTTATTCTCCCACCTCATTCTTGGTCTACCAACTGGGTGTTTTCTCTATGGTTTTCGTACAACAATTTTTCTTAATAATAAAAGTAATTTTACCCCAGTGAAATTCTTGTCCTCATTTCTTGATGGTTGTATTTTTACAGTGAAAGATTGTCACTCTTTTGACCAGGCACTTTTTTTTTGTCTGGTTTATCCCTTTCAACGTATCCGGCATGTCCCCTCAGTACTTTATTTTCAAAAATATTGATAATTACATATCGTCGGCATTCAAGCATAAGTCCAAAATTGGCTGTTTTGAGATATGTACACTTACTATATTACGAAAATGATTCTTCACAGTCTGGCAAAAACCACTAAGTGCTATCCCTGTCCTTTTCTAATTTATAGATGCTTAATATTTTCTGGCGTAACAGACTTCTGATGTGTGATCAAATTTTAATATTGCTGTATCTCAAAACAATTTTGGACTTAGTGAAATTGCCAGAACGATGACGATATATAAGAATCAATACAAGTTTCAGAATTATAAGTAACAATTGTTCTAATCAGTGCTTCATAACCCTTGATTTGGGTACATCTAAGAATAGAATAGGAAGAAATGCATACTATCTTTTATTTAAAATTCCCATTTTTTTATTTGTTTCAATTCTTAAATCATTTTTATGGGTTAAAGTTCCTACAAATACAAATTTGTTAACAATGTCAAAATTATAACTCTCCATAGAATTAGTTATAAATAATTTAAATAACAATTTCTTCTTGAAGGTAAGATAAGAAAAAATTTGTCTTTGGATTTTCATCTCAATTTTCTTACAGAATTTGCAACTTGTAGTCCATATGTACATAGTATAATTTTAATAATCGCCTGCGGTGGACTAGTGGTTATGCTCCTTGCCTCTGGTCTCGAGGGTTACGGGTTCAAATCTGGCCGGGGTCGATGGATTTTTTTAGGATGGAAAAATCCAAGGAGCAAGTCCTCCGGGAGGGACTTTAAGCTGTGGGTCCCGAGCCTGAAGATTTTCAGACTCATAAAAGATCCTTAAGCCTGAATGAAAAGGCCTCTAAGCAAAATTTACCGAATTTTCCCGTCCTAATACTGCCTTGGTTTCCTAGATGTCAGTATGAAGCGGAACACTTACCATGGACTACTCAAGTGACATCTATATGAAAACAAGTGTAACTAAATTAGTAAGGTTCAAATTCTTCCCTGTAGGGGGAGAGCGCCTACATTTCTGTTAAAGGAAAACATGGGCTTACAGAAAATAATTTTAATATACTAATTTAAACAATTTGACATTTGTTTCAGATGATATTACAATGACAGCAGATGGTGTTGACACTTATCATCTTGTTAAAGCAGCTGGTAGATACAAGTATGTTATGTTATTTTTGATCTTAGATATTAATTATCACTTCTCACCAAAAGACAAATTTTTATTTGAAAAGAATAGTATATTTAACTTTTACTGGAATTAATCACTATGAGGTTTAATTTATGGTATAATCAAATGTTTATTACCTCTCCTCATACAAATCTTCTAAGTAGATCGCGATTTTGAGACCATAACGGTCTCATCTTCAGTACTATTTTGGCGATTGATGTTATGTCAATCGGAAGAAGAAGAGTTTCTTCCGTTCGACATAACACCAGTCGCCAAGAAAGTGCTGAAGATGAGACTGTGTGGTCTTGAAATCGCGATCTACTTAGAAGATTTGTATGAGGAGAGGTAAGAAACATTTGATTTTACCAGAAAAGTAAATGTCTGAATCAGGATTTGAACCTGATGTTTCTGATTCTGTACACCAGTGCTCTGACCACTGAGCTATCAGGCTCCCAATTCAAGCAAATTATAAGAGAATTAATATTTGTTTGAATGTTATTTATTAATATTTCAAATATTTAACTTTTATAGGAATTAATCACTATGAGGTTTAATTTATGGTGAAATTAAATGTTTCTTACCTCTCCTCATATAAATTTTCTAAGTAGATCGCGATTTCGAGACCACAACAGTCTAATCTTCAGCACTTTCATGGTGACTGATGTTATGTTGATCGGAAGAAACTCTTCTTCTTCCCTCTGTTGAATCAAAAGCCAGTCTAATTAAACAAATAGACAAACAAAAGGAACTCACGGTTTGGGAAAAGATCCACATTCAGAAAAACAAAGGAAAACTTATGAACTTCGAAATTCCCGCAAATGTTGGCCTGATCCAGAGGTTCATCGGTCCACCAACAGAGGGAAGAAGAAGAATTTCTTCCGATCGACATAACACCAGTCGCCAAGAAAGTGCTGAAGATGAGACTGTGTGGTCTTGAAATCGCGATCTACTTAGAAAATTTATATGAGAAGAGGTAAGAAACATTTAATTTCACCATATTTTAAATATTATTCATTCATTCATTTTGAGAATTTTCCTCGTCATTGAGAGTTTTCTCCAACCAATCTTAGTAATTAAAATGAATTTTAAAAAATACATAAATGACTACGAACTGACTATCAGTTTGTAACAAACATTCACAAATCCCTTAATTAAAGTTCTCCAACATTCTCTGTTCTCAGTGTCATCTGTTACACCAAATTTCCTCATTGAATTCTGAATGTTATTCTTCCAGGTTGTTCTTGGTCTTCCTTTTCTGCTCCTTCTTTCAATTTTCCATGCATAGACAGCCTTTGGTAGTCTTCCACCCTGCATTCTTCATACGTGTCCATACCATTTTAGCTTTTTGGGTTCAATCTCATCCATTATACTTCTTAATTCCATTCCATAGTAATTCTGCCCGAGGGCAGGTCTTTCACTGCAAGCATAGCATTTTCATGCTTTGTTTTGCAGCTTTACTAGGGAATTATATGTGTGGTAGCTTCCCGTTGCTTTCTACATGGGTGAAGGATGATGATGATAATGATAATGATGATGACTGGATGATTTTTGGGGACCGTTGGGCCCAAGTTTTCTGACATTTGTCTTACAAGTGAGGAAAAACCCCAAAAAAAAATCTCACCCAGGAGCCTGACCCGACTGCGAGTCGAACCTGGGTCTGCTGCATGACAAGGCAGCATGCTACCTCGAGACCACAGCGGTGGAAATACTTCTTAATAATATGCTTAAATATTATTTATTAATTAGTATTCTGAATCAAATGAACATTAATTCTCTTATAATTTTAAAATATATATGTAGTCAATATGCCCATTTCACCAATTAATGTTTTAAAATGGTCAACAAGTTTCTACAGCCAAGCTGTCATTCTCAAGACCAGATATTGACTGAATATCTGGTCTTGAGAATGACAGCTTGGCTGTAGAAACTTGTTGACCATTTTAAAACATTAATTGGTGAAATGGGCATATTGACTACATATATATTTTAATATTATATCACCAAGAAGATCACTTGTGTATTAAATACTCTTATAATTTGTTTGAATTGGGAGCCTGGTTAGCTCAGTGGTCAGAGCAACTGGTGTATAGAACTAGAGACATTGGGTTCAAATCCTGATTCAGGCATATATTTTTTTCTCTTCAAATAAAAGAATGTTATTATATTTGAAGAGAAAAATTTTCGCCTAGACCGAGACTCAAACCCGGGACCTTTGGCTTGCCGGGCCAAATGCTCTACCAACTGAGCTACCGAGGTGAGTTACGATATAGATGCAAATTTTTCTCTTATATACATTGTAATTCCCCTCTCGCCAAATGCTTTTGAAACCATTGTTTCTATCTTTGCAAATGGCGGCCTCTTAGTTAAGAAGACATTTATTGGGAATTTTTAACATTACTTTATAAAGCTAGTAAGGCTTCTAATGATGTTTTTATTATTGATTTAACATTTCTCACTGAAAGATTAATTATATTTGAACAGAAAAATTTTGGTAGAGCATTTGGCCCGGCAAGCCAAAGGTCCCGGCTTCGGATCTCGGTCTAGGCGAAAATTTTTCTCTTCAAATATAATTTATCTTTCAGTGAGAAATGTTAAATCAATAATAAAAACATCATTAGAAGCCTTACTAGCTTTATAAAGTAATGTTAAAAATTCCCAATAAATGTCTTCTTAACTAAGAAGCCACCATTTGCAAAGATAGAAGCAATGGTTTCAAAAGCATTTGGCGATAGGGAATTACAACGTATATAAGAGAAAAATTTGCGTCTAGATCGCAACTCGCCTCGGTAGCTCAGTTGGTAGAGCATTTGGCCCGGCAAGCCAAAGGTCCTGGGTTCGAGTCTCGGTCTAGGCGAAAATTTTTCTCTTCAAATATAATTTATCTTTCATTGAGAAATGTTAAATCAATAATAAAAACATCAAAAGAATGTTATGTTATTATTTATTAATATATAGTAATAACTGAACCTCCAGAATTGAAAAACGAGATTAAATTAAGAATAACTGGATTAAGAGGGTCCCGCGCCGTAGCCGAGCGGTTAAGGTAGGAAGCCTTGGCGCAGAGCTACGGGACTTGCGCTGGTTCAAGTCTCCATGGGGGAAGAAATTTTCTCATGGTATTTCGGCCAGTATGGGACCGGTGCCCACCCAGCATCGTGAGGCAATTGGGTAGCTACAATAAGTAGCGGCTCCAGGTTGAGGAACCAGCTATAACGGCTGGGGGACTCGACATGCTAACCACATGTCACCCCTACACTGGCTGTTGATCATCTACCTCTGTGATTGACACATGTGGATGTGAAAAGCCAGCAGCCGGCTGGTAAAAGGGCAACCGCTGAAAAGTGGAAAGACCCTCAATCGGAAATCGGATTAAGAGGAAGTAGCACATTTTCATGATATGACATAGGCTTTCACAGCTGGAGTTATGATGATCTTGAAGAAGATTTCTGGGCTGTAGGCCATAGTCCTGAGGCTTGAAGTTCAACTTTTCGCCAGAGATTGCATCTGGCATCCTCAAGAGTTGACTTGAGACTGGTAATTTTGTCCACTGTCTGTCCTATTTATATCGTTTGCTGCGGTGTGTTCTCTGCACGGTCCGTTCCTTCATACGTTATATCTGTCTTCTGATTAGTTAGCAGTAGGGACTTCCATTGCACCAATGAGGTGCAAATGTAAACCTCTACAAGAACAGTCTACTAGACCATTAAACAGCAACCTTATTGGTGCAATGGAAGTCCCTACCGCTAACCAATCAGAAGGCAGATATAACTTATGAAGGAACAGATTGCGCAGAGAACACATCGCTGCAAACGGTATACATAGGATAGGCAATGGACAAAAAATTGCCAGCCTCAAGACAACCCTTGAGGATGCCAGATGCAGTCTGTGGCGAAATTTCAGGGAGCTTCAAGCCTCAAGACCATGGCCTACAGCCCGGTAATCTTTTTCAAGATCATTATAATTTACATGATTATAACTCAGAACTCAGGATGATCGTCATATTACATCCACGGAGATGAAATTTCTGCGATGAACTGCAGGTTATAGCCTTCTAGACCACCAAAGAAATTCAACAATAGCCAGAGAGTTAAACATCGCACCTATATCTGAATACCTCCAAGAATATAGAAACAATTGGCTAGCCTATATTCAGCGCATGGATCGTCACAGAATACCAAAACAAATTCTTCACTACATTCCTCGAGGCAGAAGATCTGTGGGTCGACCTTTTCGGAGATGGCGGGAGACCGTAACGGGCCACTGGGCCTAATACTTGAAAGGACAATGATGATGATGATTATAACTTATCTGGGTCTTTTTGTAGTCTGAGCTACAAAAGAAAAACAATATTGTCACCGACGGCACAGGGTTTTCCTCTAACTTATTTGGACTTAAATAAGTACACAGTTGCTATGTAAAATTTTTCTTTTTACTTTATTTTCTTCTCACAATTATCACTAAATCTTCAATCACAATTTATTCTTACAACTATTCTTCTTTGAAGGTTTATTTGACAATCATTTCTAACACAGTTGCAGACACAGTCCTTCCTCACAGTTTTTTGCTCACAATTAACCTCTCGCCGTCCAATGGGTGACTATCGCAACACTGACTGGCCGGCCTTCTCTTCTGCTCTTTTATATAAACGGGAGGAAAGCTCTTGAAAATGGCTTTGTGCAATTTTGGCGCCCAGAATCCTCTAGACATGGATCCTTCTCCAAGGGGAAAGGAGAGGCCGGTAGAAACGTCTGGCAACACATTCCAGACAATTCAAGCGGCTCTGCAGGTCACTAACTCGCTAGGGGCAACTCACCTGCACAATTCAAATGCCGATTACAAGACATGTAACAATATATTTAACAAAATAGAGACCCACAATGCAACTATCAATATTGATTATTATCAGATGAGCTAATACAACCAATTACTTGCAACTTGTAAACAAATTGAGTTGTATATTTCTAATTTCATTTCTATGTACTCATTTCTCACAGCCTGATGTTAATTGAATGGTTGAGATAAGGAAGGAAAATAATTTGATGTTTTATTTAAATTAACACTTTCCAATTCTGGGTAGATTTTTTATTTAAGAAAGAAAAATTCATGCTCGATCCAGGAGGTCCGGGGTTCGAGTCCTGCTTTGAGCATTAATTTTTTTTCTTAAATAAGGACAATATTCTATAGATTATCTTTTGATAAAATTTATTTATTTATTTAGCAGATTTCACAATGTTTCACATCTTTCTGTGCCCATTAATCTACTGTCATTCGCCTCCACATCTGTCATTATAATCTCCATCGTCTAATCCTTTTTCCCTCATAGTGCTCGAAACACTATCAATCAACATTATTTTTGGCTGTCTTCTTCTTATGTTTTGAGAAGATTAAAAACAAAAATAAAAAAAGCTTTGTGAAATTTAATAAAAATCCTAATGGGAAGTGATGCCATGAGCCAAGTTATTAATGTCTTATGATTGAATTGGAAATTTTTACCAAAACAAATAAGAAAAATGAAATCCCAGATGGTAAAAAATCTGGAATTTACCAAATTACCGTATATCTCGGCAGATAAGACGATAGTTGAACCATAAAAAAAAGCCAGGGTCATCTTATAGGACAGATACAAAAAAATCAGATTGAAATATATATACATTAAAATCATTACAAAGTGAAAAAATAACTCACCAATTATTTAAAATCCTGCAAAATCCTCACATTCATCATCATCAAGGATGTTTAAATTAGGATAAAATAATACAAATTATTTGAACTCATGACACACAAATAACAATGCAACCACTGATTGCGACTGACGTAATGATGCACGATGACAAACAGATCAGTTGACATGTGGGAGGGGAACTGTTAGAGATTTAGTGAATCCCTGTGAGTACAGCTACTATCAAACCAGCCCTGAAAACATCCGGTTATTCAATTCTTTTGCAGTCTGTTTTGTGTAGTAAATAAACATGGACATTATTACTTATATTGCATTGTTTCTTTTAATTATTAATATAGTGTTATTATTACTATGCATGATGCAAAGGGCACTGTATAACATTTAAATATGCGGATAACTAATATCTTTGGGTTTGATAGTAGCGTAACAAGAAATTTCTCACGCGGCAAGTGTTCCTTCCTGATCATAACAATCTCCTTTCCCCTCTACTGCCTTCCATGTGACAGGTCTCATCTCTCGTGCTAGTACGACTTATCGAAAGTGTAGCAGTGTTGCCGGTTGAATGAAAATAAAATGTAATTATTTATCTTAATAAAGGGTTAAAATATTAACAATATATATTATAAAATTTAATTTGAAAAATTACAAATACGGTAATTTTGTATATACTATACAGTAAGCTAGTAATGATCGCTGATCTAAACTAAATTCATAGGCCATTGATAGTTTGGGGGTCATCTTATAGGATAGATATATGCTAAAACTTTGACAAAAATCTATATCTCGCCTTATCTGCCGAGATATATGGTAGTTGCAGTGACTAAATAAAGTATCTTTTTCTTCTTCTTCCTTCCAAGTATTAGGCCAAGGCCTGTTACGATCCTATAGAAAATTTTCCCTCCAGCTTCTTCCGGAAAATTCTCGTATAAGACTTGAAAGCATAATAATAGTCCCTTCGATTGGTTGCTGGCCAAAGGAAGGCAAGACCAGTGATGGGGCTGCCATCTTATAGCCTCTGGTCAGGCTTTTCTGGAGAAGAAAAGAAAATAAAGGAAAGAAGAAATGGAAGAAAGGAAGGACTCCCTAGCCCTCGGATGCCCTAATAGCGTCGGGGTCGAAAAAACAAGAGTTAACCAAGAGAGGTTAGATAGTAAAGTTAAAAGAGTGCAAAACACAAGTAAGTGGAAGAAATGTTTTGCTCGGCTTGGGCACCTTGTGGTCGCCATCCACATATACATAAGAAAAACTAAAAGAGATGTGGATGGTGTTACTGAAGAACACTATTATAAATATTAAAAATAGTGAAATTGAAAACTTGTGGTCTGCAGCTCATAGTTTGATGCAGAATTAAAATTTATCTTCAGTTGTACACAACTATTCAGAAAGAAGGAACAGATTTCAAACATTTAATTTTTGCGTAATACAAAACATATAAACACAATTCCAACATTCCTGGAAAGAGAAAAGTGCAAATTTTACTATTTTATGCATTCAATATGAGCACCATGTGTTACACGACAAATATCAAAACAGTGGCTCATTTCTTGCCACACATGAATCAGCTAGTCTCTAGTTATCGAATTCACAGCTTCAACAGTTCGATGTCACAGAATGTCAAGAGTATCAGGCATAGGGAGGATAAAAACATGGTCTTTTATGTAACCCCATAGATAAAAATCACATGGGGTTAGGTCGGGTGACCTTTGAGGCCACCGGTAATGAAATTGATCTTCTGCTTCTCCTCTTTCAATCTAACGTCCTGCTGTGTTGCCGTTTTAATACAAACCATCAATATGACAAGCAACAGCACCAATGCGGCCATGATCAGAACTTTAAAGTTTTCTCTTTCCAGAAACAGTGGAATTGTGTTTGTACTTTTTGTAGTTTGGAAGAAATAAATGTTTGAAGTCTGTTACTTCTTTCTGAATAACCCTATATAATGCACTATGTTCCAATTTGTTGTTTGACATTGTTTGTATTTCATTATTCACCCATTTTATCATAAATAAAGTTCAACATTATAACTGCAACACTCTATGCTCTATTTGTATTTGACAGTGTTTGTATTTCACGGGTCATTCACTTTTTTGATAAATATATTTAGTGTTATGATTGCAATACTCTATGTAGGTCAAATACAGAATTTCTATGTTGGATTACATTTGGAGGTTAAGATTCCCAACTTTGTAGATGAAATCTCCTTGACACAACAAGGCCTGCCAACTGCCTACTGACTTTACAACCATATGTATCATTTAACACTTAAAATCCATAAGATACCTACAGTCTATATATCAAATTTGGGAATTTTTAACATTATGAGGTTCAATTCATAAGAATTAAATGAATCGTGATTTCTTCTTACCTCATACTTCTATGTTTTTTTAAACACAGCACTGCAGTATCAGCGACCCATTGTCACTATCGTCAGTCGTGAAAACAGCTGACGATGGTGACAATTGGTCACTGATACTGCAGTGCTGTGTTTAAAAAAACATAGAAGTATGAGGTAAGAAGAAATCACGATTCATTTAATTCTTATACCTACAGTCACTGCGATATATGTTCTTGAGTGATGACTGAAAGTAAGGAATCATGTAATTGAGTAACTTTCAGTGACTTCTGCAGCAACATGGCACATAAATTTTAATTAAATCAGCGAATCTTACCTCATATTTTGTTGAACTTTTTAAGGAAAAAAATCACTATGAGGTTTAATTTAAGATTAAATTAATATGTTTCATACCTCACCTTATATTCGGTCTTCGTACTAGACAGGTTTCGAAGCCTGGGCAGCTTCATCTTCAGTAATGTCTCGTCGACTGATGTTATGTCGATCAGAAGAACTGCTTCTTCCTCCCTCTGTTGATGGAACGATAAACCTCTGGATCGACTTAGAATCCGCGGGAATTTTGAAGTTCATAAGTTTTTCTTTCTTGTTTTTTTTTTTTTAATTGCTGAAGATGAAGTTGCCTAGGCTTTGAAAGCAGTTTAGTTAGAAGACTGGTATGAGGTGAGGTATGAAACATTTTAATTTCATCATATTTTATTATAATTCTTGAAAACATGTTTCAGTATTTTGATGTTATGTTTTAAATTAAGACTTCTAAATTGGACTTAGTTTTATTTAGAAAGAAAATTTAATGCTCAAATTGGGACTCGAACCCTGGATCTCTGACTATCATTGCTCTTTTTGAAAGAGCTGATGATGGTATTCAGAGATACTGAACTGAAATATTTTTTCAAGAATTCTAACAAAAAATGAGGTAAATTATACTGTATACTGACTCAGTTAAAATTTATTAAAATGAACCTCATATTGTTATATTTAAAGAGAAACATTTTCGCCCAGGCCAAGACTCGAACCTGGGACCTTTGGCTTTCTAGGCCAATGCTCTACCATCTGAGCTATTGGAGCGAGTTCCAATCTAGATGCAAATTTTTCTCTTATATACGTTGTGGTCCACCGCTGTGGTCTCGAGGTAGCGTGCTGCCTTGTCACGCAGCGGGCCCGGGTTCGATCCCCGGTCGGGGCAGTTTTTCTGGGTGAGATTTTTATCGGGGTTTTTCCTCACCTGTAAGACAAATGTCAGGAAAACTTTTAAGGCCCAAATGGTCCCCGAAATCATATGGCCATCATCCTTACCATTATCATCATCATCCTTCACCGGTGTGGAAAGCAACGGGAAGCTACCACACCTACACAATTCCCTAGTAAAGCTGCAAGCATAGCATTAAAATGCTATGATTACAGTGAAGGACCTGCCTTCGGGCAGAATTACTATGGATGGATATATGTTGTAATTCCCAGCACCAAATGCTATGAAGCCTTTGCTTCTATCTTTGCAAATGGCAGCTTCTTAGTTAAGACATTTATCGGGAATTTAAACACAACTTTATAATCAATTGAGTTGGTGTTAACTTGATGAAAATCCATATATAATTTGTTAACATGTCTGAAGAAGGTACAGTGTACCGAAACAGCTGTCACTGAATTATATCTTAAATAAATATGAAAATCAAATAAAACTACTTTATAAAGCCAGTAGGACTTCAATTGATGTTTTTATTATTAATTTAACACTTCTCATTGATGGATAAATTATATTTGAAGAGAAAAATTTTCACCCAAATGACGGCTAAGCCAAAGGTCCCGGGTTCGAGTCTCGGTCTGGGCGAAAATTTTTCTCTTCAAATATAATTTTTCCTTCAGTGAGAAGTATTAAATTAATAATAAAAACATATCATAATGTTACTTCAATTGAAATATTGATTAACTTGGTGCATACATTTGCTCACATGCAGGCTATAATTACAGCACTGAGTAGATTACTGTGGTATGCTTAATCAGGAGGTCCTAAAACTATAAACACCGCTGTTTCTTAAAACAGATTGCTTCTAATATTTTTCTTTTATGTCTGTTGTTCAGTAATAAACATACAATTGGCCAATGAGAAGGAATTCATTATACACCATGAGGGACTGTACTAATTGTCATACTTTAATAAATCATTGAGCAGATGCCCAAAGTAAATCAAATAAAGCAAAAACAAAAAAAAAAAGGAAGCTACTTATTGTAGCTACCCATTTCCTCACAGTACTGGATGACCACCGGTCCCATACTGGCCAAAATTCCATTAAAAATTATTTCCCCATGGGGACTCAAATCAGTATGGGTCCAATAGCTCTGAACCAATGCATGATGTCTTAGTCTGCTTTGCTATGGCGCAGAAGTTCTGTAGATATAAGTTTAAAAAATTATTTGAATTAATTTTTTACAATTTTCATTTGTTTTATATTTGAACTATCCTAGTTGTTATTTATTGAGAAGAATTAAAATATGTAATGTGTTAATTTTCAGAGAGGTTCAGAGAACTGCGGGCGTATCGACCACTGACCTAGTGGGAAGAATGTTACTTATGACCCGACAACATTTTCGACAAGGGCCACTCGAATATGATGTTGGTCGTGAAGGTTCTTCACATATGGGTTTGGATTCTTCAGCACGCAGTCCTTGGACTGGTTGTTCACAATTTTTACCCACAACGCAGAAAATAATAAATTTCAGTGATGGGAAAGCACCTAAGGTATATTTGCTGCTTATATATACTTAAAAAATTTATTATAAATATAAGGTGTTTCAATGTGGCGGTCCAAAAGATAGAGACATAAAAATGAATAGATGCAAAAAAGTTTCAGGACGCATGGGTTATCTTTTGCTGACTATTTAATTAATGCCCCAAATGGGAGTCAATGACCAATCACATTTCAATGATTTTTGATTTACAACCAATCACAGTCGTGTTTTGCCTCGAATTTATCAAGTGAAGTTTATCATATTAAAGAAAGCTCCTCCTTTTTAACATTCTGAGTAGGTCATAGCATTATTTTGCAGTGACTGACTCTCCAAGAAATACGGCTACCAGATTGTATATATAGTGCATGAATGTGAGCACATAGTGCATGCGGGAGTTAATATAAAAACATTTGTAGCAATTGATTATACCACAAAAAAAGAAACCACTGTTTGCACTTTCTTAAACAAATTATTTTCCAGGAAATTACGTTCTAGAAAAATATAATTGACATACTTACATCATAGGACATTAGAAATTAATTAATACCTATAATGTTGGTTATAAATTTCTCCACTAGGGCGCATTCCTACAATATTGCGATCCTTTGGCAATAAATAATATGATCTGGTTGCAGTGATGAACAAAAAAGCAAATGAAGCATACCAATCGTTTCTCATTTGTTTTCAAACATCGCCGTTTACATTAAATTTATAAATATTTTAAAATAACTATAGTTAAATAATGATTTGTGAGTAAACAGCTTAATTTTATTCGTTAAATAGTCCTAACAAATGCCACTCTTGATTTCCAAATTTATCGATAATTTGGAAATCACTTGTGGCATTACTTATGATTAGGGCTCACTCAGTATTAACTTATAAAAAAAATTCCAGGGATGTACAGGTATAGACGACATTTTTTTATTACCTTTGATGTAACTATTAAAGTTAGATAGATGCAAACATATCTGAGTGATCCAGTCGTCCTAAACTATAGTACTTGATGGAATTTTTTAATACCTCTTTTTTTTTAATCATTAGGAAGTAACATTATGAGGTTTAATTTGATTTTTTTTTACATTCTTACCTCATATGATTGTTTAGTCGGACATATGTTTCAAAGCTGTTGCTCCATCGTCAGCATTTCACAAACTGATTTCTTCCTTTCTTCAAGTTGTCCGTACTGTATATGAGAGTGTCATGTGTTCTTTTGAGGGAAGCTAAATTACAGATGACTTCAATGTCAAGGGGAGTCCTGTAGTACTTGTATTAATATAGGGAGATGATATGCTAATATTCACTCTGGATGGATATGCTATAAATGCAGAGGCCATATATTTTATTGACTTCTTTATACAGCTTCTTCATTTATAACCTAACGGGCACATGGCAATTTACCTGTGCGTGGTTGGGTGTGTTACAGCCAGCTTTGATCCTACATAAACTCCATGCGTAAAGCATGTATAAAAATTAAGGTACTTTGATAGGCCATGATATATAGAAGAGTATGAGTCGCCAAGGTAATATTTATATATGTTAAAATCAAATGTTTCCTACCTCTCCTCATACAAATATTCTACGTAGATCACGATTTCGAGACCATAATGGTCTCTTCTTCAGTACTATTTTGGCAAATTCCTGCAAATTCTGACCTAATCCAGAGGTTCATCGGTCCACCAACAGAGGGAAGAAGAAGAGTTTCTTCCGATTGACATAACATCAGTCGCCAAAATAGTACTGAAGATGAGACCGTTATGTCTCGAAATCGCGATCTACTTATAATAATAATAATAATAATAATAATACTTTATTTATTCTGGCAGAGTTAAGGCCATAAGGCCCTCTCTTCCACTCAACCAGCACAAACACAAATAAATATTCGACAAATATAGATATACACTGTACTAATTATAAACAGTTAAAGATACAATAAATGTAGCAATGTAAATGTCATGTACAAACAACATTTCATAGGGTACTTAGAAGATTTGTATGAGAAGAGGTAGGAAACATTTGATTTTAACATAAATTAAACCTCATAGTGATTAATTCCTGTAAAAGTTAAATATTTATATATATTTAAATTAATGTTGGGAAGTAGACATTATGAGATTATATCATTAATAGTGAGTGAAGAGGTCGTCTTTGTTTAAGTCCGTCCGAGTTTCCATTGTGAAGAATACGAGTAATATGTTTTCCTCTGATCGCGGTACCAACGCCATGCAGAGTAGACCATTGGTGGGGCTGCCACCTCAAAGCTTTAGGTCCAGCTTCCAGATGTACTAACCCCATCTAGAGGGTTGCCACGTCCGCCAGATCCGCCGTGATGAAGGACTCCTTCTGTGCCGAATCTGCCGTTGAGGTCTTCACCGTAGCCCTGGCTAGGGGCCCTTACAGAGTACTATCAGTCGGAGCCAACTGAACCCTGGTTTTTTTACGAGTTTGTTACTTCTCCCCCTCCTCCTTTCTCATCTGGGCTTGGGACCGGCCATGGCAAAAATAATAAATAATAGATTAAAGAAGATATCTGATACACTCTTAGAAGAAGAACAAGCAGGGTTCAGAAAAGGAAAATCCTGTAGTGATAATGTGTTTATTATAAAGAGACTAATTGAAAAGAGAAGATAATTTAACCTGCCAACATATTTGTTCATTGATTTTGAAAAGGCCTTTGACAGAGTAAATAGATCTATACTATGGGAAATAATGAAGGAACGAGGATATCCACACCATCTAATAAAATCAGTCCAAGGCTTATATGAAGAAACTAAAGTTGTGATAAAAACTGATGGAAAAAGGTCAGAAGAAATTTTAATAAAACAAGGAGTTAGACAAGGGTGTAGTCTATCGCCCACTCTTTTTAATATATATATATATCGACGACATTATGAAACAATGGAAAATTATAATTGACAATTGCCTTAGATTGAACAATAACTCAAGTATTAATAACTTACTTTTCGCCGATGATTTAGTCTTACTACACCATGATGAAGATCTGTTACAATTGGCTGCTTACAAACTAAATGCAATATGTAGCGATTATAATTTTAAAATTTCAATAAGTAAAACATAAGTAATGGCATTTTGTGGAAGAAATACTCTGCGTGCAAAAATAGTAATTAGAGATGAAGTTATTGAACAAGTATCCCACTTTAAATATTTAGGATGTGACATCAGCTATGGGTATGATAAAGATATTGAACACAAAACACATCAGTTTCAAGCTATTTGTGGTACAATAAATAGAACATTGAATAATAAAGCCCATAAACAAACAAAATTAAAATTTTATAAAACAATGGCTGTCCCTGTCCTTTTGTATGGGAGTGAATCTTGGATTACCACTACCAAACAAGAAAGTAAAATCCAAGCAGCCGAGATGAAATTTTTAAGAAGAGTAAAAGGCTGCACTAGAATGGACCAGATAAGAAACGAGGATATCCGTGAAGAACTGCAGATCTACTCCATAAAAGAAAAGATATTTAACAACAAGATAAAGTGGAAAGAACATGTAGAAAGAATGGAAGAAAGTAGATTATCAAATAAAATCTTCCATTATTTTCCAAGAGGAAGAAGAGATGTCGGACGTCCTCGGAAGAGATGGTCTTAGATCTATTAGTGAAGACGGAACAGGCAACTCTTGCCTAAATCAGGAAGTGAAGAACATATTTTTAACGACTCACCTCATACAATTTCAAATTTCTTTGATACCGACGGTTTCAGACATCTTGTCCCTCTTCAGTCCCACAGTGCACTGTGGGGACAAGACATTGTCTGAAACCGTCGGTATCAAAGAAATTTGAAATTGTATGAGGTGAGTCGTTAAAAATATTTTCAGACATCTTGTCCCTCTTCAGTCTCACAGTACACTGTGGGGACAAGACGTCTGAAACCGTCGGTATCAAAGAAATTTGAAATTGTATGAGGTGAGTCGTTAAAAATATGTTCTCCACTCACTATTAGTAATATTTATATTTTAATTCTTGTTTTTTTAACTTTGTTTGTTATTTAAATACATTGTTTATTACTCCTGTTATTTTTGTGAAGTTATTTAACTTATTGCTGATATAATTTATTATTATTTAAAGAGTGAAATGCAAAAAAAAATCTATGAATGTCACTTACCTATGATTGTCCAGGAAATCAATTTTAAAGTTTCATTCTTCTCCGGTGCAGTGTATTTTATTATGCTGATATTTCCTAGACTATCATCGTTTATGCCTTGAAACTCTATTTAAAAATTTTACGGCACCAGTAGTACAGGCTGGTACAGTTAGGCAAAAAATGAAAAAAAAATAGTGACATTCATCATTTTTGCATTCGACTCTTTATTTTATGCTTATTGTGATTATTGTTATGATTATATTATGACATTATTATTATTATTATTATTATTATTATTATTATTATTATTATTATTATTATCAGTTACGCTACTGAAGAAATGATCATTTCATGAGGATGACAGAGAAACGTACAGTTTTAACAAAGGAAATGTTAGATGAAATAGGCACAAGTTTTGATTGTATACCAACAGAATCCATGCCAAATTAACACAACAGGTGGGAATTTTAGAGTCTTCTGCACATTGAGCAAGTAAATTATTAAAACTAAAACCTTATAAGTGTACACGTATCCGTTGTTTAAAACAAGGTGACCCAGTATGTATAAGGTAAGATTTTTATACATGCTTTACGCATGGAGTTTTTGTAGGAGCAAAGCTGGCTGTGGCACATCCAACCACGTGCAGGCAAAATGCTGTGTGCCCGTTAGTTTATAAATAAAGAACCCTGTACTAAGATTGTCTCTATGAATGTAAGACTTACTTTATTGATTGCCTATGGATTATTTTTATTTTCAGGAAAGAAAATATGAATTACATCCTTTCTCTACCTTCTCCATTCCTTTTGTTTTACAATCCAAGGGTGATGGACGACATTTGATCAATGTATTTACAACATCATCAAATGCATTGGTAATAAGTAAGACTCGGAAGATGAGGAAAAATCCTTTTTTTATTTTATATCTAAAGACAAGGCCCAAATATACATCATGTCCACAAATATAGTATCATACTTTAAACTACTGCTACGTCGCTTTGGATAATCGTATCTAAATTAAATTGGTGACAATCAAAAGAGAAACTCAAAAAGTTTAGTGCATCTTAACAATGTCAACAATGGAGAATAATGGACAACAATACAGAAACTAAACTAAATTGAATCATGTTTTTTGTGGTTGATATGTGTTAATTGTTGGATATTTAGCAGATAGCGATATCTGCAGCGTCACTCATGGGGGCCACATTCAATGTCTCTATGAGGTATAGCAAAAATGTTTTGAGTTTCTCTTTTGATTGTCACCAATTTAATTTAGATACGATTATCCAAAACGACATAGTAGTATTGTTTATTTTTTATTATTTCACTCACCTCATACTTCATAATTCATAGCAGACCCAGGGTTTCTTCACATCTTTTGTGACATTCTCAATGCTGTGTCACGTTCACAACTGACGTCCAATGGCCTTCTATCCTGCAGACTGACCTCCGCGCCATCTGGTGGCCGACCGAAGAATTTCCAAATCAGTCCTCTCTCCTTATAACCGGGTATAATGATTATGAAGTATAAGAATGACTTGCTCCCTATATTGATGACATTCTAGGAGATCATCAATGTGCATTTAGAAGAAACAGGTCTACAACAGATCAGATTTTCAGTATAAGACAGATTTTAGAAAAGAAATGGGAATATAATGGTACTGTACATCAACTATATGTAGACTTCAAAAAAGCATATGATTCAATTAAGAGGGAGAAGTTATATAGTATCCTGCTGGAGTTCGGAATTCCCAAAAAGTTAGTTAGACTTATACGAATGTGTCTAAATGGCTCAACGAGTAGGGTGCGTGTAGGCAAACAGTTTTCAGACACTTTTGAAATCCAGAATGGGTTGAAGCAAGGAGATGCACTATCTCCTCTACTATTTAATTTTGTACTAGAGCATGCCATTAAATCTTTAGAGAATAAGGACGGCTTACATACAACGATGGTCTTAATAACTTGTTAGTTTATGCTGGATGATTTTTTACTACGGGGCCGTTTTTGATAGCGAGGAGATACTAAAGGTCCAACACGCACACACTATTGAGTAACACTAAGAAATTAGGACTGGAAGTAAATATCAGAAAAAAACTACATATATGGTCACACGTAGAAATACATTATATAATTGAAATGGACAGCTACTGACAAATGAGGGAAATTTTGAGGAATTGGCTGAATTCAAGATACCTATGAACAATAATCACAACTATGAATGATAGGCACAAAGAAATTAACAATAGGCTCAATTCCCTGAATGCATGCTATTATGCAATTGCAGAAACTCTTTTGATGTCCCAACTCCTTTCAAAAAACGTTCAGCTGAAAATATATAAAACTATTATTCTACCATTTCGATTATATGGGTGCGAAACATGGACTCTTACTTTAAGGGAGGAAAGGAGATTACGAGTATTGAGATAAAGTTCTTAGGAAAATTTTTGGACAAAGAGAGATGAACAGACAGGTGAATGGAGAAGACTACATAACAATGAACTACATGGTCTTTATAGGAAGCCAGATATAATAAGAACAGTTAAGTCCCGTAGACTGCGATGGGCAGGACATGTTGCACGTATGGGGAATGAAAGACGTGCATGGAAACTTCTTGTAGGAAAGCCAGAAGGAAAACGCCCAGTTGGTAGACCAAGAATGAGGTGGGAGAACAACATTAACTATGATTTGAGGGAAGTAGACTATACAGGAAATGATTGGAAAGCATTAGCTCAGGATAGGGATGTATGGAGAGCTTATGTCCGCGCGGCCATGAACCTACGGGTTCGATAGTGCCAGTGAGTAAGTAAGTAAGTAAGTAAGAATTATGAAGTATGAGGTGAGTGAAATAATAAAAAATAAACAATATTAAAAAACCTCATAGTGTTATTTCCTATCTTCTTCTTCTTCCTTCCAAGTATTAGGCCAAGGCTTGTTACGATCCTATAGAAAATTTCCCCTCCAACGTTCGAGGGAAATTCTCGTATAAGACTTGAAAGCATAATAATAGTCCCTTCGATTGGTTGCTGGCCAAAGGAAGGCAAGACCAGTGATGGGGCTGCCATCTTATAGCCTCTGGTCAGGCTTTTCTGGAGAAGAAAAGAAAATAAAGTGAAGAAGAAATGGAAGAAAGGAAAGACTCCCTAGCCCTCGGATGCCCTAATAGCGTCGGGGGTCGAAAAGAAACAAGAGTTAACCAAGAGAGGTTAGATAGTAAAGTTAAAAGAGTGCAAAACACAAGTAAGTGGAAGAAATGTTTTGCACAGCTTGGGCAACTTGTGGTCGCCATCCACATATCCCCCAGATGAGGACCCCTGAGGGTTATTTCCTATCTACATAACTTAATTGACATAGTTTAATGTATGATACTATATTTAAATTAATATCGGGAAGTAAACATTATGAGGTTATATCATTAATAGTGAGTGGAGAAAATATTTTAATCGACTCACCTCATACATTTTCAATATGATACTATATTTGTGGACACATGTGTGTGTGTGTATATATATATATATATATATATACACACATTTTGGGTTTTGGGTCATTGTAGGCCAGATAATGGTGAGTTTTATTTGTCCTTTTTTCAATTTTTTTTTTTTTGGATTATTGGTCCTTTTTTTGGGTCTTAATGGCCTTTCTTTTTTTGCAATTGTACGTTCTTTTGACTACATTTGACTACCATTTGTATAATTCAAGAATCCGCAGAGTTTAGTCTCAATTCCAACTTACTTTAAAAATACTATCTAGTTTTACTTCCCGAAGACTTTTCATGTTGCAAACCTTTTTTTTTCTGCGAGAAACTCTCACAAAAATCCCATTTTTTTAACCAGCCTACTGACAGGGATATCAGCCTGTCAGTATATTAAATAAAGTATGAAAGAAGAAACATTTTGAGTCATCTATTTTTTTTTTCCGCAATGTATTTTGCATTTTAAAACATTTTTATTATTTTATTTGAAGAGAAAAAAATTTCACCTAGACTGAGACTCGAACCCGGGACCTTTGGCTTTCCGGGCCAAATGCTCTACCAACTGTGCTACCAAGGCGAGTTGCGAAGTAGATGCGCTACTTATTTTAATAGAATTCAGTTCAAATCACGATTCAGGTGTATATTTTTCTCTTGAAATAAAATTAAAATAAGTCCCTGATATATCAGGTACTTATTTTAATATTCAGAATTTATAAGTTGTCGTGATTGACTAGTGATTAGTATGTTTGCCTCTGGTTATGAAGTTTACAATTCAAACCATACTGAGTTTGAATGTTTAAGGATTTTTTTTTGCAAATGTCCCAGGTTGTCTTTCGACATTCCTGGTATTCTCTCCTGGCATGGCTTACTTGTAACCCACTTCTGGAAGGCGGGGTTATGTTGTCCCGATGATATGATGGGTGATGATGATGATAGTGGTGTGCCAGGAGAGTCCCTAATCTTAATCTAAGATGAATATGAATAATGATGATTGCGATGGCCATATGATTTCGGGGACCATTTGGGCCTTAAAGTTTTCTTGACATTTATCTTATAGGTGAGGAAAAACCCCAATAAAAACCTCACCCAGAAAAACTGTCCTGACTGGGGATCGAACCCGGGCCCGATTCATGACAAGGCAGCATGCTACCTCGAGACCACAGCGGTGGACATGTTTAAGGATGTAAAAATCCTTCAGAAGGAAAGTAAAGCTACAGGTCCCATTTTTTGCACCATGTAAAAGAACCTCAGCCCTAAAAATTAGACTTCTGAGCAAAATGTGTAAGCCATTTCATGACAAGATTTGAATTGCAACACTAATAACATGAGAAATTAAATAAAAATAATAGTATTTCATTACCTCACCTCATATCCTTTTTCTTCTATACTGCAGTTTCGGAGCTTATCTCCATTATCAGTAGCCTCTGGTCGACTGGTGTTATGTCGTTTCTTGGCGGTTTTCTTCTTCTATCGGTGGACCGATGAACCTTTGGATCAGGTCAAAATGAGCTTCTGAATGCAATGAAGAAGAAAGGTCTAGCCTAACTTGTAAGACATTTGGTTTTGATGGTAGTTAATTGTTTCAATGAACTGGAAATTCAATATTCCTGGATTGTTGAGTTATGGAGTGTAAATACAGTATATTGTATGGTTGCATATTTAAGTTGTATGAAAATCTAAACTTTTAGTCAGACATTATTTGTGGAATCCTGTCTTTGCCAATGTTACAACGTGTGTTCATTGTACAATAAAAATACAACATATATTATACTTAAAAAATAAAAAAAATAAAAAAATTGTGGGAGTTTTGAAATTCATGAGTTATCTTTCTTGTTTTTTTTTATGAAAGATAAACTCATGAATTTCGAAACTCCTGCAAATTTTGACCTGATCTAGAGGTTCATCAGTCCACCGAAAGAAGTAAGAAGAAAACCGTCAAGAAACGACATAACACCGGTCGACCAGTGACTACTGATGATGGAGATAAGCTCCGAAACTGCAGTATAGAAGAAAAAGGATATGAGGTGAGGTAATAAAAACATTAATTTAATTCTTAAATTAAACCTCATAGTGTTCTTTCCCTGTGAAAGTTAAATAAAAAAAATGTTAGTACCTACATATCTACCCCTACGTACTAGAACGTATATTATTATTTCTAATGTGATCAACTTTTTTTTTTTTCCAGCCTGATGACAAGATTGTTTATGTTGCTGGAGCCTTTGATTTGTTTCATGTTGGACATTTAGATTTTCTGGAGAAAGCTCGTGCAGAAGGAGATTTTCTGATAGTTGGTTTACATACAGATCCAATTGTAAACAGATACAAAGGTAGCAACTATCCTATTATGAATCTGCATGAGAGGGTTCTCAGTGTTTTGGCTTGTAAGGTTAGTATCTAAGTATAATTCTACTATATTTGAAGAGAAAAATTTTCGCCTAGACCAGGACTTGAACCCGGGACCCTTGGCTTTCCGGGCCAAGTGCTCTACCAACTGAGCTACCGAGGCGAGTTGCGATCTAGATGCAAATTTTTCTCTTATATACGTTGTAATTCCCTATTGCCAAATGCTTTTGAAACCATTGCTTCTATCTTTGCAAATGGCGGCTTCTTATTTAAGAAGACGTTTATTGGGAATTTAACATTACTCTATAAAGCTAGTAAGGCTTCTAATGATGTTTTTATTATTGATTTAACATTTCTCAATGAAAGATAAATTATATTTGAAGAGAAAATTTTTTGCCTAGACCGGGACCCTTTGCTTTCCGGGTCAAGTGCTCTACCAACTGAGCTACCGAGGCGAGTTGCGATCTAGACGCAAATTTTTCTCTTATATACGTTGTAATTCCCTATCGCCAAATGCTTTTGAAACCATTGCTTCTATCTTTGCAAATGGCGGCTTCTTATTTAAGAAGACGTTTATTGGGAATTTAACATTACACTATAAAGCTAGTAAGGCTTCTAATGATGTTTTTATTATTGATTTAACATTTCTCAATGAAAGATAAATTATATTTGAAGAGAAAATTTTTTGCCTAGACTGGGACCCTTTGCTTTCCGGGTCAAGTGCTCTACCAACTGAGCTACCGAGGCGAGTTGCGATCTAGACGCAAATTTTTCTCTTATATACGTTGTAATTCCCTATCGCCAAATGCTTTTGAAACCATTGCTTCTATCTTTGCAAATGGCGGCTTCTTATTTAAGATGACATTTATTGGGAATTTAACATTACTTTATAAAGCTAGTAAGGCTTCTAATGATGTTTTTATTATTGATTTAACATTTCTCAATGAAAGCTAAATTATATTTGAAGAGAAAAATTTTCTCTTCAAATATAATTTATCTTTCATTGAGAAATGTTAAATCAATAATAAAAACATAATTCTACTATCTTGTTTAGAGGATTGAATTTGATATTTGTTCCTTCATTTCTCTTCTTTGCCTTTGCAACTTTACTTTCTTTTGTTAAATAAAATAAATATCTAAGAATTAAATGAATCGTGATTTCTTCTTACCTCATACTTCTATTTTTTTTTAAACACAGCACTGCAGTATCAGCGACCATCGTCACCATCCTCAGCTGTTTTCACAACTGTCAATTTTTTCTTTTTCCGGTAATTATCCAAACTGTCATCTGGTTTTCTTTTGAAGGAATTATTTTCTAAACTTCCATCTGGTGTTCTTTTGAAGGAATCATTTTCTAAACTGCCATCTGTTGTATTTTTGAAGAACTTTGTAATCAAGCTCGGTTCGTCTGGAATCTCGAAGTTCATGGTTCTCGCAAAAGAAAAAAAATTGACAGTCGTGAAAACAGCTGATGATGGTGACGATGGTCGCTTATACTGCAGTGCTGTTTTTAAAAAAGGTAAGAAGAAATCACGATTTATTTAATTCTTATAAATTAAACCTCATAATGTTAAAAATTCCCAAATTTATTATATAAAAATAAATATCCTCAACTCCTATCCAACTCAGGTTTGGGTCGAGGGATGAGATGAGATATAGAGGTCTGTAAATGACAAGGGTGCCGGCCGACCACGCCTGATGCACCATTGCAAGGACAGAAGAATGAAATGAGATGAGTATGAAAAACTGGTGGAATGAAATTGTGGCAGGTGAAAACGGGAGAAAACCTTGAGAAAACCTACCCAAGCTCAGTTGCATCCACTATGAGACCCACATGGAGTGACCGAGACTCGATCTCGGGATCCCAGCGGTGAGAGGCGAGCATTTAACTGCTTACGCCATGGAGCTGCCTAAATAAACTTACTTATTATTGGCGAACCCATTTTTGAGCCATAGCCTCTCCTTTGTTAGAAGTTACTAAAAACTCCAAGCGTGACAGGCCTAGAAGGTTCTTGGCCTACCAGCCGGCTGCTGGCCTCACATCCACATGTGTTAATCACAGAGGTAGGTGATCATCTAGCCAGTGTAGGGGTGACATGTGGTCAGCATGTCAGATCCCCCCGCTGTTATAGCTGGTCTTCTCAACCTGGAGTCGCTACTTATTGTAGCCTCACAATGCTGGGTGGACACCGGTCCCATACTGGCAGAAATTCCATGAGAAAATTTCTTCTCCAAGGAGACTTCAACCAGCGCAAGTCCCGTAGCTCTGCGCCAAGACTTCTTGCCTTAACCACTCGGCTATGGCATGGGACGTTAGAAGTTACTAGACCAAGTTAATTTGTAGTTACCTTTTTTAAGTTATGTAGATAGGAAATAACACTATGAGGTTCTTTAATGTTGTTTATTTTTTATCATTTCACTCACCTCATACTTCATAATTTATAGCAGACCCAGGGTTTCTTCACGTAATTCGTGACATTGTCAATGCTGCGTCATGTTCACAACTGTTGAGTTGTGAACATGACGCAGCATTGACAATGTCACGAATTACGTGAAGAAACCCTGGGTCTGCTATAAATTATGAAGTATGAGGTGAGTGAAATGATAAAAAATAAACAACATTGTAGTTACCTTATTTGCACATACATGTTGTGAATGGCATGTAGTCAACACATCAAAAAATAATAATCTTCTTCTTCTTCCTTTCAAGTATTAGGCCAAGGCCTGTTACGATCCTATAGAAAATTTTCACTCCAGCATTTCTTTGGATGGCCCAGAGATATTTGCTTTGGTCGTCATAAGTTTGATCCTTCTGGGAATTTCTCGTATAAGACTTGAAAGCATAATAATAGTCCCTTCGATTGGTTGCTGGCCAAAGGAAGGCAAGACCAGTGATGGGGCTGCCATCTTATAGCTTCTGGTTAGATTTTTCCGGAGAAGAAAAGAAAATAAAGGAAAGAAGAAATGGAAGAAAGGAATGACTCGCTAGCCCTCGGATGCCTGGGAATTGCAATGAAGATTAAAATAATAGCAGGCACAATCGTTCATGCAACTTCAATTAATTGTCCTTCAAGAAGAAACCGATTATTAAAATCATTTTATAATTAATATAATCATTATATAAGTTTAATAGCGTCGGGTAAAAAAACAAGAGTTAACCAAGAGAGGTTAGATAGTAAAGTTAAAAGAGTCTGGTATAAGTAAATGGAAGAAAGGAAGAAATACCAGATCGGTTAAAGATAAAAGTAAGGAGCAAAACACAAGTAAGTGGAAGCAATGTTTTGTTCAGCTTGGGCACCTTGTGGTCGCCATCTACATATCCCCTAGATGGGGATAATAATAATAAAATTAATATTAAGGAGCTAAAGCTATTATTATGATTGAAATAAGAAAATTAATGTACACAACTAAACTATTTTTAATTAATGGTAAAGAGCAACATTTTTTCCTGAACCGGGAATCGAACCCCGAACCTTCAGCTTTCCATGCTGACGCTCTCAGCTAATTCAGGCTACATTCCCATCCAATCATAAATCCTCCCTTTACCTTACTCTCTTGGTCCTATATTTGATGCAATGAATGTTGTTGTTGTTGTTGTTTTCTAATGGCGAGATTTGACGCTTAAGTCATTTTCTCTCTGGCTTCCCAGTACAAGCGAACAAGGTCCTTAGAGTGTTGTGCAGTTGGATTTAAAGCTGGACAGACTAGAAGGTGGTGTTTGTCCATGATCAGGTCCGGGTCTTTGCATATGACACATCTGTCGGATTGGAAAACGTTTATTCTGTGGAGGTGGTGAGCCAGGCAGTCGTGTCCTGACATCAGTCTGAATTTTGCTACTGCTTCTTTGCGGCCTTTATATTTTATTTCTGTGTATAGCTCATCAATTTTTTCCCATGATTTCCCTCTGACTGTTGCAATGTTTTCTTTCATGTTTTCCATTTGGAATGCTTTCTTAATTTCTTCGATCTTTCTGTGGAGGTTCGAATTGGGGTGGGTTGTTATCTGTATTTTGGTACCCTTTTTGGCAAGTCCATCAGCTATTTCATTGCCAACTATTCCGATGTGCGAGGGTATCCACTGGATTTGGCTATTAATTTATTTTGGTTGTTGAGGTATTTCAGAAGTTTACGGCATTCCAAGATGGTTTCATTTTCTGGTGTTTGGTTGGAGGTTATTGCTTGTATAGCGGCCTTAGAGTCTGCCAGAATAATAGCTTTTGTAAACATTTTTGTTCGGAATAGGAGGTTGTGGAGTGCTACTTCTATGGCCTTTACTTCACCATCGAAGGCTGTATTGTTTGTGCCTACTGCAACATATTGACTAAACAGATGAGAGTAGATTCCTGCACCAGCATTTTCACTCTTGGTTTTGGAGCCATCAGTGAAGACTCTTAGCCACTCTGGTTCTGGGAACTTTGTATTAATAGTTTCTAAGGTCATTTGTTTGGCTATTGATGGGTTTGATGCAATGAATTGTCATTCACAAATACACATTAACCTTTTGACTGCCGAGTTTTCCTTTTGCCAGCTGGGCTGTGGGTGCCAGGTTTTTTAAATTTAAAGTTCTACGCCGTACTATATAATATAAACCTATATAAAGTATATTTAACTATCTACATGCCATGGTAAATTTAATTTAAACTCACTATTTTACATTTATTTGAAGGTTAGGCGGTGTTGCTTCCACTTGTAAAGATCCCAGGTTCGAATTCAGCACGGTGACTTTATTGAAATTTGTTATCACTATCACTAAAACATTTATTCTACTGAATAATTTTGATGGTATTATCACTAAACACTTATAATATTAAATATTGTTGAACATTTTTTGTTGTCCTGGGTTCGAATCAATTCCAGTCAAACAGCTGTTTTATGCCACGTGTTTCGTTTGGCGCGACACGCCAACCACTGTCAGTCACACTCTGTTCATTTAGGTCTACATCACTTGCTTTACTATTTACAGGCTTAGATTGTAATAATATTCTCTTAGAAACAGGACTACTATCACATTCATCATACGAATAACCATTTGATGAACTGTTACTGTCACTTTCATCTTCTGATAAAACTGTCACAATAAACTCGCGAATTGTATTTTCATCAACTTCGAGACATGAATCACTGTATTCACAACACGACCTATCCCTTGCTCAGGTATCTTTTCTACTAAAAATAAAATAAATAAAGAGAAAATCCTGAAATTGCAATATTCCATAGCAAAAAAAAAAAAGGCCTTGAAACATGAATGTACACCCTCCTTTAGAAAACCGATTTACAACCAGCCTGTACCGTTATTCTGTAAGGGATGTGCAAAGTATTGCTAAGAAAGGATGTACAAACATAGAACGAACAATAATTTTAGTTTATTGAAGTAAAAATTTCGGGGAAAAAATATTTAAAGTACTAAGATTGAAAACCGGAGCCTGCCAGGCGTGGCGTACAGCTGTACACACACTTTCACCGGCGCACGCCGGGCATGGCGTTCAAAAGGTTAAGAAGACATGAATGGACTCCACACAGCTATAGCATTATTTGTTAAATTAATATTAAGAAGCTGAGGTTATTACTGTGATTGAAATAATAAATTAATGTACACAACTAAATTATTGTAATCAATGGTAAAGAGTGGTTGGACACTTGACCTTCCCCTCTAGTTTCATTCACTCCATGTGGGATTCGTGGTGGATGAATCAAAGCTAGGCCAGGTTGTGATGATGTCACAGATCTGTGCAGCCAGCTTCCTTATAAATTACAGACCTTTAATAATAGGAGCTTCATCTCATCTCTCAGCCAGGTATTATACTGGTCACACAGAGGCTTTACTTTACTATTCTTTGAATTTTCATCACAGTTATGCTTCCTGCAGACATTGAAGTTAATTTTAATATAGTTGAAGTTAATGTTTTATTTTAGGAAGTAAAATTTGAGGTTCTTTTAATTAAATTATTTGGAGTCTGTTTATCTTACCTCAATATTAATGTTGATTTGTTCTTCACAATAAAATTTTGGAGCAGGTGAATAATTTTACATATCTAGGGTGCAGTATCTCATATGAAGAAGAAAAGGATGTAAATGCAAAAATATCTAAATTTTTAAGAATTTTAGGGTTAATAAATTCTATCTTCAAGCCACAGTTAGTCCTAAAACATTCAAGACTAAAAGTGTATAAAACACTGGCTCTTCCAACTCTTTTGTATAGTAGCGACGTGTGGACGTTAAAACAGAAGGATATACAGGGACTTAGATCTGCTGAAATGAGATACCTTCGGAGGACTGCAGGATACACACTACTAGATCACAAAAAAAAATGACATCTTAGAAGAATTACACATGGAACCTTTAGAAAACAAAATTTCTGATTATAAGTCAAGATGGATGCAACATGTTCATCGAATGCAAGATCACAGGATACCCAAACAAATGTTAAGATATCAATCTGCAGGAAGAAGAAGACCAGGACATCCACTCAAAAGACTTCTGGATGGTGTTTCTCTTGAGGCCGAAACAGGTCAACAAATGGCCTAAATTCATGAATGTACTATGATGATGATGTTCTTGAACATGTTTTGATTATATCCTAATCAAATAATTTAATTGAAGTTAATCCTGTAATCACTATTTATGTTGAAGTTTTCATTAGTCATTAGAGATGTGCAATTAGGAGATGTTAATGTTAATAAAAAATATAAAGTGAGTCGTATCTCACCTCATACTTGTTCTTCAAGCACGGTACTGCAGTTTCAAGAGGCATCTTGAAAACCTCAATGCTATTCCCCATAATTAATAATTTATAATTGAAGACTACGCCAATTTTGGAATATATTAAACAGTACCAACTAAATTGGAAACACCATCTTGAAAGAATGAGTTCAAATCAGATCCCCAAAGCTGTTTATAATCATACACCAAGAGGACGAAGATCACTGGGCCGTCCTATGAAACGCTGGAGGGAAAATTTTCTATAGGATCGTAACAGGCCTTGGCCTAATACTTGGAAGGAAGAAGAAGAAGAAGAAGGATAATAATTTATAATGTAAATGTGTTCACTTTTTTTATATATATATGTTATATTGCAGATTTTCGCGGATATAAGTATGAATATGAAAGTTTTCTTGGGTTTTCCGCATCTTAGATTCAAGTTCGGCCTCTGGCCACTGATTCCGACATTTTGGCATGATCCCACATGCCATTATCAAGGAATGATAAGTTTGAGTCACAGGTTTTGGTCTTATATAATTAAATACATAGAGTTTTCGCTGTGGTCCGTTTCCGAAGTCGTACACCCATCCAAGGTTTAGTTCTTATGTAGTTAAACATTTTCAGCTTTCAGTACGGTCCGTTTCGGAAGCCGTACACCCATCCACGCATCGACCACACTCCATGTTGCCCAACCGTGGTTTTCTTCATATCTTCTTCGCTGTTCTGAGGACTTACTTACTTACTCACTGGCACTATCGAACCCGTAGGTTCATGGCCGCGCGGACATAAGCTCTCCATACATCCCTATCCTGAGCCAATGCTTTCCAATCATTCCCTGTATAATCTACTTCTCTCAAATCATAGTTAATGTTGTTCTCCCACCTCATTCTTGGTCTACCAACTGGGTGTTTTCCTTCTGGCTTTCCTACAAGAAGTTTCCATGCACATCTTTCATTCCCCATACGCGCAACATGTCCTGCCCATCGCAGTCTATGAGACTTAACTGTTCTAATTATATCTGGCTTCCTATAAAGACCATGTAGTTCATTGTTATGTAGTCTTCTCCATTCACCTGTCTGTTCATCTCTCTTTGGTCCAAAAATTTTCCTAAGAACTTTATTCTCAAATACTCGTAATCTCCTTTCCTCCCTTAAAGTAAGAGTCCATGTTTCGCACCCATATAATATGACTGGTTGAATAATAGTTTTATATATTTTCAGCTTAACTTTTTTAAAAGGAGTTGGGACATCAAAAGTCTCTGCAATGCATAATAGCACGCATTTCCAGAATTGAGCCTAGGTTTAATTTCTTTTTGCATCTCATTCCTATTTGTGATTATTGTTCCTAGGTATTTGAATTCAGCCACTTCCTCAAAATATCCCTCATTTGTCATTAGCTGTCCATTTCCATTATATACTGAATTTCTACGTGTGACCATATATTTAGTTTTACTGATATTTACTTCCAGTCCTAATTTCTTAGTGTTACTCAATAGTGTGTGCGTGTTGGCCTTCAGTATCTCCTCGCTATCGGCCAGTAGTACTACATCATCAGCATAAACTAACAGCTTATTAATACCATTCAGTTGTAAGCCTTCCTCATTCTCTAAAGATTTAATGGCATGCTCTAGTACAAAATTAAATAGTAGAGGAGATAGTGCATCTCCTTGCTTCAACCCATTCTGGATTTCAAAAGTGTCTGAAAACTGTTTGCCTACACACACACTACTCTTTGAGCCATTTAGACACATTCGTATAAGTCTAACTAACTTTTTAGGAATTCCGAACTCCAGCAGGATACTATATAACTTCTCCCTCTTAATTGAATCATATGCTTTTTTGAAGTCTACATATAGTTGATGTGCAGTACCATTGAGAACAACATATATATATATATATATATACAGGGTGAATTTTAATTACACCATAAACTGCAGGGACTGATTCCTGACTGGAAATTGATGAAAAAATGTCTTATGAATAAGTGTCCATAAATGAATTGTTGCCACGGTAGATGGCACTGATGAATGGCATTATTCTCTCAGCCCTGTTGCATGTCCTGCTAGGTCACCGGACTTAAAACGCCCTGGATTTTTACCTCTGGGGGCATCTGAAAAGCGTTGTGTATGCTGAACCAGTTCCTGATGTGCATACCCTTCAACAGCGTGTCCACGTCTCCTGTGACGCTATTCGGAGGGAGAGAGGTCGGAACATGGGAAAGAGTGAGGCAATCCATGATACGATGTGTGAGCGTGTGCTTTGCATCCATGGAGGCCACTTTGAACATCTATTGTGACGTGGATGTGATTATTCTATGTACTGTGTGCCAGGACGATTTGTTGTCGTTGCACACACATCGTTCATTTCCGGACACATGTTTATAGGACCTTTTTTCCTTCATTTCCAGTCAGGTATCAGTCCTTGAAATTAGTTGATGTAATTACCGTTCACCCTGTAATGTACTGTCAAAGAATCATGTCAATTGCTTATTCTAAACATGTCTCTAGTATTTTTAAAGAGGCTTCATTTTTCTTGTAAGTTATTTTGGTCTTAACTTCATCTTTTCTATCTATTTTCAATTTTCTAAAAAGTGTTTTAGAGTTTTAATTCCTATTAATCTTTTTTGCCTTTTCAAAATTGACTGCTGATTTATCTGGTAATAGGTATTTTTAATCCTTTTTTTTTTTTGCCAGGATATCAGTTTTCTCATTTTCTACTACTCCCATATGGGAAGGTATCCATTGTTAATTAATTTTTCTACCTAGATTTTGTTAGCAAATTAATAAATGTTACTGATTTAGAATCCATCTACATTATTTTTAGTGAAAAAAGAATTTTTTCTGCCTGAACTGAGATTTGATCTTGAGACCTCCAGCTTTACATTCTGGTGCTCTAACCATTTAAGCTACTCAGGCAGTTCCCTGCACTGGCACAAATTTCTCTCTCTTTAATCCTGCCAGGGTAGGGAGTTGACTGAATAGGTCAAATAGAGCAACAGCATGTAAAACTAAAGGTTTTCGGTTCAAACCCCAGTTCAGGTAAATATTTTTCTGTTTGTTATTGTTTGTAGATGACTTATCTGTGTATATTAATTTACATATTATGATTATTTTTAATGTTTTATATTAATTCTAGTATGTGTCTGAGGTAGTAATTGGAGCTCCGTATGCTGTAAGTCGTGAATTAATGGAACACTTTAAAGTTGATACTGTTTGTCATGGTCAAACACCCATTCAGCCAGATGCTGATGGATCCGATCCGTATGCAGAGCCTAAGAGTCAAGGCAAATTCAAATCATTGAATTCTGAAAACACTATGACAACAGAGAAAATAGTGGATCGCATCATTCGACACAGGTATTTGTTTATTTATTTTAACAAACTCTTTTCTTTCATGTCTTTGCAATCTGATTCCATCCCTGCAGATATAAAAAAAATACTGTATTTCTTTATATTTAAAGGAAGTGACACTATGAGGTTTATTTTAATTAATACAGAGTTAGAATTTTAACGACTCACCTCATAATTGAAGATTTCTTGAAGACTATAATTTATATACGCTACATATCATTATCAATTTCTACTAACTGACTATTTAACTCATGCCCCAAATGCGAGTCAATGACCAATCACGTTTCAATGATTTCTGTTTTACAACCAATCACAGTCGTGTTTCACCAAATATTTATCAATATTAAATTTACCATATTAAAGAAAGCTCCTCCTTTTTAATATTCTGAACAGGTCTGACCATTATTTTGCAGTGACTGACTCTGTAAGAAATACGGCTACCAGATTGTATATATAGTGCATGGATGTCAACACATAGCGCTTGCAGGAGTTAATATAAAAACATTTGTAGCAATTGATTATACCACCAAAAAAAGAAATCACTGTTTGCACTTTCTTAAATGTATTTTTTCCCAGGTAATAATGTTCCAGAAAAATATAATTGTCATATTTACAACATAGGACATCAGAAATGAATTAATATAAGGTTTGATGTGTTTAATTTTTTCTCCACTAGAATGCATTCTTACAATATTGTGTTCCTTTGGCAATAAATAGTATGATCTGGTTGCAGTGATAAACAAAAGAAGCAATTGAAGCATACCAATAATTTCTCATTTGTTTTCAAACATCGCCGTTTACATTAAATATATAAATATATTAAAATAACTGTAGTTAAATAATGATTTGTGAGTAAACAGCTTAATTTTATTCATTAAATAGTCCTAACAAATGCCACTCTTGATTTCCAAATTCTGTGGATAAATTGGAAATCACTCGTCGCATTACTTATGATAATTATACTAGCATATTGAAATTATAGTCTTAGTAGTTAGAAGGAATTGATAATGATACATAGCATATCAAAGCTGTAAATTCTCAATAAAAATACTTCGAATAGAAGACATCAGATGACATATTTTTATTATTCATTTCACACATTTCAATGATGGATTAATCGAGTCCCAGTCTGAGCGTATAATTTTTCACTTCAATTATGTCAGATGACTTGTTGATAGCGATTGCTATTATCTTTCGGATGAAAGGAGAATTGTATAAGTGGAAAGAAATTTGATGTTCCTATTGGAAGTTCGAATGGCATAACGGTTATCGCACTGACTTACAGAGTCAGAGATCTGGGGTTTGATTCCCGGCTCAAACATAATTTTTCTTGAACTTTTATAGGAACAAATCACTATGAGGTTTAAATATAAGGTAAATTAAAATGTTTCATACCTCTCCTCATAATTAATCTTCTAAGTAGATCATGATTTCAAGACCATTGCAGTCCCATCCTCAGTACCATCTTGACGACTGATGTTATGTCGATCGGAGGAACCACTTCTTGTTCCCTCTGTTGGTGACTGATAAACCTCTGGATCAGGTCAGAATCCGTGGGAATTTCAAAGTTTTTCTTTGTTTTTCTGAATGTGAATTTTTTCCCAAACCATGAGTTCCTTTTGTTTATCTACATATTTGTTTAATTAAACTAGCTTTTGATTCAGTTAGATGTTTTTTGGACCAAGCATGAGCAGCTACTGCTAACTTTTCCACTTCTCCATTTTTGACATTTCTAAGATGTTCTTTCACCCTTGTTTTCAAATTTCTTTTTTGTTTTTCCTATATAAATTTTGTCACAAAAAGTTTTCAAAACGTTTAATATAAGATTGTCCACTGCTGTGGTCTCGAGGTAGCATGCTGCCTTGTCACGCAGCGTGCCCGGGTTCGATCCCTGCTCGAACAGTTTTTCTGGGTGAGGTTTTATCGGGGTTCTTCCTCACCTGTAAGACAAATGTAAGGAAAACGTTAAGACCCAAACAGTCCCCGAAATCATATGGCCATCATCATCCTTATTGCTTAGATCAGTTGGAACATAATTCATAATTTGTTAACATGTCTGAAGAAGGTACAGTGTACCGAAACAGCTGTCACTAAATTATATAATAAATATGAAAATCAAATAAAACTACGTTTTATTTTTATTTAATTAATAAATAATTTTTTGAAGAGAATTTTTTTTTTGCCTGAACTGGGAATTGAAAGCAGGACCTCTAGTTTTATGCATCAGTGCACTGACCATTGTGCTATTTAGGCTTCTCTGTTCAAACACAATCTTGCATATATCAGATCAAATGTAAGGATTGTGAAAAAATCTATATAAGAAAAACAAAAAGAAATTTAAAAACTAGATTGAAAGAACAACTTAGAAATGTAAAATAAGGGTGAAGTGGACAAGTCAGCTGTAGCAGCTCATGCTTGGTCTGAAAAACATTTAATCAATACAAAAGCTAGCCTAATAAAACACACAGATAAACAAAAAGAACTCACAGTCTGGGAAAAAATCCACATCCAAAAAAACAAGAAAGATAAACTCATGAATTTCGAAACTCCCGCAAATTTTGACCTGATCCAGAGGTTCATCGGTCCACTGATAGAAGTAAGAAGAAAACCGCCAAGAAACGACATAACACCGGCTACTGATGATGGAGATAATATCCAAAATGGCAGTCTAGAAGAAAAAGGATATGAGGTGAGATAATAAAAACATTAACTTAATTCTTACAATCTTGTATAACGTCATTCTCTGTGGCAATTCAAGAAGATTTTATAATGGGATTATTAATACCGTTATAGTTGTAAAACTATATAAAATTTACTATAATTTACAGTGTTTTATGTAAATTTATTCACATAGATTGAACAATAAATTATTTTTTGAAGAGAAAATTTTTTGCTTGGGCCAGGAATTGAACATAAGACCTCTGTAATTTTATGGAGAAATGGGGTAATAAAAGAGAGAGAAAAAAAATTATTTGAAGGATATATGGATAGCACAATGGTCAGAGCACTGGTCTGTAAAACCAGATGTCTTGGGTTGACTATCCTTTATGCAATCTAAATAATAGATCAAATTTCATCTTCCAAAATTCAATATTCAAGCATTATTCACCCAGGAGAGTTAATTGAGGAATAGGTAAGAATTTTTCGAATGGAAATTTGGTTATATTCTCCAACGAAACCATTCAATTGAATCGATTTTTTGAGTGGAGAATAAAAATTTCCAGTTGGTAATAATTCTTTCTCATATAATGAAGATAAACATTCAATTAGGTAGAATTTTTTATCACTCACCTCATATTGTTCTTCTTATTTTACTATAAACTAGTTTTGGAACATAGTTTCTGTTCCATCCTCAATATCGTCAGGACCATTGTTCTGTCGTCTTGAAGAGCCGTCCTTAGCTCCTTCCATTGGCAGACTGAAAAACCTTGAAACCAGGTCATTCTCACCGGGAATTTCAAAGTTCATCAATTTCTTCTTATCGCTCTTTTCAATGTAGATCATTTCCCAAACAGTAAGTTCTTTTGGTTTTTCTATTTGTTTTACTGTTTGGGAAAAGATCTACATTCAAAAGAGCGATAAGAAGAAATTGATGAACTTTGAAATTCCTGGTGAGAATGACCTGGTTTCGAGGTTTTTCAGTCTGCCAATGGAAGGAGCGAAACGACAGCTCTTCAAGACGACAGAACAACGGTCGTGACGATACTGAAGATGGAGCAGAAACTATGTTCCGAAACTAGTTTATAGTTAAATAAGAAGAACAATATGAGGTGAGTGATAAAAAATTCTACCTAAATGAATATACCTCATAGTGTGAATTCCTAAAATAAGTAATAAAATTCAATTTCCGTTTTTATTATTAATTTAACACTTCTCACTGAAGGATAAATTATATTTGAAGAGAAAAATTTTCGCCCAGACCGAGACTCAAACTCGGGAATTTTTCTCTTCAAATACAATTTATTCTTCAGTGAGAAGTGTTAGATTAATAATAAAAACATCAATAGAAGCTTTATAAAGAAGTGTTAAATTCTCAATAAATGTCTTCTTAACTAAGAAGCCGCCATTTGCAAAGATAAAGGTTTCAAAGCATTTGGCGTGAGGGAATTACAATGTATATAAGAGAAAAATTTGCATCTAGATCGCAACTTGCCTCGATAGCTCAGTTGGTAGAGCATTTGACCCGGAAAGCCAGGTTCCGGGTTCGAGTCTCGGTCTAGGCGAACATTTTTCTCTTCAAATATAATTCAATTTCCGGTTCAGGCAAAAATGTTTCTCTTCTAAATATGTTTTATTAATGTGACTTATTCCTCAACTCACAAATTTGGTTTTCAGATTGGATTACGAGGACCGTAATCGTAAGAAAGAAAAGAAAGAACTAGCAGCTTACGAAGCTCTGCAGAACATGACTAATAATGCTCGGTAAGGTTGGAATTTTGAGTAGAATTATAAGTTTTTACCACACAATATAAAAATGGGAACAAATTTATTTATTTATATTATGTTGCAAGAGTAATATTGTTGTCATTCCTAAGTGAAATTTGACCAAAGAATTATAATTATTTGGATATAATATTTACTTTTTATTTTATGTTTACATATTTCTATTTAATGTTATTAGAGTATTTTGTGTTGATATTTAACATATATATTTTAATAATGAAATTGTTTTAAATTAAAAACAGAGATCATTGTAATAGTACATTGAAAAAAGTTGGAATTTTTATAGGTCATTATAAATTTGTAGTATTCTCTGTATATGAAGGATTATTACACCTTTACGAAATCAGACATTACATTTTGTGCTTTTTATTTTATTATATACAGCAAACTCCCGATTATCCGTACGCGTATTATCTGGTTTGCAGATTATCCAGGCATGCCTGTTTTACTGTATTTTTTAAAAATACTGTATTTTGTATTGTTATGAAAAAAATATTTATTTTTAAACGTGCTACCGTGAACTGCGCTTAAGAAACTATCACAATAGAGTAACCTTCACTCACAACCCCCTCCCCTGATGCATATAACGGTACCAATCAACGTTCTGAGAATACAATACAATTTCGGAAGTTTCCGTTGTGGAGTTAGTGAAAGTTTGTTGTTTCAGATTGAAACCATGGATATGCTGTGGCAGTGGGTTTATCACTGGTTAGTAGTGTAGTCATCGATGGTTACTAGTTTGGTCATCGGTGATTATTTGTCATCGCTGGTTATAAGTATAGATATCGGTGGTTACTAATGTGTGGGAATCACTGATTATTTGTAATCGCTGGTTATAAATGTGGATATCGGTGGTTACTAGGGTAGTTGTTGCTGGTTATGGTGGCCATTTTGAATAACTGTTGCAACCAGAGTGGTCATCATCATCATCCATGCAAGTATTAGGCCATGTGGCCTGTTACGGTCTCAAAGAGGAATTTTCCATCCAGCACTTTTTTGGACGTCCCAGCGATCTTTTGCCTTGGGGGTAGTAGCAAAGTATGACTTTTGGAATTCTATGAGACGGCATTCGCTTTCAAGTCTCAACCAGAGTGGTCATGACCCGGAAATAGTCCCACTTTTTTTTCATATTTAGGAGTAAAATAAAATAATGATAATTACGACTCGCATCTAAGTAAATTTAATATGACATTTTATGAATATTCGTTGCATTTAAATAGTGTTAAAGTGGGTAAATACATTTTTGATCAACTTCCACGGCGCCGAATAATTTAATTGGATTATCCGTGTTTTTTTATTTTCCGTGCATATCTCGGTCCCAATTAACATGGATAATCGGGAGTTTGCTGTAGTTCGATACTGACTGTATGGAGGTAAAGCTTAATGTAAAATGCCTTTAAAACCATTTGGTGCCTCTTTACATGTTCTTAGATATTTATGCTTAAATAATTCTTGTAGCTATGTGTACATTTATTATCCAAGTTTAGGCATAAAATACATTGTTACTATAAATGATCTTTCTGATTACAAACTTGAACAACTATCATTAAATTGCACGGTCGTCGCCCCTTCTGGTCCCTGAATCCAGAAGAGTCCGTTACCGTATTTGGATCTTCACTGGCCTAGAGAATCTACTAATATATTTAGCTATCCTAATTGTAGGGTCCAGTTTATAAATGCCCGGGCCCATCAGAGGCAAAGATTGATTCATCTTTCCTATATAGATTTAATAACATATATCAATTATTAACAAGAATTCTTAAACACACTGTAGTAATTTATATGACTTGTATTTAACTCAGTATAATATTTACAACCATGAAAGCTAGAAGAGAGAGGGGAGCTAATATAACCTTGAGAAAGCTTGTAGATAGGAAAAATATAAGGCTGCAATAGCATAGCTAACAAGCACAGGAATTAAACATTCTTGTTTTCTAAAATAGAATTTAATATTCCAATTATATGTCTGAAGTTGAAATATGAAAAGATGTTTAAACAGAAATTATTCTTGATCATAAGAAAACATGAATACAGAAATAATAAGAAAAAATTACAATATTTACTCACACAAACACTCATGCATACCTTTTTAGTCCAGCCGAGAGTTACGGTCCATACCCCCGGATACCCTACCCTGGCTTACCAGACCAAACACAAAACAACACAGCTCTCCTCGAGCTGATGTCCACCAGATGATAACGAAGGAATGAATTGAAAGAATGAATGACCCTGTTTACAACTTGCTTCACATATTTGAGTGTTCCGAGGAAGAGGGGAAGTTGTGCACTTACAGACACAGCGCAGAAAGAAGGGGTAGGAAGGTGAGTGGGAGTAAACACAAAGAGGAAGGAATTTGGCACAGTTCATAAATCTCACTGAAGAGAGAGGATAATAGTACATAGATGTTACATACCGAAATCGTACTTTCGGTACAAAATATATATAGGAAATAACACTATGAGGTTTATTTTAATTATATTTGAGTTGTGCATTTTGACTCACCTCATATTTCTTGATTTTTATGCAAACTAGTTTCATCACTAACTGTGCGACATTCTCTATGCTTTTCAACTGTTGCCTTGCGGTTGTGCTTCCTGTAAGTTTATTTCTGTTCCCTCTGTTGGCTGACCAATAAACTTCCAAATCAATTTTTTTCCCCCGATTTTTTTCTTCCAAATTTTAGAAGAAAATTTACATCTGCAAGAATAAAAAGAAAACCATGAATTTTTAAATTCCCAGTGAAAGTGAAAAAAATTTGATTTGGAAGTTCATTGGTCAGCCAATAGAGGAACAGAAATCAATTTACAGGAAGGAGAACCTCAAGGCAACAGTTGTAAAGCATCCTGCTCAAAAATAGACCTTCCAGTTGTGGAAGATGCCATAACTGTAACATGTCTAGGTACAAATTACCTGTGACTACTGCCTCAACGAAAAAGAAGGACCATACATCTTTTCAGTTTTTTTTTTTTTTCTCTACTGGCTTTTACGGTGGATTTCTGTGGACTTTGTGTGAAACTCTCTCTCATATGATCCACATTTGCCTCACTGATGGACGACCAGTTGACTTCCCTCGCTTTGAAGTCAGCATACCATTTTTGGATACTGGACCCACTGGGTGAATCAACACCAAATTTTCTTCTAAAATTACATTGTACAGTGACAACAGACTGGGATATGTGAAAATCTAGCACACAAAATGCCTTTGTTTGTAACCATTTTTCTGTTATATCGTCTCCTAGTAACGAAATTAATGAATATGCGACAGGTTCATCAACATAACAAAAAATATTTGAGTTAAAAAAATATTTTAGTTTCTCTTTCCATTGATACCACCAATATCATATTTCTAAGTACCTTCTAACAATAGTTATTCAAGTTTGTAATTGGAAAGATCATTTATAGTAACACTGTGTATATATGTATATATAATTTTGCTGTATGTAAATTTCATGTGTTTTGTAGTTCCTACAAAAATATTTCTTGTTGACACTATTTTATACAATGTGTCCTGCTTAAAGCACCAATAAAAGAAATTGTCATAATTTGAAATATAATATATACTATATATGCCAAAGAAAAATTAATATATTTCAATTTCAATGATTATACCTTATAACGGTGAAATTAAATATTTCTTACCTCTCCTCATATAAATTTTCTAAGTAGATCACGATTTCGATGTCATAATTTGAAATATAATATATACTATATATGCCAAAGAAAAATTAATATATTTCAATTTCAATGATTATACCTTATAATGGTGAAATTAAATGTTTCTTACCTCTCCTCATATAAATTTTCTAAGTAGATCGCGATTTCTAGACCACAACGGTCTCATCTTCAGCACTTTCTTGGCGACTGATGTTATGTCGGTCGGAAGAAACTCTTCTTCTTCCCTCTATTGGTGGACCGATGAACCTCTGGATCAGGTCAAAATTTGAAACACTATAAATTTCAAAAAAATTTCAAAAAGTTTAATATAAGATTAGCACCAAAGAATGAATACAGCCTTAATAGGATAATTAAAACCAATAAAAATGAGAGAATTGAAAATGAAAACAAATCAGGAATTTATCAGATCAAATGCAGGGATTGTGACAAAATTTATATTGGAAAAACAAAAAGAAATTTGAAAACAAGGGTGAAAGAACATCTTAGAAACGTCAAAAATGGAGAAGTGGAAAAGTCAGCAGTAGCTGCTCATGCTTGGTCCAAAAAACATTTAATTGAATCAAAAGCCAGTATAATTAAACAAATAGACAAACAAAAGGAACTCACAGTTTGGGAAAAGATCCACATTCAGAAAAACAAAGGAAAACTTATGAACTTCGAAATTCCTGCAAATTTTGACCTGATCCAGAGGTTTATCGGTCCACCAACAGAGGGAAGAAGAAGAGTTTCTTCCGACCGACATAACATCAGTCGCCAAGAAAGTGCTGAAGATGAGACCATTGTGGTCTCGAAATCGCAATCTACTTAGAAGATTTATATGAGGAGAGGTAAGAAACATTTAATTTCACCATAAATTAAACCTCATAGTGATTAATTCCTATAAAAGTAAAATACCTTATAATGTTTACTTTCCAACATTAATTTAATATAATAAAATTAATGTACCTAGACATAGAGTAGGAAGAGGGTATGTTCGGTAAGTTTTTTGTTCCATTCACAAGCGGCTCTAATGTAGAACAAGTCTCTGCTGCCATCTGTTATTTTGATGATGCTGATACAACAGCACCATCTGGTGGGTAATTATGAAATTGCATGCATCTAGCCCCTCTTACCTGAAGCTATTATACAATGTTAATTTTTATTTAAAATTTTGTATGACATGATAACTTTTAAACAATTCCATGAGAATTCTCCCTTTATCTTAAAAAAATGTTGACAAGTCTTCAGAGATCTGTTAAATGTTTCAACTTTTTAAAAAAAATCTGCTAACACATTCGATAGTTTATCCAATTTTTATACAACTCATGTTAAGTAAATTGATCTAGATTTCAAAATTTGTAGTAGATACAATAATAGGAGGTTTATAAACTCCAAATATGAGCTTCCAAATATGCTATTAAAATAATGAAATAGTTAATTAATTGTAATTTTCTTGTGTCATGTCGACTTTTACATGAAATTCACGTGCAATGAAAAATAAATGGAGGTTGACATCAGCCTTAGGTAGAAAAGTTGTAATCATGTTGAAGTCGGTTGAAAATTAAAATCGCAAATCTTTATGTATTATAATATTAAATTTTAATGAAACAAGATTTCCATTTATAACCATTTATTTTATTGGTGTTTTAGGGGATACATCATAGATATTTCTTGTTTTGGAAAGACTGATCAGTTATTCAATAAGTTATGTACTATTAGTCAGATAATTTGGCATTATTATATATTTAAGGATCATTACAATATTTGAGAGATAAGAAGGGATTATTTTCAGCTATTCTATGTCAGATGACCACCTATGAATCTTGCAACAGTCCTTTACATATGTAGTTATGACTGTATAGAGTTTGCCAACATGTTTATTCACATTTCTGCTACAGCCAATTGTCAAATTTTAAAACAAATGGATGAGCCTTTAGAATTGACAGTGTGGGAGAAGATATACTTCAGAAAAATAAGTATAAATCAATGAATTTTGATATTCCTAACAAACATCATTTGATTTTGAAGTTTATAAATTCAACCATAGATGGCAGTGCTGAAGATGGTGACAATAGAAGAGTTGACGGCCGAAGAATTTGATCAGTCAGAGTTGTGGCTGAAAATGGGTGTAATTACTCATGAAACCACAATTTCGTGAAAAACATGAAATTTATGAGGTGAGTTTTCAAAAAAATATTCTTCAATGAATTTCAATGATTATACCTCATAATGTTTAGTTCCCAACATTAATTTAATATAATTGTCAACTTGCTTGTTCAGGTTATGTTAGGTAAATTAGATTACATAGGTTAGATTAGACTAATAGATAAGTTAATTTAGATTAGATAAGATGGGGCACGCTGTAGCGTAGTGGTTAAGGCACTGAGCTACAAGCCGGAGGGTCGAGGGTTCAAGTCCCATTGGGGTGAGGGTTCAAGTCCCATTGGGGTCAGGATTTTTAAACTGACCCAAACCCTCTGGCGGCACTATGGCCCTGGGGTCGACTCAGCCTCTAACTGAAATGAGTACCAGACACTTGTTCTGGGGTAAAGACGGCTGTCACGCAGGGCTGACAACCCAGCTGACATAAAATGCCGATTGTCTAGAAAAAGTGGGAGCCTTAACCTCCTACTACCCCAAGGGCCTCCTGAGGCCTGTTGTGGGATCACTTTACTTTACTTTACTTATGTATAGGTGATTATATTTTGTTAGTATGTTTTTCGTAAGTTGGCTGTTCTGTTTTAGCAATGATAATAGACATGTACCAATGATAATATGGGATATTTTAGGTTATTTTTACATCAACTCATTAAATTTTCAGGCATTTCCTGGATTATAAAAAATACAAATATACATTGCTGAGGTAATTATTCATATACTTACTATGTAATTATTATTTATATACTTATAATGTAATTTATGTGTTTCTTTATTTAAATGTATATAGATGGGCATCTTACATAGAATCTACATTTTTTTCTATTGTAATGAAAATTTTAAAGAAAGATATATTGTTTACTTGCTGAAATGTTTTACTGTACTTTGTTAATCCTGTTTCACTTATCCATAGAGGTATAGTAAAAGTGTCGAATTAGTGTGCACTGGAAATCAAAGAAAATGCTTTTTGTTAATTGTATTTATACTACTATGTAATTGTTTATTGTTGTCTGAAAATGACCCCAATAAGAACCTTCATCATTATCATTTCTAGTGTCTCCAATTGCAGGGAAAAAGTTTCAGACATAACCCTATAGTGTCCTCGTTGATACCATATCTTCTCATTGGTTACTACCATCCATATTATCCCTCTTCTTTCCATGTTTTGCTTCAGTGTTTTAACAAATATTTTGATTGATCTTAGATGTTAAATTTATCACTTCTCACCGAATGAAACATTTTATTTGAAGAGAAAAATATATCATAAATTCTGATTCAGACATATTTTTTATATAAATTTGGGACAGTCTACCAACAATTTAATATATCTTGCTTGAATACATTTTATTATTAGTTTTAGTCTTAATCTCAACTATCATTAACATGGTTGTATTATAGATCGTAATATAATAGATATTATCTTATTGATCAAATCTTCATTCAGTATTTAATAATATAATTATAATATCCTCAACTCATGTCCAACTCAGGGTCAGGTCAAGGGATGAGATGAGCCCCTATATATAAAAGTCTGTGAATGACAAGGATGCCGGCCGACCATGCCTGACACACCATCACAGGGGCAGATGAACGAAATGAAATGGATGAGATGAGTGTGGAGAAATGGTGGAATGTATAGTATTTAATATTAGAATTAATTGTGATTGTTATATTGTGATGTAATATATGTTTGTCCTGGTGAGTGGAAGAGAAGGCCACATGGCCTTAACTCCACCAGGCTAAATAAATAAATATTTTTTTCTCTTCAAATAAAAGATTTTGATGTTATAATACAAATTTTAACATTTGCAATGATGGACAATTATTATTTTGAAAGAAAAGAAAAATTAATGCCTGAATCAGGATTTGAACCCATATGCTGTGGTAGCACACTAGCATATAAAGCTAAAGGTCTTGGGTTCAAATTCCAATTCAGGCGTTAATTTTTCTTTTCAAAATAAAAATTTTTGACTTCTGACAGCTAAAATTAGAGTATTATAATTTGGATAAAGGGAAGAGAAATGCCTGCGACCCATATTGAACGGCAATAGTGCTGTTCTCCTTTCGCTGGTCTATTTTGGGAAGCATAACCTACCTGGGTTCCATTTGTTTTTGACCTGCAACGTTCGCTGGACAAAATAATTTTGAAAGACAAAATGATTATTGTGAGTTATTCATAAAAGATAGACATATGCTGCCACAGACTTTTTTCTAGATTTTTTTTTTGCGATATCCAATTCTGTGTACATTAATTGGTTTATTTGTTTTGGTTTAGGTAGCGTAAGCAATTTAAGCATCCAAAAAGCAACATTTTTAGTGTACCGATGCCCTCTTTTTAGCTCTGGCCCTATAGTATATACAATAATGTATTATATATGTTGGTGTCCAAAAAATAAAATCCCTAAATGATGATAAAAACTTCATTCAAATCAGTCAAATAGTTTTTGAGTCCATAAAGGACAGACTCAGCTTGGATGGGAAGGAAGCCTGGATTAGTTCAATGGTTAAGAGCATCAGCATGGAAAGCTGAAGGTTCGGGGTTCAATTCCTGGTTCAGGCATAAATTTTTCTCTTTACCATTTGATTACAATAATTTAGTTGTGTACTTTAATATACTTATTTCAATCATAGTAACAGCTTTAGCTTCTTAACATTAATTTAATAGACTCACAGATGTTCATTTTTATGTATAAAGATAAGCATAAATAAATTATTCATATAATAAAGTTGGGAATTTTTACATTATGGGGTTTTCTTACTAAAAAATTAAGTGAATCTTGAATTCTTCTTTCCTCATACATCTATGTTTTTTAACACAACCGCAGTATTGGGAATCATCATTTCCATCCTGAGCTGTTTTCACGACCCAATTCTTCATTATGCCGGTCATTTTCTAAACTACCATCTGGTGTAGATTTGAAGAACTTTGTAATCAAATTTGGTTGCCCTGAAACTCAAAATTCATGGTTCTAGTGTTTTCTTTTTCTCTCTCTCTCTCGCTTTTTTTTTTTTTGCAATAGCAGCATCTAGTTTATTAGAGAATCATAGAATTGGAAAAGAAGCTAAACTTTTGAAACATCTATCTAAACATTCGGAATTAACAGTTTGGGCAAAGATATACATTAAAAAAAACCATACTAGAACCATGAATTTTGAGTTTCTGGACGAACCAAATTTGATTTAAAAGTTTTTCAACTCAGCACCAGATGGCAGTTTAGAAAATGACCGGCATAATGAAGAATCGATAGTCGTGAAAACAGTTGAGGATGGGAATGATGATTCCCGATATTGCAGTTCTGTGTTAAAAAACATAGATGTATCAGGTAAGATGAATTCACGATTCATTTGATTTTTGAATAACTAAATTACATTTGAAGAGAAAAATTGCACACTCAGGCCTGAGGTCATGTCCCAGCCTGAGCATATAATTTTTCTCTTCAAATATAATTTGTCCTTCAGTGAGAAGTATTAAATTAATAATAAAATTATAACTAAATTAGTCTGGATTGTAGAGAAGAGACTGGTCTTCTTGCTAAATATTGGAGTGCAAGAGACCGAAGATTTCATTGCACACAAGTGCTTGACATTAGATATCAACCAACGAACCAAATTAGTGGTGAAATTAAATGTTTCTTACCTCTCCTCATATATATTTTCTAAGTTGATCGCGATTTCGAGACTATAACTGTTTCATCATCAGAACTTTGTTGGCGACTGGTGTTATGTCGATCGGAAGAAACTCTTCTTCTTCCCTCTGTTGGTGGACCGATGAACCTCTGGATCAGGACAAAATTTGCAGGAATTTCGAAGTTCATAAGTTTTCTTTTGTTTTTCTGAATGTGGATCTTTTCCCAAACCGTGAGTTCCTTTTGTTTGTCTATTTGTTTAATTAGACTGGCTTTTGATTCAAGTCTGGTAATGAATAAAATTCATTGGAGAACATATTGTATAAACAACTCACCTCATAGGATTCATGCTTCCATGATATCGCGATTTCAAACATAGTCATGTTCATCATCAGCCATAACTCCGACTGACGAAATTCTTCGGCCGTCAACTATTCTATTGTCGCCATCTTCAGTGCTGCCATCTATGGTTGAATTTATGAACTTCGAAATCAATGTAATTTCGTTAGGGATATCAAAATTCATTGATCTATTTTTGTTTTTCTGAATGTATATTTTTTCCCAAACTGTCAATTCCAAAGGTTTCTCTACTTGTTTTAAAAGTTTAGCTTCTCTTCCAATTTTATGACGTTCTAATAAACTATGTGCAGCAATTGCAGATTTTTCAATTTCACAATTTTTAATATTTCTGAAATGTTCTTTTGTCCGAATTTCCAAATTCCTTTTTGTTTTTCCTATATAAACTTTATTGCAATCTTCACAATTTATTTGATAAATTCCAGATTTCTTACTGTCTGGAACATTGACTTTTTTATTGGTACTTAGATTACCCAGACTAAATTTATTTATTGGTGCCAAAGAAATGTTGTAATTGTCAAAAATTTTTAATGTTCTTTTGTCCGAATTTCCAAATTCCTTTTTGTTTTTCCTATATAAACTTTATTGCAATCTTCACAATTTATTTGATAAATTCCAGATTTCTTACTGTCTGGAACATTGACTTTTTTATTGGTACTTAGAAGATTACCCAGACTAAATTTATTTATTGGTGGCAAAGAATTTCGTCAGTCGGAGTTATGGCTGATGATGAACATGACTATGTTTGAAATCGCGATATCATGGAAGCATGAATCCTATGAGGTGAGTTGTTTAAACAATATGTTCTCCGATGAATTTTAATGATTATACCTCATAATGTTTACTTCCCAACATTAATTAAATATAATATCTGGTAATGAAATTCGTCACCTATGTCCCAAGGAGATTTCCAATGAAATTGGTCACTTATTAGAAGTGGTCTTCAACATAAGTATCACTGTAAAATAGTATATAAAATTACAAAAATTTACAATGTAAATTATAACACACTTATGTGATGTTTATGTTGCATATATGAAAATTAAAATCTGAAGAGATAATACAATTTTGAAATGAGTTTGAGAGAGAATTGTGATCAGAAATGTATGTGCTTTCATGGTATAACAATTTCAACAAAAAATTATTTATATTTGAAGAGAAACATTTTACACTCAGACTGGGGTTTGAATGCAAGGGCTTTCTAGGCCAATGCTCGACCACTGGACTACCTGAGAATTCCAATCTAAATGCAAATTTTTCTCTTATACATTGTTAATTCTCAGGCACCAAAAGAGCATTGGCCTAGAAAGCCAAAGGTCCTGGGTTCAAACTCTAGCCTGAGAGTATATTTTTTCTCTTCAAATATAATTTATCCTTCAGTGAGAAGTGTTAAATTAATAATAAAAACATCGAAAGAAGCCCTACTGGCTTTAAAAAGTAGTGTTTAAATTCCAAATAATTGTCTTCTTAAATAAGAAACCGGCATTTGCATGATCAAGCAATTGCTCGTAGCATTTGGCACTCAGGAATTAAGAATCTATAAGAGAAAAATTTGCATTTAGATTGGAGTTCTCAGGTAGCTCAGTGGTAGAGCATTGGCCTAAAGGTCCTGGCTTCAAACCCCAGTCTGAGCATATACTTTTTCTCTTCAAATATAATTTATCCTTCAGTGATAAGTGTTAAGTTAATAATAAAAACATTGAATCATTTTTTATATGCATGTAGTCAAAGTAATGTGTGAGTATGAAATTTTTATTGTAATACAGAGAAAATTCATGGATTTTTTTTTTTTCAGTTTTAGCTTTTATCCAGCAAATTTCATGAATTGTTAGAGTGGATCTTATACAAAGGAACATCTTATATACCAAAAAAATTACCAAGATTTTTCTCATTTTTTGAGAATTATTATGTTAACCATAATTCTGTTGTTAATTTGGAATGAATAAAGGAAACAGTCAGTTCCTAAAACACTTCAATAAATTTAAGAGTGTTGATTAAAAACAATCATAGTCCAGTTTTTCAAGTAAATGATTTTATGTTGTCATTCCACTATTGTATAAAGATTATTTGTTTCACTTTATTAGTAATAATAGTTATGTAAGCAACAAGGGAAGTAAGTAGTACATTACTAGCCGAGGACATGTTTGAGCCCAAACTTTAGCGAGGGCTAACAAATAAGTTTGAGACTATTAATGTACTTTCTTCCCGAATTGTGTATATAATTTTGTTCATCCTATACTAATAATTATGTTTAATTATTATATTTCATGTGAATTTATATCCCCGGTCGGGACAGTTTTTCTGGATGAGGTTTTTATCAGGGTTTTACCTCACCTATAAGACATGTCAGGAAAACATTAAGGCCAAACGGTCCCCAAACTCATATGACCATCGCAATCATCATCATTCATATTCATCTTAGATTAAGCTTAGAATTAGGGGTCTCCTGGCGCATCACTATCATCATCCATCATATCTCAGGGCAACGTAATCCCACCTTCCAGGCGCCTCAACCTCAGAAGTGGGTTACAATTACACGATTGCCAGGAGAGAAACCGGAAATGTCTAAAATGACAAAAACTGGGGGGCATTAAAAAAAAAAGAAAATTTGGATGGAAGAGTTAAATTGTTTGATAGCAAAGGAATGTTGATAAAACAATGCAATTGTTTATTGTTGTCTGAATTAATGACATTCATTTTAAATAACAGTTTCAGACTGCATATTAATTACAGATATGATTAATTGTGACGTAGAGGAAGCGGTGAATGCTGCAGTTCATTTTCTATTACCAGCGAAGTTGAAAGTAGATATGAAAAAGTGTACAGATTATTTAAGGACTCATGTAAATTAAAAAACTGTAGGTAACATTTTTTTACATTAAGTCAGTTACTTTTCTGGGGCACGCCGTAGCGTAATGGTTAAGGCACTGGGCTACAAGCCGGAGGGTCGAGGGTTCAAGTCCCATTGGGGTCAGGATTTTTAAACTGACCCAAACCCTCTGGCAGCACTATGGCCCTGGGGTCGACTCAGCCTCTAACGGAAACGAGTACCAGACGCTTGTTCTGGGGGTAAAGGCGGCCGTCACGCAGGGCTGACAACCCGGCTGACATAAAGTGCCGATTGTCTAGAAAAAGTGGGAGGCTTAACCTTCTACTACCCCAAGGGCCTCCGGGCCTGTTGTGGGATCACTTTAATAATAATAATAATAGCTTTATTTTACCTGGCAGAGTTAAGGCCTTAAGGCCTTGTCTACCACTCAACCAGGTTTAGAAAAATACAAACAAAAAAAATAGTCTTAAATCTAAATTACAATATATATATATACAAACGATTACAAGTTATGAATACAATACAATTAATATTTATAATGTATTTTGATTTACTCTAAATTTAACGAATTAAATATATAATATGTACAATATATATAAAAAACGAGGAAAAGATTAATGACATAGTATAAAATTAAATAAATAGAGAAAAATTAATTATTAGGCAACAGGTAACTGTATAAGCGTGACTTAAAGGTACCAAGTGTGCGGGCAACCCCTGATATCTTGAGGAAGGAGATTCCAGGAGCAGGCAGAGGCTACTGTGAAGGAAGTAGAATAGGAGGAAGTACTATGAAGAGGAATTGTTAGCAGACTGCTATCTTGTGATCTAGTGTCAATATTGTGTAAGAGGATAACTTCTCAAATCTGGACGCCAGGTAAGTAGGGATGTAGGAATTCAGAAGCTTGAAAAGTAGTGAAAGAGAGTGCATTTACGTCTGTCAGTAAGACGGAGCCAAGAGAGGTTATTAAAGTGTTCGGAAATATGGTCATAACGGCGGATATTGAAAATGAATCGAACGCAAGCATTATGAACATGCTGCAGTCTCTGCGACAAGTCATAGTTTAGATCATTATATATAATGTCACAATAATCGAGGTGTGGTAACACAAGATTCTGCACAAGGATTTGTTTTAACGAAACTGGGAGAAAATTCTTTAAACGTCTAAGATAATGTAAGATGGAGAAAGTCTTTTTACATATGTGTTTCACTTGTGTTTGCCAGGTTAAATTTGCGTCTAGATGTAGTCCAAGATCTATTACTGAAGAAGAATAACTTTACTTACTTACAATTACTTTTCTTCCCTCGGCAAGTAAATTGAGCGATTATATGCCATTGTCAATGGATACCAAGACCTCTCTGGTAAATTCAACCTACTTCCCCAAAAACAGAATGATAATTAGGCCATTAATAAGAATTAAATGAATCGTGGTTTCTTCTTACCTCATACTTCTATGTTTTTTTAAACCTGTGTTTAAAGAAATCACGATTCATTTAATTCTTATTAATTGAACGTCATAATGTTAAAAATTTCCAAATTTAATATATAAAATTAGGCCATTATTAGTATAGGAGTGAACAAAATGAGTTGTTTTTTGCATTATATTTAATCATTCGTTTTTATCATTCTTTATAAGATTGGATTATAGATTTACTGCCTTAAATATTGGATAATTAGCATAATGTGACTCTGATTGTTTTTACCCTTCAATTACATTTTGATGGTGTTTAGCAATAGTGATCCAAGCACCAAGATTCCTGAGATAATTTATTATAAACTGGCTAATACCCGGTGTGCGCTGCTACTCCTGAATAAATGTTAATGTGTTTTTACCACCAGCCTTGAGGTGCTATGCTTGCCTGGGAATCAGCTTATCCCGATCTTCTTGGCATCAATGAAAGACATAAATGGTTATTGTGAGTTATCCCTAATAGATAAACATATGCTGTCGTGGACTTTTTTGTAGAGTTTTTTGAGATATTCAATTCCATGTAGATTAAGTTGATGTATTTGTTATGGTTTAGGCAGCATAAGCCATTTAAGCGTCAAAATAGGGACTTTGTTTCACGTTTTTCACTACAAAGAGTGATTTTTAGGGGTGAAGGGGTTGAGTATTACAACTCTCTTATAGCGTATGTTCATCCCCAGAATCTCCTGAACATTTTTCAAAAAGCCCCATCTCAATCGGATGGACGATATGACAGAGCATGCTTGCCTGGGAATCTACTTATCCCAATCTTCTGGAATCAATGAAAGACAAAAATGGCTATTGTGAGTTATTCGTAAAAGATAAACATATGCTGTCACAGACTTTTTTGTAGTTTTTTTGAGATATTCATTTTTGTGTACATTAATTTGGTGTATTTGTTATGGTTTAGGCAGCAAAAGCCATTTAAGCATCAAAATAGGGACTTCATTTCACGTTTCGCTACAAAGGGTGGTTTTTTAGGAGTGAAGGGATTGATTATTACAACTCCCTTATAGCCTATGTTCATTCCGGGAATCTCCTGAACATTTTGCAAAAAACCCCATCAAAATCGGATCAACGGTATGGCCGCACATAGAATATGAACAAACAAACAAACACTCATTTTTATATATTAGATAGGGCTAGGATAGATATCTAACAACTTAATTAATAGAGAGAATTTTAAAGTCACCTCATATTTGTAGATTTCTTGAAGACTAGTTTTGATATATTACGGATCATTATCATTTTCTTCTAACTTGATAATGATCATAAAGAATCAAAACTGGTCTTCAAGAAGTCTACAAATATGAGGTGAGTTGTTAAAATTATAACTTTCTCTTAATTAAAATAAACCTCATAGTGTCGCTTCCTTTGAATATTAATCTAATATATTTTTTCTTTCCTTCCTTAAGATTTTTCCAATTGCTTGGGTCAACTGTTACAAGGAGACCTCCAGTTATCTCTGTCCTATTCATTAAGAAGTACCTCACAATGTCACTTCCTATTGTAATTTATAGTATCTCTGTCCTCACAATGTTTTATACACGAGCCATCATATCTCTGCTCTGAAGTTTAGATCATACGAGGGATAAAGGGAGAATTTGCCCTCTACTGCCAATAAGTGGGAGTAGATGTTTGCCACAACCGATCACTGCTCTTGACGCAGCTATAGTGTGCTAGTAAGGTTTGAAATTGCTGAGATGTTGTCAGCTGTATGTCTGCTAACCGCATATATAAAGCAGCCCCTCCCACTGAATATCCATATCGGCAACACTTTGTGAAAACGTCAAGGCCGGAGAATCAGTGGCTGCAGTATAGATGTTTGTATCTGTGTCCATATCTCCCCTATCTAACTTCAATATCTTCCCTATTCTGGTCTAGTCATCTAGTTCTGGGTCTTCTCCTTAGACTCTTCCCTCTTGGATTCATCAGTAGCACAGTAGCATTGTGGTTATGTTCCTTGCCTCTGATCCTGAGGGTCGCAGGTTCAAATCTGGCAATGGTCAATTGATTTTTTTAGGATGGAAAATCCAAGGAGCAAGTCCTCTGGGAGGGACTTTAAGCCATGGGTCTTGAGTCTGAAGATTTTCAGGCTCGTATAAGAACCGTAAGCCTGAATAAAAAAGTCTCTAAACAAAATTTACTGATCTTTATCATTCTAGTAATATCTTTGTTACCTACTAGATGTCTCATTGGATTAGTATGTTGACCACATATTACCATTCATGACATCTGTAGAGAATTAAACATAACTATTAACTTGGTATAGTAACTCTAATAAAGGAGAAGTTAAAGCCCAACATTGGGCTGTTATCCCATTGTAAATATTTTTTGTATTGGTTCTATTAACATGTACAATAACATTTTCATACCATTTTAATCTACTTCTTTCTATATTTTTTTAATTCCCTCTACTCTTAGTTAATCTCTTATCATGTGTTTCTAATTTTGCCTTTTTTTTATTTTTAACAAAATTCTTCTCAAAAATTTCATTTTCATAACTTGAATTTTTAACAAAATTCTCTTAAAATAGATTTTATGTAGATGTGTCAACTTTAAATTTATTTTTAATGTCCTTGTTTCTTAATAAGTCATCAACTAAAGAATAAAAATTGGATGCTTTTTAATTCTTTAATTTATTTCATTTTGATTTTTTCCATTTCTGGTAATAATTGTGCCAAGGTAAGAAAATATATCAATTTCTTTCAATGGGATTCCTTAATTGATATCTGTTGTTGTCTATTTTCTGCTGATCTTTAAGACTACTTTTTGTTCTTATTTATTTTAAGGCCGTAATGTTTACTTATTATACCATCTATTTAAAATATTCTTCCAAGCTATGTCAGGCCCAGCAAGCTGATAGTGCATTTTCAAGTTGTTTTCCTGAAACAAACAAGTATGCCAGACAAACAATTAAAAGATATTAAATTGAAAAATTTTTGCAACCTGAAGTGTACAACAGCCAATGAGTTAAATCCAACGTCAAAAAAGATTTGACGCACTTCCCAATACAGCATTACATTGTGTGTTTCACTTCCTCCGTGATCAAGACATCTTCAATGGCGGATATTTTTTTAAATTTACAGTGGGTAAAAGCAAACAAATTAACTTTCTTCTCTACTATTTAATTTTGTACTAGAGCAGGCCATCAAATCTTTAGAGGATGAAGAAGGACTCAATGGTATTAATAACCTGTTAGTTTATGCTGATGAAAAACATGAATATACAAAAAACATGCACGATAAAATTAACATTTTTCTAACAACATAAACATAGTTTCATTCACATATTACAATAAGCATATGTTTAAATAAAACAAAAAGAAGTTTTTTTGGCTGTTGTACACTATATCCTACAGTTTTACTACAATTAAGTACCTAGCAATTGAAGTCGCAATCCAGCAATGGCAATACATTGTACGGAGCATATGGACATCCCTGGATTAGTAAGGGCAGAGTGGAGTGAGGCGGGATGTGGTGCCAACGGCAGGTATAGAGTATTATTCAATATACCAATTCAAGAATTGTATTACTTCCCTATAGCTTAAATGAGATATTTGGCCCTGGATTTTACTGCATTTCAGTTAAAAATGGCAGAAAAATTTTTTGCACATGGCTTTTATACTTTATACATCACAACACTTGTCTGGAAGAAATTTCAAGGTAGGTTTTGGCATACATTGTTTGTTTGTTAATAAAATAGGTTATTTGGTGATTCATTTTTAAAGCTAAATAAAACTTCTCTAATACATATTTATTGTGATTTATTTCAAGTGTCCATGAAGAAGAAATAATGTATGAGTAACATATAAGTAAACTAAAATTCTGTGGCAATAGGATAAAAGTGTAAAAGTCCGATTTTAGTGATTTTTATTTTGTACAGTAATATGTCAGATATATATATTTTTTTCTATCGTAAGGGCAAATTAATTTTAAGTGATAGCTAATTTTATATTTCTTATGGTAAATATATGTTGGTCAGAAGTAACGCAAATCTCCGATTATTTTTTCAATGACCAGGTTTGGCCTTTTTTTGACATTTCTGGTGTTCACTCCTGGCATTGGCGTAATTGTAACCCACTTCTGAGGTTGGGGTGCCTAGAAGGTGGGGTTACGTTGCCCCGATATGATGGGTGATGGTAGTGTGCACCAGGAGAGTTCTTAATCCTAAGCTTAATGTAAGATGAATATTAATCATGACAATTTCGATGGCCATATGATATTCAGGGATCGTTTGGGCCTTAAAGTTTTCTGACATTTGTCTTACAGGTGAGAAACAACCCTGATAAAAACCTCACCCAGGAAACTGCCCCGACCGGGGATCGAACCCGGGCCCGCTGCGTGACAAGGCAGCACGCTACCTCGAGACCACAGCGGTGGACTAATCTCCGATTATTAATAAGTTATTTGAATATTAGTAAGCTCTCGTGAAAAATTAGAAAAAAATAAATACTTCAGTGTGTTTACCCTGTGGCCACCCAGATTATATTACAGAACCATGCTTTTTTCATTAGGAAAATTAAATATTTGAGGTCGGCCGCGGTGGACTAGTGGTTATGCTCCTTGCCTCTGGTCCCAAGGGTCGCGGGTTCAAACCCGGCCGGGGTCGATGGATTTTTTAGGATGGAAAAATCCAAGGAGTAAGTCCTCCGGGAGGGACTTTCAAGCAGTGGGTCCCGAGTCTGAAGATTTTCAGGCTCGTAAAAGATCCTTCAGCCTGAATGAAAAGGCCTCTAAGCAAAATTTACTTAATTTTCCCGTCCTAGTACTACCTTGGTTTCCTAGATGTCAGTATGAGGCGGAACGCTGACCACGGACCACTCAAATGACATCTATACGAAAACAAGTGTAACTAAATTAGTATGGTTCAAATTCTTCCCTGTAGGGGGAGAGCGCCTAAATCTCTGTTAAGGGAAACATGGGCTTACAAGATACAAGACAAATATTTGATTATGTAGTCTATTCCGTACGTACTCACGTGTGATATGAGGACTCCATGGCGGGAGTTTCCTAAACAAGTTAATCTAGTTAAGGGGGGTGATGGGTGAAATTTCTATTTTCTACATTTTTTTAGCTACATACTTGATTCTTTGTACACACATTCATGCCATAATAGGTAATATTATATTGGAGTTTCATCCTTCTAGGCTTAAAAGTTTTTGAGTCATTGAAGAAAATTCATTAAAAAATTTACATATTAAAATTTTTAATAAAAGTTTTGAATTGTTTTTCTACACGACTACTGACTTATGTAGAACAGCACTATGCATTAACTTTTCTATATCATTATAATAAAGGAAGACAAAAATATCCTCTGCATATGAATTTTTTTAAATTACTGCACATATTTTACTTATTTAAAAGAACTATATTATCAACGTTGTTTCAAAATCCATGCATAGAAGTGTGTGGGACATGCAGTAAAAATTTCGTGCTTCTATAATTAAATTTGTCAATGCTATTTTGATTTGAATATATTGAAATGCAATGGAAAGTGTCGAAAAGCGAATTTGTAAGTTTGCATGCAGTTAAATTGAAAGTGTAGCATACATGCGCTACTACAGTCATTAGGAAGACTTACAAGCGTCATAGGACACTGAAACTTCAACTTATACTTTAAGGTACATAGTATTTTTTAATACAAAAATACTAAATTTGACCGAAAATTTCACCCATCACCACCGCTTATTTCAGTACGTATATCAGTGACTAACATGTGGTTAGCCCATCGCCTCAAGGAGACATCTAGTACGGTAGCCAAATAAGGTAGTAATCTGATAAGGGTTAAATTTTGCTTAGAGGCATTGATTTAGGCTTGAGTTTTTATTTTTTTTTTCTAGAAGTCCGAAAATGTTTCGACTCGGAACGCCCGGTGGGTTTGAACACGTGATCCTGAGGACTAGAGGCAAGGAACATAACCACTAGACCACCTAGGTCGATACGTTATACATTTCTTTTGTAAGCCCATGTTTTCCCTTTACAGAGATTTAGGCGCTCTCCCCCTACAGGGAAGAATTTGAACCATACTAATTTAGTTACATTTGTTTTCGTATAGATGTCATTTTGAGTGGTAACGTGGTCAGCGTTCCGCCTCATACATCTAGGAAACCAAGGTAGTACTAGGACGGGGAAATTCGGTAAATTTTGCTTAGAGGCCTTTTCATTCAGGCTTAAGGATCTTTTACGAGCCTGAAAAATCTTCAGACTCAGGACCCACAACTTAACGTCCCTCCCGGAGGACTTGCTCCTTGGATTTTTCCGTCCTAAAAAATACATCGACCCCGGTCGGGTTTGAACCCGGGACCAGAGGCAAGGAGCATAACCACTAGTCCACCGCGGCTGACACTATCACAAAATTACTAACTTTACCCTACATCTTAGTACAAATTTGTCGTATATCAAAGGGATAGAGATATTATTTATTAGTGGTAGAATTTAAGTAAACATGTTTTCGAAATTTTTGTGACTTATTAAATTTAAAAAAGTATACAATATTTACTTACATTTAATATTATCAATTATTTTAATTATGCACTCTCTTCAAGTATCTTTTATTATTCAGACTTTTTAAATCAATGGATATGAATTTGCGCAGAAGCTTCTTATATCAGGCTTCAAATTATTGTACATTCCGTAAATCTATGACACGGTTTTACGTCCCTTTCGAAAAAAAAAATTATGATTTTTCTTCTTGCAAGGATTCAACCTTTTTGATTCGTTCCGTCTCCAAGTATTATAGCTGCCGTGTCCATCTCTTTCATGGGCGTCCTCGATCTCTCTCTCTCTCGCTCTCTCTCTCTCTCTCTCTTTTTTTCCTCCTCTTGGTTGATAGTTCAGCCTTTTCCTAGGCAATCTTGATATCCATTCTGCAGACATGTTCATACCATTTTCTCCTATACCCTTCTATTTTATCTGTCAAACTGAATATTTGTAGTTCTTTACGGATCTTCACCTTGTTTTTTTATCCATTAAAGTATATCCAGCCACAAATCGTAAATATTTCATTTCTGCTGCTTCTATTCTTTTATATTCTGTTTGAGAGTCCATATTTCTGAGCCATACAATATTGCAGGTACAACCAATACTTTATAAAATTTTAAATGTGTTTCTTTTCTTACTTTCTTTCCAAGTGTTCTTTTAAGGGTGTAACATAAATATTGAAATATTTATAATTTATTATTTGTCTTTTTCTCTATTACAATCTAAAGATACACCTACCTAGGTAATTGAGATCTTTTACTTGTTTTAGGGTTTTGTCCTTTAGTACTACTTTTGTTTTTTTCCATTTCTTTGCCACACTGGGCCATTACTTAAGTTTTTGTTGAATTACGATTTTTATATCCTAAAAAAAACCTATCCATCCCGACTGAGTTTAAGCCAGCGAACCCGGAATTAGAGGGAGTAGACCCCCAGGACCTATTCAACACATAGATGAAGATAAAAATAAAGATGAAGAGAGTAAGAAAATGACGACAATAAAATAAATATCATAAACCAGTAAAATTATGCTAATGAAAAATAAAATGCTAAAAAAGAATTAATATAAATGGACGGACAGAAAAGAGAATAGAATATGAAATAATCGCAGACAGAGCACTAAAACAGGAAACACGCTGTGTGGTCTGAAAACGTGATAATTTAGTTTTCGTATCAACATATTCATTTGGGGAGTTATTTAAAACGGATAACGTCCACGCTTGTTGGTGCCGATAGTTTATTAAAATTAATTTCGAGAAACCACACAATTTGCCAGACATAACGATTATATACCAGCTTATAGAGGCATCGTTGTTAATCTTCAACAATGGTAAAAATTCAGGTAAAAAAGTAGTGTATTCTTTATTGATAATGTATATAGTAAGTATTCATTTTGCAAGCAATAATGAAGGCGCATTAAAAGGGAAAATCTTAATTTATTGGTGAATTTAATTATTGATCACCAATATCCTGTGAAATGGAAACACGTTTGAGACATATTTTTATGGCCATTAAGCCAGCGTAGTCAGTTTTTTGGAGTGAAATTATGTATCAAACACTTAAAATTACGTCGTTTTAGGGAAATTATGGTATCATTTGTTCATAATTTTTTTACAAATAAAATTAAATAAATGTATTCTTCTTTTTCTGACTCCTAGAATTAAGGCGTTGGCCTGTATCTACATCAACTGGCGAGTCCTATTTCGTTATGGGACTACCGACATTTCTTTCCCCTTTGGGCTTATAGTTGAATAAAATCTGTTGAATTATATTTTGGCGAAAGATGGTGGGATTAGAGTTGGAATGGACCTTATGGCCAATACCGTAATGTAGATGATGATATTAATTTGATTATAGTATATATTTGGCAATTGGACAGCGTTATGCATCAATCGGCTGTGCGCTATTATGTAAGTTTTGAGAAAAATGTGTTTAAAGTCAATCTTCACTATTTTTTGTAGCGCCAAACTAACGATATTGCCAGTATTTTCCGTGTTTGACAGTTATGCATCAACAGTTTAAGAGTGGGAACATTTGGCGTTTAGCTGCATGATGCAAAATTTAGATTAGCAAGTATGGAGATCTGGTTTCATAGCAAAACATAGAATCTCTGATAGGACTGATGACGTTTACATATATTAAAAGAAGAAGACTTTATTTAAAGATTTGGCGCTCAAAGTGTGCGTACACTTACTTCATGAGCCAGTGCAACAGATAGCATCAAAATCTTAACTTTTTAAAAAAAAATATATCGCTTAGCCTGTTGATGCATATGGTAACGTCCAATTAATGTTGTGATTTACACAGGTATGTATATATATATCTCCCTTACATCCCCGTTGAATAAAAGATGCTTCCTAACGAGGGTTTCTAGCTAATTTTGTTACACTTGTTTCCCTACATATGTCTATGAGTCACATCGCTTCAGTGAGACACCTAGTAGGTTATACACTTTAAATATGAGTATATAAACAGAGAGGTAAATTGCGCATGTTCTATTTTTTTTTTTGTATTTTATGTAAGTCGCCCTATTCGATTCTGCTGAATTTCCTTTAGTGTGGCAGGTATTGTAACATAAACCTGTTCGTCACTTACAGTCAGTTACAACCCAGGAAGTTACTGTGTGTTTAGAATAGGGAACTGGGTTGCCATTTTAACAGTATTTTCTTGAGAGAGATCCTTATATAAAACTGAAGATTGTAACACAGTAGGTACATAGTTATAAGTTGTAGCCGTCCAAGCCACCCCTCTTAAAGAAAAAAAAAACAGTTACCACTTGTCACTGAGCTCGTGCGGATCTGTACTATCCTGTGTAAAAGTGTCGACTCCATATTTACTATAAAACTAGTTTGCATGCCGTAAATAAAAACTATGTTTTTTAAATGTATAGTACATAGAGTTGGAGAAAGTACTGCTAACCTTGCCCCTCCTTCCCTCCCTAAACAAACAAATACCCTCTGTACGTAGGGGGACACTGACGTAGCCCATAAGGTCTGTAGTAACTTCCTGGGTTGAATTAGAGTGTAGGATCGCACTCTTATGTTTATAGGTAGAAAGTCCAATGCCGGTAAGTAGTCTGTATCAATTTATACTCAAACTCTTCAGTTACTGAATAATTAAACGATAAATCGTACAATATGAACCAGATTAGCGAACTAACTCACTGGCACTATACAATCCGTAGGTTATGACAGAACGGGTATGCACTCTCCATACATCTCTATTCTAGGCTAAAATTTTCCAATTACCCCCTGTATAATCTACTTCCCTCAAATAATAGTTGATGTTATTCTTCCACCTCATTCTTGACCTACCTACCGGGCGTTTTCTCTCTTTTTCTACTACTTTCTATGCCCTTCTTTCATTCCCCTTTCGTGCCACGTGTCCTGCCCATCGCAATCTACAAGACAACTTTTTTTTTATTATATCTGGTTTTCCATAAACATTAATGTAGCCCACTGTTATGTAGTCTTCTCCATTCTTTCTTTGGTCCAAAAAAATGTCCTAAATACTATCCGTTCTTAAAGTGATCCTCATCAAAACAAAACCATGTGACCTGCTCGCTTTTCATTGGTTGTGGACACCGACATACGATGTAGAAGCAATAAGTACGCGAAAAAGTAGTTCCCTTTATTAAATTAAAAATATGTCCTCTGAATATACTTATTCTTCGTGAATGAAAATAATAATATTCAAAACATAGAAAATATTCTAAAATATGCCTAATCAATAATTACAACTTAAAATAGTTTATTACATATGGATGATGCATTTGAGTCATGCTTCAGTCGATTCTGATGCAACAAAATGGCGGAAGGTGTTCAGTCTTCTGCTGCTGTGTCGCCTTCTAAACTTTTAAAACATAAGTCTGGCAAACCTTTGACAAGTGGTAAAAAAAACAGTTATTTTGAATGTATTTCGCAAGTTAGTGAAAAGTGTCAACAGCTTTCTTGTAATCTGCCCCATTCGACGATCACATATATTGTATACTTCACACGTATACCCTATCAATGTGACAGTAATTGTGGCGCGAATGGCGGAAGCATACAATTGGCATTTGTTTATGTTGGGTCACTCTAAGAGCGGATAAGGTATAAGAACTTGAACAAGTAGGAAATAAATTTGCTTTAAAATAATTAAGTAAAGAAAAATATAAAGTGATCGCTATAGACCTTAGGAGGTCCCTTGGGATAGTAGGATCCCACTTTTTTAGACAGTCGGCACTTGATGTCAACCGGGTTGTCAGCTCTGTGTGTGACGGCCGCCTTTATCCTCAGAACAATTTTGTTTTAATTTCCTCGTGGTACACACCAGCATCCTTCACGCCCCCGATTGAAAAAAACGCTGTATTAATCCTTTACTATTGATTGATTTTATTAACACTGCTGAATTTTATTTTAGGTTATGTTATTTGGATTTCTTCTATTGTTCGCAACATCGACCTCAGCTTTGCCAGATGTATGCACAGGTGAATCGATATTTCTTATGAATGCCTTGGATGCAGCACACTTAACAAGTTACTGCATCGTGGAGTCTGTAGTGGAAGAAGTAAATGAACCACAAGAAGCTCAGGATGACGAGATAGATTGCAGTCCTACCTCCCTCTACGAAATGCAGGAACAACCACATGAGAGTACATTGTTCTTATTATCTTGTCTCACTAATATGGTTAGGAAACCTGAAGATGTCCTTCCACTCGGTTCAACAGTAGTCAAACAAAGAATTGGTGCAGCAGCAACTACTTTTATTAATGGAATTAATGATAATCAACCTTGTCAGGATAAGAAATTAGAAGCTACAAGTTATGTGGATGTGTTAATGGACGAAGGTGAATATGGTGGCTGTATGTTGCACCAGGTCTTGATGGATCTCACGCATCCTGAAGACCTCCGTCCTAATTCGTAGACATCTTAACTTTTCAGAGAAAAATATATTTGTATTGGCACACAAATATGCCATCTTATACCATTTGAATACTATAGTTTTGCACAAGAGTTCAAAAGTTTTATTCTTACATACATTTTATCTCATTATAATTTAGTTTAATTCCTTAATTCAGTTTGATATTAATCTATTATGTATTATTTTCTTTATATGGTTCCTCCACTGCATTAATTCTTTGTAAGCCTATATGTTAGAGTGAGTTTTATATTTTCAAAATTTTCCCTAAATTAATTTTGCTTCATATTATTACCAAATGTGTTTAATTAAACTTATTTAGTTTGTTATTTATATCTGTTTCCGCTGCGTGTGTTATTTCGCAACTTAGGAAGTTATATCTTACCATTTGTGCTATTGGTTTATTTTCTAATATTATCTTTGTCCGAACTGGATGAGCGCACTTGAAGGCCATTGTTTTTGATTTTCCTGATTATACTTCCATGTTGTATTTTTTTTTGATATTTCATTTAGTTTATATAGCATTCATTCTTTGTAATTCGTCCTCTGTTTTTGCTATTAAAATCTGGTCATCTGCAAAGGCTACTGTTTTTATTACTATATTTCCTAAGTTAATTCCCCCAGTCATCATTCGCTTCCATGATCTTATCATGTCGTCAAAATAAATGTTAAAAAGAGTGGTTGATAATGGACAACCTTCTCTAACTCCTCTTGTTATATGTATTGGTTCCCTTTGATTTATTTTTATTTAAATTGAACACAACAATAGTGAAATTCAGAACAAACTGGAAAGAACACTTGGCAAGGATGACTGAGAATAGAATACCAAAAGCAGCATACAGCTATTCACCACGAGGAAGAAGAAGTTTGGGAAGACCAAAGAAAAGATGAAAACAGCAGCAATTTGGAGACGGAACAGGTGAAGAAGAAGAAGAAGAAGAAAATGTATTTAATTATTTTCTTCGGTGTGGTATTAGTTTATTATAATGATGTTTATTTATTGAACAAAACTATAATTCATCTGATGAAACAATATATTGAAACAGCTGTTACGAATGTTGAATTAAATAAATATTTATGAAAATCATTTGAAACTATGATAGTTTTATTTAATAAATTAACAGCATGGATGTTCATCAAGTAAACACCAAACCAATTGATTATTGTTTAATGTTTTGTTTGTATCGTTCTCCCTTGCATCAATTCTTCGTATGTTAGAGTCAGTTTTATATTTTGAAACTTTCTGCTAAGTGTTTGTTTTGTTTTTGTTTTATATTGTTTCCTAATGTCTTTAATTACCTTCTTCACTCTCGTATTAATATATTTTATATTCTTTTGTCTATTTTATTTCCCCTTGCATTCTTTTTTAATTTTTTTTATGTGCCCGGAATTTAATGTCTTGTAACTGGCTCTTAAATTTATATATTTTGTTTCCTCTCTCTTTAGCTAAAACTTTGTAATGTACGTATGTATCCTACGTGTATTATTTCTGTAACTGATCTGCACTAGAGCACAGGCGCTTGCTCTTTCGGGTGTCTACACTGTGTACAACATTTATTTGTGAATAAAATTCATTCTTATTATTGTCTTATAAAGAACCCAGAATTATTTTTTTTCCGTTAAATAATGTAATAATTGCTGTCTATCCTGCGGTAGTTGCTTCATATCCTCGGCACCACCAGAGACATAAAGAAATTCATTAAAATTGGAAGTAAAAGACCTATTATTTTTGTAAAACACTTTTTCACTTGCAACATATGATACTCGATTATTAGAGCTACACCGCTTAATAATTCTCTGTCGAGCTATGAGTATAGGCTAACATAACTCAGCATCATCTGGCATTGTTCTATTTCGCAACATTGTACCCAGTGAAAGCGGGTATTTGTTCCTGCCGCCATATTGAGAGGAGGCCGCTGAAGCGTGGTTGGTTAAGCTAATACACTACAAAACGGGAAATCGAAGGTTTAGGTCTCATTTGTGCTAGATTTTTAAACTGGCTAAACTTTCTGGTGGCACCATGGTCCCCAAAGTTGACGCAGCCTCTAACAGAAATGAGTACCAGACGCTCTTTCTGAGGAAATGCTGCTTCCGTCACGAAGGTATGACAACCCGAATAGCATCCTTAAATTTGCAATGTGCCCTTTAAGATACATTAGCTTGATTAATTTATTTAATAGTAAAATAAAGTAATGGGAAAAATGAATAGGCCTTGGTATCAGTAATTATTTAAATTGATGTCAAATTATACTGTACAACATTATACAATACGTAGGGAATAACTTACGGTTATGCATGATTTATTTTCAGTGCAGTCCAGCACTTAGATAAATGTTAAAATGTTAATATGAATACCAGATACATCAGTTATCCTCAACTAAAATAAACTGTTTAAAAACTTCGTCAAACAATTAAACTTGTAGGCCTTTCAGAATCATGTTTAATCATCGGCATGTAATGTGGTACTCGCATTATATGCCGAAGATGGAACATGATTCTAAAAGGCTTAGGCCCTACATATTTTAATTGTTTGACAAAGTTTTTAAACATAAGTTTATTTTAGTTGACGATAACTGATGTTCAGGTTCGCATTTTAATATTTTACTTCATAACCTGAACGTTGGATTCACATCAGAAACTGAGTTTCTCTAATTTAATAAAATAAATACATATTTCGTAAACCCGTAAAATGGGACCATAAATTCAACTTGTTGAGGAATTCACTTAGTTTACCCAGTTTTTGCTTGACGGACTTTTTTATATTCCGTCTGGTGATCTCCATATTCATTTTGCTGAACTTTGCTTTTGTAAAATGTATTTATGATGAATTGTGTTCCTGTGCAAACAGAATGAGGTGCTCTCCTCTCTCATTTCTGTGACCTATACCATGTGATCCCATTCATTTATCTTCCTCTTTCCTCGTTCCAAACGTTACTGTTAAAGCCACCTATTACGAACATTCTTGGTGCTTTATAATTGATTAGTCCAATTCTTCATTGAAGATTTCTATTTCATCTGTGCTGTACTCGGTTGGTGTGCATACTTGGATAATTGTCGTTGCCATTTTGTTAATTTCCACTTACAGTGATGCTATTCTTCCGTTTATTCCTATGAATTTCTGAGTGTGTAACCAACTCACTGGCACTATAGAATCCGTAGCTTCATGGCCGCGCGGACATAAGCTCTCCATACAACTTTAGCCTGAGCTAATCTTTTCCAATCATCCCCTGTACTTTATTCAAATCATGGTTTATGTTATTTTCACTATTCATTCTTGGTCTACCAACTCGGCGTTTTCCCTCTGGTTTTCCTACAAGAAGTTTCCATGCCACTTTTTCATTATCCATTTGTACCATATGTCCTGCCCATCGCAGTCTACGAGATTTAACTGTTCTTATTATATCTGGTTTCCTGTAAAGATAATCTAGATCACTGTTATAAAGTCTTCTCCATTCGCTTGTCTGTTCATCTCCTTTTTCTTAAGAACTTTATTCTCAAATACTCGTAATTTTTGAATTCCTGAATATACTGTTCGTAATACTTATGAACCAGCAAACCAACTCCTTTCTGACTTTTGTTTTCCCTATATAGTATAGTGTGTCTCCATTGGTCTTTTTACACAGTATTTTCTCCCTTTTCCCTAATTTCATTTAAACCTAGTATGCAGTACGTAATTCCCCTTAACGCTTATTCAAGTTCCATTTCTCTTTCTTCTGATCTCAGTTTTCTAGTATTTATGGTTTGTGATCTCCATTCTTTCATATCTACCTCCGTTTTTTGCTTCACTGTATCCCCTGTCTTTGTCGTGTTCCCATCTCCCTCGAGTGCGTCCTTTTTCTCTCTCTCTCTCCTTTTTGGCTCTTCTTCCAAGCACCGCTTGCATTTGTCTCTCCTCTTTTGTCATGTTACACTATTTTTATGACAATATTGTTTTGTAGTTTCTTCTTGTTTGTCTACACCAACATTTTATCTTCGAAGCTCCTTTCCAATCCTTCCATATATATATATATATATATATATATATATATGTTATAATTAAATGTTTAACATTGAGTAATGCAAGCTTAATATGGTATGATAAGAAAAATAAATGCCTGGACGGGATTCGAACCCGGATCTCTGAGTCTGTACCTCAGCGTGATATCCATTACACTACCAGGCGAATCCAATTAAAACTCTCATTTTTCTTATATAGGGCCTATGTATTATATTCTCCATTATTACTAGATGTCGCGAGAACTCGGTCTTCACTGCCATCTAGTAGCTGACTATAACAAGTAAGCAAATTAAAGAGAATATTTTTACCTTATAGCAGTGACGCTTTATAGATGTTATAATTAAATGTTTAACATTGAGCAATGCAAGTTTAATATGGTATGATAAGAAAAATAAATGCCTGGACGGGATTCGAACGCGGATCTCTGAGTCTGTACCTCAGCGTGATATCCATTTGAATTGGATTCGCCTGGTAGTGTAATGGATATCACGCTGAGGTACAGACTCAGAGATCTGGGTTCGAATCCCGTCTAGGCATTTATTTTTCTTATCATACTATATATATATATATATATATATATATATATATATATATCTTGTTCGTAATCTATGCTGATTTTCTGATTTATACTGCTTCGAATATTTTGTTTCCTGTTGAGCGAAACATTTCCTTGTTTCTTCAGCATTTGCGTTCTTTATTATTACATTTCTTTGTTCGGCGTCTGCTATTTTGTTCACTCTTGTCTCAATTTTATATATGCCTATCTTTCCCTCGACCCCGGTTTCTATATGATTTATTTTATCCTGTGTTATAATTTTGTCATTGTCTAATTTTTAATTTCTCTCTTGTATTTTTGTTCGAATTTCTTCATATTCCTTACTCGTCTCCTTTTTGAAAGTTCCATTTTGTTTTTTGACCTCTTTTTCTACTTTTAATATTGTCAACAGAGTTTCGTTGGCATCTGTAGTTTTTCCATTGTTATTCTCTCGTTATTATATTATCATTTTTTCGAGACAAATGGTCTTTCTTTTACTATTTCTGGCATAGTTCAAATTGTCGTCACTGCTGCGCCGTTATGTTTTGGTTTTCGCAGCTGTGGTGTACATCGATGTGGTTGCTTTTCTATTTATCATCTGTAGTCATTTGTATATCTCTTCCTTTTCGCTGCCGCTAGATGGCTGCCGTCTGCACTTTTGTCGATTCCTCATGTCCTGATTATAGATCTGGATTCAATACATCAGAGAAATTATGTTATTAAATGTAGTTTCATTGTACACTTACAAAGATGAATGGAGGGGATGTTTATACAGGAGGGCTAATTGTTACTTATAATTTAGTATCTTATTATATTTAGGAGAGTGCATAGCAGTGAGCTGCATGATCTTTATAGGAATCAAGAATGATATAATAACAGTCTTTTTGGATCATTGACTGAGATGGGCAGGGCATGTGGCACGAATAGGAAATGACAGAGGGGTTTGGAAGCTCCTTGTACTCGTACTTTTGTAATTTTAATGAACTAGCGAACCAATTCCTTTCTGCCTTTTGTATTCCCTACATAATGTAGTGGATCTCCATTGGTTATTTACACGTATTTTCTCGCATTTTCTTAATGTTTCTTTCAGTTCCATTTTTCGTTCTTCTGACCTCAGTTTTTTGATGTTCAGGATTTGTGTTTTGCATTCTTTTGTGTCTATCCCCATTTTTTTGCTCACCGTATTCTCCGTCTTTGTAGTGTTCCCATTTCCCTCGATTTCAATTTTTGTGCGTCCTTTTTCTCTCTCCTGGCGCTTCTTCTAAGTCGCTCTTGTATTTCTCTCTCTCTCTTTTTTGGTCATGTCACTATCTATGTAACAATTTTGTCGTTGTAGTTTCTTCTTGTTTGTCTTCATCAACATTTCATCTTCGAAGCTCATTTTGATTAAGACCACATTCCTCCCTTCCCTATATTTCTAACTTGTTCGTAGTCTGTGCTGATTTCCATTGTTTCGAAGATTTTGTTTCCTGTCGAACGGAACATTTTTTGTGTTTTCAGTTTCTACATTCTTTATTATTATTATTATTATTATTATTATTATTATTATTATTATTATTATGCTTCTCTTGTTTCTTTCTTCGGTGTCTGCAGTTTCTTTTAGTCTTGTTTCAGTTATATCTATCTTCCCCTCGATTCCGGTTTCTACACGATTTATCTTATCTTTATATATAGGAATGAGTGTGAGTCTGTCTGTCTGTTCTTTATGGACTCAAAAAAACTATTTAGCCGATTTGATTGTTTTTTTTTTCATCATTTAGAGAATTTTTTTGCGACAATTAACGTATATATCACCCTACTATAGGGCTGAAGGAGCATCGGCACACTAAAAAATTAGCTTTTTGGACGCTTTAATGGCTTATGCTGCTTAAACCATAACAAATACATCAAACTAATACACACAGAATTGAATATCTAAAAAAAATCTACAAAAAAAAAGTCCGCGACATTATAAGTCTACTTTTTACGGATAATTCACGAAAAACATTTTTGTCTTTCGGCTCATTAAAGAAGATCGGAATGAGTAGATTCCCGGTCAACGCTAGGTAATCAACACGGGGTATCTAAAATTACTACGATGTAAATGTATATATATATATGTACTTATTCAACTAAACATAAAAACACATTTCATTTAAATAGGTGTAGCAGCGAACACCGGGTATTAACTAGTGTTTTATGTTTTTGTTATTGTCAAATTTTTCATCTCTCTCTTGTATTTTTGTTCGAATTTTTTTCTAATTTCTTACTCGTCTTTTCTCTGAAAGTTCCATTTCTTTACCACTTTTATTCATTTTAATATTGTCAATAGAATTTCGTTTGAATCAGTAGCTTTCCATTCTTTTTCGTTTATTATTTTCCGAAACATTGGTCTTTTCTCTAATGTTTCTGGGCATAGTTGTTCTAATTGTCGTTATTGTTGCGCTGTTCTGTTTTGGTTGTCGCTGCTGTCGTGTACGTCGATCTGATTGCTTTTCTATTTATCATCTGTAGTCGTTTGTATATTTCTTGGCTCTTTTTGCTGCCGCTAGATGGCTGCCGTCTGCACTTTTGCCGTTTCCTGGTGTCTTATAGATTAGTTTCAATACATCAGAGATATTTTGTTACTGGATCTACTGTAGTTTACTATAGACTTATAAAGATGAGGAAAAGAGAAAATGTTTTATACAGGAGGCTATATGCTTATTAATAATCTAGTATAGTACATCATATTATATTTAGGAGACTGAAAACAATGAGCTACATGATCTTTATGGGAAACCAAATTGATATAGTGAGAGCAGTTATGAATCATAGACTGAGGTGGGTAGGGCATGTGGCACATTTGGTGAAAGACGGGGTTGGAAATTCCCTGTAATTTTGTAACCTCCATGAACTAGGAAAACAACTCCTTTTTACTCTTTGTTTTCCCTACACATATGGTGTCGTGTAGTGTCACAATTAGATTTTTTACACAAAATAATTTGTCCCATTTTCTTAATTTCACTTAAATCTAGTTTGCAGTAATTAATTCCCCTTAACTCTTGTTCGAATTTCTATTTTTCTTCCTTCTTATCTTCTGGTGTTTAGGGGTTTGTGTTTTACATTCTTTCGTGTCTATCTCTTCTACTAAATTATATTATTATTGTTGTTATTATTTATATGTATTGTATAATAACAAGAGCTGTATGTAAGCCAATATGGATTCATTGTTGTATTTTTCATTTCTTTTTAATATTCATTATAACTTGTATAGGCTATATATGACATGATAAGAAAAATAAATGCCTGAACGGGATTTGAACCCGGACCTCTAGGTTGGTACCCCAGCGTGCTATCCATTGCACCACCAGACAAATCCAATTCAAACACTTATCTTTCCTATACATATATATTATACTTACTCACTGGCACTATCGAACCCGTAGGTTCATGGCCGTGCTGACATAATATGTATTATATTCTCCATTATTATTAGATGTCGGGAGAACTCGGTCTTCAATGCCACCTAGTAGCTGATCATATCAAGTAAGCAAATTAAAAATAATATATATATATATATATATATATATATATATATATATATATATAGAGAGAGAGAGAGAGAGAGAGAGAGAGAGAGAGAGAGAGATATGAGAGAACGAGAATATTTTATTGCCTTAAATCTTCAGGAATAAATAAATAAACATAATAATTCCCAAAAATAAATGAGACTGAATGAAAAATAGTATTATATTATAAAATTACCGTTATTATTGTATACTTCATTTTGAAAATAAAGTTCTTAAGGAAATTTTTAGACCAAAAAGAGATGAATAGACAGGCGAATGGAGAATACTTGATAACAGTAAGCTAGATTATATTTGTGGGGAAAATAGATATAGTAAATATAGTTATTATTATTATTATTATTATTATTATTATTATTATTATTATTATTATTATTAATCGGCCGCGGTGGACTAGTGGTTATGCTCTTTGCCTCTGGTCCCAAGGGTCGCGGGTTCAAACCCGCCCGTGGTCGATGGATTTTTTAGGGCGGAAAAATCCAAGGAGCAAGTCCTCCGGGAGGGACTTTAAGCCGTGGGTCCCGAGTCTGAAGATCTTCAGGCTCGTAAAAAATTCTTAAGCCTGAATGAAAAGGCCTCTAAGCAAAATTTACCGAATTTTCCCGTCCTAGTACTACCTTGGTTTCCTAGATGTCAATATGAGGCGGAACGTTGACCGCGGACCACTCAAAATTACATCTATACGAAAACAAGTGTAACTAAATTAGTATGGTTCAAATTCTTCCCTGTAGGGGGAGAGCGCCTAAATCTCTGTAAAGGGAAAAGATAGGCTTACAATACAATACAATTATTATTATTATTATTATTATTATTATTATTATTATTATTATTATTATTATTATTATTAACATTTAAGACAAGTCACACCATTCTCTCACCCGTTTTTTCGAAACAAGACGATGTTAAACGCTTGATTATGATAGCCATATGGTGTTCGGGGACTATTTGGCTTAAAATTTTCCTGTTATGATTCTTAAAAAAGAAAAAAATCCCGAAAACATCTAATCTACAAAGAATAATCTCGACCGGAGATCGAATCCGGGCCCCCATTTTTCGAGACGACGTTATTCTTACACCACAGCAGTGGTCGGTAAAATTGTTATTTTCATTTTCATTTATTAAAACTATATGTTTTATCGGTTTAGTAAAAACTTTCATCCGTTTGGATTTTACTATCTGGAAGTAACTATGTTCACACGCATAGCTGTTCCAATTACCAGCCATCAGACACCGATAAAATATCAATTTGAATTTGCTATCAGGGAAATACATTACCCAATATCAATTTTATGTGTGCGTAGCTATATACGAGTCCATGCATCTTGTGTTTATGTGCAGTAGAAACAACAGATACGTATAATACTGCAACATTTCATCGAAGAAAGAATCAACGAAAATGGTAACTATCTTTCAATTACAAGTTTCTGAATGTCAATTTCATTTTGAGTAATACCCTGGCACTATTGAACTCAAAATTCAAAGCCATGCGGACATAAGCTCTCCATATATACCTATACTACTGAAATTTCCAATTTTTTCTTGCATTAAACTCCCACTTCGTTCTTGGCCTAATTTTTGCGTGCTTTCCTACAGTTTTCCTATAACTATTTCTTTCCCCATATTTTCAATTCCTATTCTAACCACATGTCCTGTCCAAAGCAATCAGCATGACTAAACAGTTCTCATTACATCTGGTCATTCATTAAGTTCCAAGTTTCATGGGTAAATTCTTAATTAATTAGTGGCCCATTAAATAAAGCATTAAATGTGTTGTTAGCAACTGCCGAAATTTAATAAAGTTAATGATGAATAGACTAATTAATGAAGGAATGTCTATTTATAAGTCTATTTCCTTGCATCCTACCTTAACCATGAATATGGTAGGCTGCAACTAGTTCATAATGCTTGTGCAATTTATATATGCAACTGCGTAAATCAGATCATATAACTGCATAATTTGAAATGTTGCCTTGGCTCCGATTGGAAGACATGCGATAGATACATTGCCTCTGATTCTTCATACTTCGTCCACCTCATGACTCTTCTACCTTTCTACTCGCTTCCATTCACAATCTTTTCACCATAACTTAAAACACACGATCCAGATACAACTTTAAGTCCAGCTGTATCTCTGCATGGAACATCTCAATATTCCTCATCCTTCCTTATTTCGACTGCTCATCCCTGAAATTTTCTCCCCATTAATATAAAGGAATGCCCGACTTAAAAACAGTTTAAAAAATAAGCTTACCGAATATTTCCGTAGACATTAAGCTATATCACGTATGACCAAGTTATATGTATATTTTTTATTATTCTTTTACATTCTGCACTTTTACTATGAAATCAATAATTTAACCAAATTATAGCTTATTGTTATTATTATTGTTTTAATATATTTTACACTTTTCTTATCAATTGTATATTTTGTAAACCAATTATGTGTTATTAACTTAAATATAGGCGAATTCCACGGTAACTGACGTAACATATGCAACAAAAGAAAAGAAAATTTTAATATTTTTGCCCTTCAGATAGTAGGACACCACTTTTTCACTTCAAAACATTAACACACACACACACACACACACATACACATATATATATATATATATATATATATATATATATATATATATATTCAACTCTTTAATGGATAAACTGAAGTTTTTATATCTACTAATTGTTCTTAAAAATGTAAGATTTTAAATTGGTAAATACAAACATCAATACCCATTATTACTATTAATTTTATATTGGTAACTGACATAACTCTAGAATGACATCTTGTTTTATAGAATCAGAGTAAAATCAAACTCTCCGTGAAGTTTTCAATTTTATTTCAACAAGCAATTTTATGAATGTAGTATATATTAGGGGAGTTGCAAAAACATGTTTTGAGTTTTATGTTTTAATAAACTTTAATCACTAATTATACAAAATAAAGGTAACTCACGTAAGAACTAATGTTTCTGAGCGATGTAAGAGTTTCAATTAAAATGAATAACAATTTATGTTTGTTCATATTCTACAATATTGTGGGATGTAAGCCATAGCAAATATTTTTAATAGTCAATATATCACTTTGGGAAGCGGGAAAGAAAGCTTTAATTTTCATGCGTCATGTCAAATTTTACGTGGAATTCACCTATAGATAAAAATTCACGATTGTCAATTTCTGTGGTGGAGTGGAAGAGAAGACCATACGGTCTTAACTCCATCAGATAAAATAAAACCGTGAATGTTAGAGTGATTATTACTGTAGATGTTTGGAAATAGTAATCAAATAAGAAAAATAATATTTATTTCAGATCGTCTTCAGCACGTTATTGCTTGTCGCTTTCAGCACTGTATTTGCAAAAAATTGGCAAAGAATTGTAGAAGAATGCGACGATTCTGATATTTGGGATAAGCTGAAAGGAGATAAATTTATTAATCACGTGGCTACCTGTGTTATTGCTGGTATCGCAGTAACATTTCAGTCTTCGGACATAAAAAATTCTCCATTTGGAAACATAACCATAAATCCAGTTGAAGCACAGGACTGCACTTTTTCATCAGTTGTTGCTCAAATACAAAAAGACAGAGGGCGCTTCTTATTCAGTTGTTTGTTACGAGGATACGATAAAACTGACGCAGGATTAGTCAACGTACAACAGTTGGTAAATGACGTCAGAGAAAATGCACATTACATTGCTAATTCTGCTTCTTCTAATGAGAAGAATACCTGCTCACAGCGAGTTGCTAATATTGATATATATAGTATTTCGCAAGAAGTTGAATGCGTGATGCTGGGTTTGGTGGAGCATTTGTCTCCAGCACAAGACCTCCCTAATAAAAGGAGTGATAATGAAAACAAAATTACGGATTTTGGAAATGACGAAGAGATGCAGATGTTGAGAAAAGTAGTTCGACCGTTGCCAGAATTTAGAAACAAACGGAAGATGTTTGTTTCTATGTTTACAAAACTCGAGAAGATACCAGTCAATTATGAACGTAATTTACAGTCCTAAGAATATTATAAATAGTATATTTCCTTCCATCGGAAGTATAAACTAGCTTTTTTTTAAATACTATAATAATAATAATATAATAATAATTATAATAATACTAATAATAATAATAATAATAATAATAATAATAATAATAATAATAATAATAATAATAATAATAATAATAATAATAATAATAATAATAACAATAATGATAATGATTCAAGACAACATGAAGAGTCCACCGATGTGGTCTCGAGATAACGTGCTGCCTTGTAACGCAGCGGGCCCGGGTTCGATTCCCGGTCGGAACAAGCTCCTGGGTAAGGGATTTTTCGGGGTTTTTCCTCACCTGTAAGACAAATGTCAGGAAGCTTAGGGGCCAATGGTCCCCGAAAATCATCCGGCCATCATCATCACCCTTCGTCGGTGTGGAAAGCAACGGGAAGCTACCACACCTATAATTCCCTAGTAAAGCTGCACAGCAGGCATGAAAATGCTATGATTGCAGTGAAAGACCTGCCCTCGGGCAGAACTACTATGGCATGGAATGAAGAAGAGAAATATGACAGAAGCAGACACGCAAGACCGGAAAATGTGGAAAAAAAAAAAAGAGTATATTTTGGTTGAGGATAGCTGATGTAAATAACAGAAACAATCCTGAAATATTAATAATAATAATAATAATAATAATAATAATAATAATAATAATAATAATAATAATAATAATAATAATAGAGTAGATAAAATGTCTATATCTGTACATCCTTACGTGAGGAAAGATGTTTCTTTGAGGAAGTGACTTTATGTAGGTAATTTAGTTTTTCCCTACAGATTTTTCCTACATATCTTAACGAGCGATACGTGGTTAGCTCATCACCTCATAGAGACAACTAGTAGACAACTAAGGCATCGTCTCAATTGAGAGAACAGCTAAATGCCGGGCCACCTCTGAGACACCACTAACGTTTAAAATAAAACCACCCATTTATTGATATATTCATAGGGCTACTAAACAAGGTCAATATGATGTGGAAGATTATGAAGACCAGATGGTGTTCGGGGACTATTTGGGCCTTATAAAGTTCCATACATTTATCTTACCTTCACTCAGAAAATACGACTGCACCAGGCATCGAAGCAGGATCCGCTGCGTCTGAGGTAACCACGTTACCACTAGACCACAGTTGTGGACATATAAATAAATAAAAAAAGAGAGATCTATAAAGATTTTGTTTTATTTCAGGATTAATCTATTAATTTTCTAGGATTGTCAGAAACAATATAGTCAATCATATTAATTTTTTATTGAAACAATATATTTAGCTATGCCTATTATGTGTACTCTATGTTATAACCTATAGCGTCACAAAACGAATAATTCTACTGCATTTTATAATATGAAGACTTCGGGGGTAAAGATCATTTTATAAAGATCAGAGTTATGAGTAGGGCAAGGCAATTAATGATTTTGCATCTTTTTCTTATGAAGGTTGAAACATTGCTTGCATATATGAAAATGCATGAGATTAAAAAACGGATTAAATAAAAGCAATTCGTTAGGGCATTTTTTTTTGCATTTTCTTAACTTCATTAGGGATAGCTCATTTTTTGACAATTTTAGGTCATTTTGAACTTTTTTACACTTTTCCGGAAGGCTGTGACATTATTTGTAATTGATTTGAGATTTTTATTATAATTCAGTATTTTTCCTTGTCAATACAATTTCTTGGAATTAAGTAGATGTTTTGCTAACTACTATCCCTATTTTTCAAGGTATGTGCATAATTAACTTGCCCACTTCTAGGAATTTTATTCAATTTCTTTAGAGCTTATGCTAGCTTCCACCCCTATTTTGATTGTTAACTGCAATTCAAAATTGTTATAAAAGTGCACTGTGTAATTGAAATGGAATTTTTGCAATAAAAGGTACTCTAATATGTATTTTTTAAATACTTTTCTTTTAATATTTTGATGTTAAGTTAAATCAAACTGAATACAATAATAAAATTAGTACTTAATCTAATAAATAGTATTTTTATTGGCAATTCTTAACTTTCTATTCGTATATTTTTTATTTAATTGGTCATTTTTTGTATTTTTTAGGTCATAAATGCATTTTTTATTTTGAATTTTTTTACCAATTTATAGGTCATTAAAAGAAACTGATATAAATAAAGAATGGGAGGCTATAAGAGATACTATTAAATTGTCAGCATCAGAAAGCATTGGTTGTTTAAAAAAGAGGCAAAACAAGAAATGGTTTGATGAGGAATGTGCCGACATTGTAAAGAAAAGAAAGCTAGCAAAAATGAAATGGTTACACGAGCCAAATGAGGTAAATTTAGAGCAATTGGGTAGTGTTAGACGTGAAACCACTAAGTTACTAAAGAGTAAAAAGAGGGAATATTTGAGAGAGAAGATTAATGATCTTGAAATGAATGCAAAAAATAGGAACATTAGAGAATTATATCAGGGAATTAGTATAGAGAAGAAGGGGTTTCAGGCTAGAACAAACATAATTCGGAATGAAAATGGGGATATGATTGCAGATTCTAGGAGTATATTAAATAGATGGAAAGGTTACTTTAATCAGCTATTAAATGTACATACAGAACAGGACATTGAGGAGGATAAGTTACAGACAGCAGAAATGCTAGTCGCAGAGCCAAGTGCATTACAGGTTGAAATGGCGATTGAAAAATTGAAGATGTATAAATCATCACGTTCAGATGAGATCCCAGCAGAACTGATAAAATCAGGGGGAGAAAAATTGATGGACAAGATACGCTGGTTGCTTAGTATGATTTGGGAAAAAGAAGCTCTTCCAGATGAATGGAAGGAATCAATTATCGTACCAATTTATAAGAAAGGAGATAAAACTGATTGCAACAACTACAGGGGCATCTCATTACTTTCAACTTCGTACAAAATTCTAACAAATATATTAGTAAGCAGACTTACTCCTATATGATGACATTGTAGGAGATCATCAATGTGCATTTAGAAGAAACAGGTCTACAACAGATCAGATTTTCAGTATAAGACAGATTTTAGAAAAGAAATGGGAATATAATGGTACTGTACATCAACTATATGTAGACTTCAAAACAGCATATGATTCAATTAAGAGGGAGAAGTTATATAGTATCCTGCTGAGTTCGGAATTCCTAAAAAGTTGGTTAGACTTATACGAATGTGTCTAAATGGCTCAAAGAGTAGGGTGCGTGTAGGCAAACAGTTTTCAGACACTTTTGAAATCCAGAATGGGTTGAAGCAAGGAGATGCACTATCTCCTCTACTATTTAATTTTGTACTAGAGCATGCCATTAAATCTTTAGAGAATGAGGAAGGCTTACAACTGAATGGTATTAATAAGCTGTTAGTTTATGCTGATGATGTAGTACTACTGGCCGATAGCGAGGAGATACTAAAGGCCAACACGCACACACTATTGAGTAACACTAAGAAATTAGGACTGGAAGTAAATATCACTAAAACTAAATATATGGTCACACGTAGAAATTCAGTATATAATGGAAATGGACACAGCTAATGACAAATGAGGGAAATTTTGAGGAAGTGGCTGAATTCAAATACCTAGGAACAATAATCACAAATAGGAATGAGATGCACAAAGAAATTAAACATAGGCTCAATTCTGGAAATGCATGCTATTATGCATTGCAGAGACTTTTGATTCCCAACTCCTTTCAAAAAACGTTAAGCTGAAGAATATAAAACTATTATTCTACCAGTTATATTATATGGGTGCGAAACATGGACTCTTACTTTAAGGGAGGAAAGGAGATTACGAGTATTTGAGAATAAAGTTCTTAGGAAAATTTTGGACCAAAGAGAGATGAACAGACAGGTGAATGGAGAAGACTACATAACAATGAACTGCATGGTCTTTATAGGAAGCCAGATATAATAACAGTTAAGTCTCGTAGACTGCGATGGGCAGGACATGTTGCACGTATGGGAATGAAAGACGTGCATGGAAGCTTCTTGTAGGAAAGCCAGAGGGAAAACGCCCAGTTGGTAGGCCAAGAATGAGGTGGGAGAACAACATTAACTATGATTTGAGGGAAGTAGATTATACAGGGAATGATTGGAAAGCATTAGCTCAGGATAGGGATGTATGGAGAGCTTATGTCCGCGCGGCCATGAACCTTCGGGTTCGATAGTGCCAGTGAGTAAGTAAGTAAGTATAGGTCATTAAATGCCTTGCCCTAGTTATGAGTATTTTATTTTCATGTATTATTTACTGTTACAAGGTTATTATAAAATCGAGCCTGCATTATGCTGCCATCTCCCAGTAGATTAATGTACTACATGATGGAAATGAAAGATCGTGTTGAATATAATTCTTTTCACGAAAAACATCGAAAATATAAAAAAATGCACGTTATTTACCCCATGGTCTTATTATTGTCAGTTATACAAATTTAATATCATGCAGATAATAAAGTGTTTCTTCAATGATTGTGTTTTTCATTGTTTTTTTTACATACTTTCTTACTAAGTCCAGACCTCTTATTGTCCAGACTTATTATTGTAAGTGTCGAGTTTTACAGAATCTTCCATTCCCTTATTTTCAAGGACATAATTCCTGGCCTTTTCCCATGCTATTTTCAGGTTCTATAGAAGTTGTTGAATGCTGTCATTCCACTTTTCGAGGTCTTCCTTTGGGTCTCCTTTAATCTAATCCACCTATGAGGCTTCCCATACTTCTTTAGTTATTCTGTTATGCATTCTGTTTAAGTAACAAACCACCTTAGTTGATATTGATATATCATTTTGCAGAGTTCATCTGATTAATTTCTATCCTCATCCTTAAATGTTTTTCTAACTACCTTGCTTAAATATTTATGCCCGTAATTATATAATACTGATTTTCTTCTTTTAATTGATTTCTATAAGACGAATTTGGTTCCGAAAGAAGAAGAATCGGGGCCGTTAGAGCGTTAAAAAACACATATTATATAATTATTATTAGAAAAGGTTTCTTGGGTTTTCCACATCATGGATTCAAGGCTGACCCCCAAGGATAGTCGGCCTCTGGCCACTGATATAAACGATGATCCCACGTGCCATTATCAAGGAATGATAGGTTCGAGTTACTGGTACAGGTTTTATATGCAATCAGCAATACATATCTGACACGCTATTGGACAGTAACTAAAAATTCATGTGCTGTTAATTGTTACATGTTAGTAAGTCGTATTGTGTTTTCATAGAAGTCCGTTTGGGAAGCTGTACACCCATCCAAGGGTTGACCACCTTGAACCCAGGAAAGCTTTCTTAATCATTCGTATATCCGTAAAATATCTACAATATATATATATATATATATATATCCATCCATGTCCACTGCTGTGGTCTCGCGGTAGCGTGCTGCCTTGTCACGCAGCGGGTCCGGGTTCGATCCCCGGTCGGGGCAGTTTTTCTGGGTGAGGTTTTTATCGGGGTTTTTCCTCGCCTGTAAGACAAATGTCAGGAAAACTTTAAGGCCCAAACGGACCCCGAAATCATATGGCCATCATCATCATGCTTATCATCATCATCATCATCCTTCACCGGTGTGGAAAGCAACGGGAAGCTACCACGCTACAATTCCCTAGTAAAGCTGCAAAACATAGCATGAAAATGCTATGATTGAAGTGAAAGACCGCCCTCGGGCATAATTACTATGGATGGATATCCATATATATATTATATATATATATATATATATATATATATATATATATCCATTCATAGTAATTCTGCACGAGGGATGGACTTTCACTTCAATCATAGCATTTTCATGCTATGCTTGCAGCTTTACTATGGAATTATATATGTGGTAGCTTCCCATTGCTTTTCACACCGGTGAAGGATGATGATGATAATGATAAGGATAATGATGATGGCCGGATGATTTTCTGGGACCGTTGGGCCCTAAGCGTCCTGACATTTGTCTTACAGGTGAGGAAGAACCCTGAAAAAACCTCACCCAGGAGCCTGCCCTGACCGGGAATCGAACTCGGGCCCAATTCGTGACAATATATATTCTGTACGTGTGTTTGTCACTCTACTCCTCCTAAACGACTGGATCGGTTTTGATGATTTCTATTGTGTGTCTAATCGGGTCCGTTGATGGTTTAGAATAACAATTGGATTCTCTAAAACCATTAGGTGTAGGAGTTCACCTGAAGTGAAATTTTAAAAATTGTTCTAGCAGTCATATTTTTCGATGTTTCACAACAGACCTCAGTATATCATATTAAAATAAACCGAGGTAGGTATTATCCAAAAACAAGCGAAGTTCGACAATTGGAAGCGGAGGTTTACTTGAAATCCGAAATTAAAAACTGCCTAAACGACCGGACCGATTTGGATGAAATTGTTTGTGTGTGTTTTAGTGGATCCCTGGATGGCGTAGATTCACAATTGGACCCGGTAGGTGGCGCTGCGATCGGGTTATAGGATATTTTTTTTTGTGTCAGACGAGTAGTCATCTGCATTATCAACATATTTTGTGCTACAACAATGTGACGTCATCTTGAGCCACAACAGATGGCAGTGAGGAGTTTTCTTGCAAACTTATTTAATAATATCTAATTACGATTTAATTGGTGAATTTTATGGTAAAAAAAGTCACTTATATTTTATCGTCCGGTCATATATATACATACTCGCATTTTTGTCACTAAAATGTTAAAATTCATACACGATATATCAGTCGTCCTCATCTAAAACAATCTTCTGTTTAAAAAATCATCAAACAATTAAAACATGTAGGGCTTTTAGAAACTTTTTTGATCTGAGTTTTTAAACATAAATTCAATTTATAAAATAAAAAATTAAAATATATACCTCTTGGCAGGTGCCGTCGTCCTCATCTGTGTTAAAATGTTACATTTAAAATGTTATATGGAGGCTTTTCGGAAGTTAACTTCCATCATCGGCAGGATGAGTGCCCGTTGTTGTTCACGACGTTGCAGACTTGAAGTGTCGGTAGTAGCATCTTACTTGTTTTTGACAATCTTGTATAATGGGTTTTACGACCCATTAAGTTTATTTCAGTTGAGGACGACAGATGTATCAGGTACTCATTTTAAAATTTTAACATTTTACATCATGACCTCAACGGCGGTTTACCGTGAATTTTAAAATACTGATATATATATATATATATATATATATATATATATATATATATCATCAATGATGAGGAAATTTCTCAAAATGAAAAAAAAAAGAAAGAAAAAGAAAACTTTGTGGACCAAAGAGAGATGAACAGACAGGCGAATGGAGAAGACTTCATAATAGTGAGCTACTTGATCTTTATAGGAAGCCAGATATAATGAGAACAGATAAGTCTCGTAGACTGCGTTGTGCAGGACATGTGGCACGAATGAGGAATTAAAGAATAGCATGGAAACTTCTTGTAGGAAAATCAGAAGGAAAACGTTCAGTTGGTAGACCAAGAATGAGGTGGGAGAATAACATTAACCATGTGGAATGCAGGCTTTCACGGCCGGTAATCATGGTAATAAAAGATTCCGGGCTATGTGGCCGTGGTCTATAACTGGCGTTTCTTCCAGACGTTTCTCCCTCAACTGCGGAGGGCATCTTCAGTGGCGAGCGTTTCCAGCTGTTGCTTCCCTGTCGTAGACCCGACTGCAGTCTACGACTCGAGTCTACGACAGGGAAGCAACAGCTGGAAACGCTCGCCCACTGAGATGCCCTCCGCAGTTGAGGGAGAAACGTCTGGAAGAAACGCCAGTTATAGACCACGGCCATATAGCCCGGAATCTTTTATTACCAACATTAACCATGCTTTGAGGGAAGTAGATTATGTCCGCGCGGCCATGAACCTATGGGTTCGATTGTGCCAGTGATTTAGTTAGTTAGTAGATAGGATGGATACAAATTTGAAAAAAATGTGAAAATCCAAGGAGCAAGTCGTCTGGGAGGGACTTTAAGCCGTGGGTCCCGAGTCTGAAGATTTTCAGGCTCGTGAAAGATCCTTCAGCCTGAATAAAAAGGCCTCTAAGCAAAATTACCGAATTTTCCCGTCCTAGTACTACCTTGGTTTCTAGATGTCACCAAGAGGCGGAACGCTGACCACGGGCCACTCCAATGACATCTATACGAAAACAAGTGTAACTAAATTAGTATGGTTCAATTTCTTCTCTGAAGGGGGAGAGCGCCTAAATCTCGTTGAGGGATAAAAGGGCTTACAAGAAGAAGGGGAAAAAAAAAATGTTTCAAAAGTATTTTTACGAGAACAACCTCAATAGGTGTAGCTTTATTGCTACGAAGTTCGATAAAAACCTGAAGTAATGTTCGCCTTCCTATGAAATAGATGATATTGATTTGTGTATATGATGACATATACTCGTGTGGCTGGTTCCTATTTCATGAAGCTATGAAGGGATGTCCGTATTCACACGTACATGTGTTCTATTATTGTAGCTCACCAAGTTATCATAAGTAATGCCACGAGTGATTTCCAAATTAGGGCCTATCGATAAATTCACGACTCACGAAGTGAGGAGTGAATTTATCTAGAGAATTTGGAAATCAAAAGTGGCATTTGTTAGGACTATTTAACGAATAAAATTAAGCTGTTTACTCACAAATAATTATCTAACTATAGTTATTTAAAAATATTTATATATTTAATGTAAACGGCGATATTTGAAAACAAATGAGAAACGATTGGCACGCTTCAATCGCTTCTTTTGTTTATCACTGCAACCAGATCATACTATTTATTGCCAAAGGAACGCAATATTGTAAGAATGCTCTCTAGTGGAGAAAAAATGAAACACATCAAACTGTATATTAATTCATTTCTGATGTCGTATGATGTAAATATGTCAATTATATTTTTCTGGATTATTACCTGGGAAAAAATACATTTAAGAAAGTGCAAACAGTGGTTTCTTTTTTTTTGGTGGTATCACTGCAAAATAATGGTAAGACCTGTTCAGAATATTAAAAAGGAGGAGCTTTCTTTAATATGGTAATTATAACACTGATAAATATTTCGTGAAACACGCTTCTGATTGGTTGTAAAACAGAAATCATTGAAACGTGATTGGTCATTGACTCCCATTTGGGGCATGAGTTAAATAGTCCGCATTAGATATTCTGTAAATAATTAATTCCATGGCTTATGAAACCCATGTATTCAATGACGCATTAACCTTCAGTGATCCCTATTCTCAATCAACTGAATCCCTCATCTCCAGTTCCATACGATCTATCCGAATATAATCCTTACATTTATGCCTTGGTCTTTCTAGTGAACATTTGCCCGAGGGATTCCCAATATTATTTTTTAACCAATGTCACGAGGTTGTCATTAGGCCATTTCTGATATTCTCTCCTGGCATGGCGAACTTGTAACCCAATTACTTAGGCTGGGGTGCCTGGAAGGCGGGGAGGTTTGCCAATATACATTTTGAAATCATTTGTACTGTCTCACATTCGAACAACATAGCCTCCCCATTTCAATATCATACAGTTAATAATCCTGAGAATAGGTCGCGGTGGACCAGAATTTATGTTCCTTGCCTCTGATCCCGACGGTTCCGGTTTCAAACCAGTCCGGAATCGATGGATTTTTTTTAGGATGAAAAAATTCAAGGAGTAAGTCCTACAGTGGGTCTCGAGTCTGAAGATTTTAAGACTCGTTAGAGATCTTTAAACCTGAATAAAGAGGCCTCTAAGCAAAATTTGCCCATCTCCTTCATCCCAACAATACATTAGTTGCCAGCTAGATGTCTCATCGGGTGTTTGTGAAATGTATTAAATCACTTTACACTTAGTTGGCTAGGACAAGTTTATTGAACGAAAGAATGAAAATTCAATACTCAAAAATATTTTAAATAGATAGTGCTAAGAAGTAAAAGAAGAGGTAGACCAAGGAAAAGGTGACTACCAGAATTGGTAAAGTGAGAATTAGAGAAAGGAAAAAATAAAATCTGAAGAGGAATTATTGAAGGAGGATTGTGTTAGGAAGTTATATTCCACATTGGTCTGTAGAGCTGGTAAAAAAGATTAGCCTACCATCAAGGATAATGTGCATGTAATAAATAATAGCGGATCTTTTCTTCTTATTATTCTTCATTAACCAGTTTAACCTCTCACCTTATAGGTACTATTTATATGCCCCGGCCTTACAATGACACGACCTATCGCGAGAAGGATAGTGAATCATGTTAAATTATTATATTATTATATTTATTGCATCAAATAACGGATGTATATTGGCCTATATTAATTTAATGTTGTATTTTTTATGTCTCTTTTTATATTCATTTCAACTTCTAAACCGTCTATATAATCATAAATCTGTACTTTGTATATTTGTGCTGGTTGAGTGGATGAGGAGCACTTATTGCATTAAATCTGCCGGAATAAATAAATAAATACATATAATAATAAATATAATAATAATAATAATAATAATAATAATAATAATAATAATAATAATAATTTCCAAAGAGAAATGAGAATGAATGAAAAGTAGTATTATAAAATTACGGTTATTATTGCATACTCCATTTGAGAATAAAGTTCTTAAGACAATTTTTGGACCAACGACAGATTAACAGACAGGCGAATGGAGAAAAATTCATAACAGTGAGTTAGAAGATTCCTATGGGAAACCAGATATAATAAAAATATTATTATTATCATTATTATTATTATTATTATTATTATTATTATTATTATCATCATCATCATTATCAAGACAGTAATGAAAGCAAGAGAGCTAAGCATGGAAGATGCCCAAGATAGTAGGCTTTGGAGGTTTGGCACGGGAAGATGGCAGCAGCTGTAAAACCCGAAGATAGATAGATAGATTATCATTATTATTATTATTATTATTTATATTATTATTATTAATATTTAAGACAAGTCACACCATTCTCTCACACATTCTTGCGAAACAAGGCGATGTTAAATGCATGATCATGATAGCTAGATGGTGTTCGGGAACAATTTGGCTTAATTTTTTCTGTTTTGATAGTTGAAAATGAAAAAAATACGGAACATATCTCATCTATAAAGCATAATCACGAACGGAGATCGAATCCGGGCCCGAATCGTTCGAGACGACATTATCCTTAGACCAGAGCGGTGGTCGGTGAAATTGTTGTTTTTATTTTCATTTATTAAAAATGTTGTTTTATCTCTTTAGTAAGAACACTCGTCCGTTGGGATTTTAGTATCTGGAAAATACACGCATAGTTGTTTCAATTACCAGCCATCAGAAGCCGATAACATATAAATTTGAATTTCCTATCAGGGAAATACATTACGCAATTTCAATTTTATGTGTGCGTAGCTATATACGAGTACATGCATTTTGTGCTTATGTGCAGTAGAAACAACATATACATAAAATACTGTAACATTTCGTCGAAGAAGAAATCAACGAAAATGGTAACTATCTTTCAAATACAAGATTCTGAATGTCAATTTTAACTTGAGTAATTAAAACTAAATATATGGTCACGCGTAGAAATTCATTATGTAATGGAAGTGGACGGCTAGTGACAAATGAGGGAAATTTTGAGGAAGTGGCTGAATTCAAATACCTAGGAACAATAATCACAAATAGGAATGAGATGCACAAAGAAATTAAACATAGGCTCAATTCTGGAAATGCGTGCTATTATGCATTACAGAGACTCTTAATGTCCCAACTCCTTTCAAAAAACGTTAAGCTGAAAATATATAAAACTATTATTCTACCAGTTATATTATATGGGTGCGAAACATGGACTCTTACTTTAAGAGAGGAAAGGAGATTACAAGTATTTGAGAATAAAACTTAGGAAAATTTTTGGACCAAAGAGAGATAAACAGACAGGTGAATGGAGAAGACTTCATAACAATGAACTACATGGTCTTTATAGGAAGCCAGATATAATAAGAACAGTTAAGTCTCGTAGACTGCGATGGGCAGGACATGTTGCATGGAAGCTTCTTGTAGGAAAGCCAGAGGGAAAACGCCCAGTTGGTAGATCAAGAATGAGGTGGGAGAATAACATTAACTATGATTTGGGGGAGGTGGATTATACAGGGATGATTGGAAAGCATTATCTCAGGATAGGGGTGTATGGAGAGCTTATGTCCGTGCGGCCATGAACCTACGGGTTCGATAGTGCCAGTGAGTAAGTAAGTAATACCCTGGCACTATTGACTTCGAAAATGAAATCCATGCGGACATAAGCTCTCCATACATACCTATACTAATGTCATTTTCCAGTTTTTCCCTGCATTAAACTCTCTCAAACGATGGTCAGTTTTATTCTCCCACTTCGTTCTTGGCCCACTTATTGGATGCTTTCCTACAATTTTCCTATAAAAAATTCCATCTCACTTTTTCACTTCCTATTCTAACCACATGTCCTGTCCAAAGCAATCTACAGGACTAAACAGTTCTCATTATATCAGGTCATTCATGAAGTTCTAACTTTCGTGGGTAAATTCTCAATTAATTGGTGGCCCATTAAATGTGTTATTAACAACTGCTGAAATTCAATAAAGTTAATGATGAATAGACTAATTAATGAAGGAATGTCTATTTATAAGTCTATTTTCTTGCATCCTACCTTAACCATGAATATTTTATTCGGACAAAGACTGCAACGAGTTTATAAAGCTTGGGCACTCTATATATGCAACCCCGTAAATCAGATCACATAACCGCATAGTTTGAAATTCTGCCTTGGCTCCGATTGTAAAACATGCGATAGATAAATTGCCTCCGCTTCTTCACACTTTGTCCACCTCATCACTCTTTTACCTTTCTACTCGCTTCCATTCACTATCTTCTCACGATCGAAATATAATCTTAAGTTCACCCGTATTTCTGCATCGAACATCACTCTATTCCTCATCCTTCCTTATTTCGGCTGCTATCCCTGGAATTACCTTTCCATTTATATAAATCAGTGCCCGACTCAAAAAGTTTAAAAAAAAAATAAACTTACCGTAGAAAATAAGCTATATCACATATAACCAAGTTATAGGTATATTTTGTTATTATTCTTTTACTTTATGCACTTTTATCATCAAATCTGTGGAAAGCAACGGGAAACTACCACACATATATTTCCCTAGTAAAGCTGCAAAGCATAGGATGAAAATGCTATGATTGCATTGAAAGACCTACCCTCGGACAGAAGTACTGTAGAATCATCAAATCAATAATTTAACCAAATTATAGCTTAGTATTATTATTACTATTAAGGGATGTATGGAGAGCTTATGTCCGCGCGGTCTTGAACCTACGGGTTCGATAGTGCCAGTGAGTAAGTAAGTATCATTTTAATATATTTTACACTTTTCTTATCAATAGTATATTTTGTAAGCCAACTATGTGTTATTAATTTAACTATAGATGAATGCCATGGTAACTGACGTAACAAATGCAACAAAATAAAATAAAATTTTAATATTTTTAGCCTTCAGATAGTAGGCACTACTTTTTCACTTCAAAAAAACACACACACACTCACTCACTCACACACACACACACACACACACACACACACACATATATATATATATATATTTCAACCTCGTTAACAGATAAAATTGAGTTTTTATATCTAATGATTGATTGGTTTTGATTAAAGCGTAGCCCGTTGTTAAGCCATAGCCTCTCCTTTGTCAGGAGTTAATAGACAAAGTTCATTTTTAGTTATCTTATTTGTCCAAAGATGGCATGAGTGGCATGCGGTCAACAATGAAACATCTATCATTTATATCTAATAATTGTTCTTAAAAATTTAAGAGGGGATGCAACATGTTCATCGAATGGAAGATCACAGAATACCCAAACAAATGTTAAGATATCAACCTGCAAGAAGAAGAAGACCAGGACGTCCACTCAAAAGACTTCTGGATGGTGTTTCTCTTGAGGCCGAAACAGGTCAACAAATGGCCTAAATTCGTGAATGTACGATGATGATGATGATGAAAAATTTAAGATTTTATATTGATGAATATAAATATCAATGCCCATTATTATTATTAATTATATTGGTAACTGACGTAACTGTAGAAAGACATCATGTTTAATACAATCGGAGTAAAATAATTTCATTGAAGTTTTCAATTTTATTTCAACAATCAATTTTATGAATGTAGTATATATTGAAGGAGTTACAAAAACATATTTCGAGTTTTATGTTATGATAAACTTTAATCACTAATTGTACAAAATAAAGGTAACTTAAGAACTAACGTTTCTGGATGATATAATATCAATCCATAGTAATTCTGCCCGAAGGCAGGTCCTTCACTGCAATCATAGCATTTTCATGCTATGTTTGCAGCTTTACTAGGGAATTGTTTAGGTGTGGTAGCTTCCCGTTGCTTTCCACACCGGTGAAGGATGATGGTGATGATGATAATGGTAAGGATGATGATGATGATGATGGCCATATGATTTCGGGGACCGTTTGGGCCTTAAAGTTTTCCTGACATTTGTCTTACAGGTGAGGAAAAATCCCGATAAAAACCTCACCCAGAAAAACTGCCCCGACCGGGGATCGAACCCGGGCCCGCTGCGTGACAAGGCAGCACGCTACCTCGAGACCACAGCGGTGGACATGATATAATATAAGAGTTTTAATTAAAATAAATAACAATTTATGTTTGATCACATTCTACAATATTTTGGGATGTAGACACTTAGAAAACATATTTAATAGTCCATATACCACTTTGGGAAGCAGGAAAGAAAGCTTTAATATTTATGTATTATGTCAAATTAGATTATATCGGGCTTCCTATAAAGACCATATAGTCTTCTCCATTCACCCCTCTGTTCATCTCTCTTTGGTCCAAAAAAATTTCTATGAACTCTATTCTCAAA
>JASPKZ010009820.1:3517500-3572500 GCA_030220185.1 Diploptera punctata
TGGGAAAAAATCTATATTCAGAAGAACAAAAACGGAGTTATGAATTTCGAAATAACGACGGAACGTCACCTAGTTTGGAGCTTCTTTGACCAACCACAGGAGGCAGCTGACATCGACATCCAGGGTATACAACATGCTAACCAGTCTGGGCAAGATGCTGATGATGATTATAATATAATCGAAACATATTCAAGAACAAATCAACACTAATATTGAGATAAGATGAACAGACTGCAAATAATTTAATTAAATTAACTTTGTATAATAACTCCTGACGAACGACGAGAAGTTAAGGTCCAACATCAGGATGTTACGCCATTGCAGAGAGAAAAGGATCTTTATTGTGAGTGAAGAAGCCTCTAAGCAAAATTTACTGACCTTTTTACCTCCTAGTAATACCTTAGTTGCCTACTAGATGTCTCATTGGGCCGGTGTGTTGACCGCATACCATTCATGACATCTGTAGTAAAATAAGCTAAACTAAATTAACTTGATTTAGTAACTTGTAACCAAAGGAAAGGCTAAGTCATTATGGTTATGACATTACACCGAGCAACAAAAAATAAACTTTTTTTTATTCAGAAAGAAAAATATGTGATTCTGATAGTATTTGTTCTCCTGAATTCAAATATGATATCGGTTTTTCTCCATCACACAAGGTTTCCGAGAGACAGGAATTTATAATTTCAAACACTTTAATATTTTATACATTCGTAACTACACAATATTCGAATATTCGGACTCACCTAGAAAGTAAGAAATGACGATTGTCTGCTATATTTCGTCTGTGGAGCATCCCTCTTGATGGTTCAACAATAATCGGCCAGCATATTAGGATTCCATTTGCATTGATATCTCTTTTCCATAGCTGAAATCTCCTGATGAAAGTGTTCCCCGTTTTATTTTACAATGGACAAATGGATGAAAAAAACGTTTATTAAAAAATAATTATTTAAATCCATTAATTGAAATTGAAATAAAAAAAACTGTGGGCGATGGAGAAATTCCGAATACATATTTGAAAACACGATAAAAACTGCATTAAGTACAATTGGTACTCATGAGACAAAAATCATGTTGACCTGCGTTATAGAAGAAGAAGACATTCCTGAGAATACAGAATTTAAGCAACATTAATATATATATATATATATATATAAATATATATATGTGTGTGTGTGTGTGTGTGTGTGGAATTCCCTAAATTAACTCAATTGCATTATTGAAGCCGGATGTTCATGGCCGCGCGGAAAATGAGCTCTCCATTCATCTCTACCCTAACTAATATTTTCCAACCATCTTCTGTATAATTCCCTTTTGTTAAAGCATTGTTAATGTTATATTCCCACCTCATTCTTGGTCTACCTACAGGATCCTTTCCCTCTGATTTCCTACAAGAAGATTCCATGCCCATCTTTCATTCCCCATTCGTGCCACAAGTCCTGCCCATCTTAGTATACGAGACTTAGCTGTTCTTATTGCATCTGGTTTCTCAGAGAGATCATATAGCTCAGCTCACTGTTAAACAGTTTTCTCCATTCATCTATCTGTTCGTCTGTCTTTGGTTCGAAATTTTTCTAAAAACTCTATTCTGAAATTATCCGCAATCTTGTATCCTCCTTTAAGGTAAGAAATGATGTTTCGTATCCAAATAATTTATTTTATTTATTTATTTTACCCGATGGAGTTAAGACCTAAGGTCTTCTCTTTCACTTCACCAGGGCTAAATTATACATACAATAAGAATTATGATTAATGATACACAATATAGATTACACAATATAAAGTTGACAAGAGAAAGAAAGAAAAATAGTAATAACAATAATTTTTTTGTAAGCCCATGTTTTCCCTTTACAGAGATTTAGGCGCTCTCTCCCTACAGGGAAGAATTTGAACCATGCTAATTTAGTTACACTTGTTTTCGTATAGATGTCATTTTGAGTGGTCCGTGGTCAGCGTTCCGCCTCATACTGACATCTAGGAAATCAAGGTAGTACTAGGACGGGAAAATTCGGTAAATTTTGCTTAGAGGCATTTTCATTCAGGCTTAAGAATTTTTTACGAGCCTGAAAATCTTCAGACTCGGGACCCACGGCTTAAAGTCCCTCCCGGAGGACTTGCTCCTTGGATTTTTCCTTCCTAAAAACTCATCGACCCCGGCCGGCTTTGAACCCGCGACCCTCGATACCATAGGCAAGGAGCATAACCACTAGTCCACCGCGGCCGACTAATAATAATAATAATAATAATAATAATAATAATAATAATAATAATATAATAATAATAATAATAATAATAATAATAATAATAATAATAATAATAATAATAATACTAATAATAATAATGATAATGATAATAATAATAATAATGATAATGATAATGATAATAATAATAATGATAATGATAATGATAATAATAATGATAATTATAATAATAATGATAATTATGATAATAATAATAATAATAATAATAATAATAATAATGATAATGATAATAATAATAATAATAATGATAATGATGATAATAATAATAACAAAAATAATAATAGCCTATAATAATTTGATTAAGTAAATGGCTTGGCAAAGAAAGTTTAAAATATAAAGGAATAATAAAAGTATACATGGAACAGGGTTATATATTATATTGTCTAAGGAATTATGAAGTGAGTTTCTTTTTAAACTGTCTCTGAGTCGGGCAGTCCTTTATATACGAGGGGAGGGAATTCCATAGTCGGGTGGCTGAAACAAATAATGTAACTGGAAAAATAATCGTGTTATATATTTTTGGTTTAGCGTTTTTATGAGATGTTGGGTTGAAAAGATTCCCTGTAATGAACAATGACATGCGTATCCAGAGTTAAGCCTATGTTTAATTTCTTCCTGCACCTCATTCCTTGTTTGTAATTATTGTTCAACGTCTCTCCAAAAACCTTAAACTGAATCTATATAAAACTCTTATTTTCCCAAATATATTATATAGATACAAAACATGGACTCTTACTTTAAGGGAGTAAAAAACATTACGAGCATTTCAGAATAAAGTTCTTAGAACATTTTTGTACCAAAGAGAGATGAACAGATAAGCGAATGGAGAAGACTATATAACAGCGAGCTACATTATCTTTATAGGAACCATATATAATAAGAACAGTTAAGTCTCAAAAACTGCGAATGGCAGGGTATGTGACACGAATTGAGAATGAAAGAAGTGCACGGAATCTTTTTGTGAGAAAACCAGAGGGAAAACACCCAGTTGGTAGACCAAGCATGAAGTGGGTGAATAACATTAACAATGATTTAAGTAAAGTAGATTATACAAGGGATTTTTAGAAACATCAGCTCAGGATAGGGATATATGGAGAGCTAATATCCGCGAGGCCATGAATCTAAGTGTTCTAAGTGCCAGTGAGTTAGTTAGATATTTAAATTCAATTCCAATTCCTATTCGTTAAAATTTCAAATTACCAAATGAAAATTGTCATGACTTTTTTTAAAAATTTGAAATACCAATCTCTTTTGACTTAGACTTTCACAGCCGGAGTTACTATGATGATCTTGTAGAAGATTTCCGGGCTGTTGGCCGTGGTCTTGAGGCTTGTAATTCCCCGACGTTTCGCCAGAGAACACGTCGCGGATAAATGTATAAATAGGGCAGGTAGTCGACAAAATTTACGAAGTAACGGACCGCGCAGAGAACACGTCGCGGATAAACGTATAAATAGGGCAGGTAGTCGACAAAATGTACGAGGTAATGGACCGCGCAGAGAACGCGTCGCGGATAAACGTATAAATAGGACAGGTAGTCGACAAAATTGTTCATTTTCAAAATTCTAAATTTTCGCTAACCAATCATCAGCTTATCCCGGGAATGGTCGTTTCTCATTGGAGGGTTGGACTCTGGGGGCGTGGTCGGTGCGGGTTCGCGGATTGCGTCCGCGGCTGCCGCGGGTTTCCTCTTGGCATGGCATCATCATCATCAGCAGCAGACAAGCAACGCAGAACGACCAGAGAAGCTTCAACGCCGCGCTTTCCTATCCAGGACTCTCCCACGACTACGAACTGGCATTCAGGAGGCTGTGATACTCTATCTGAGGCTTAGATGCATTTATTAAATGACAGAATTCACTAATTTCCTACGACATTTTTAAAAAGAAAATGGCCTGAAGAGGGCATGTTAAGACCCTAAAATAGCCTGAAAGTGGTGGCATTTTTCTGCGCTTTCAATCACACACACACAAAATTGCCAGTCTCAAGACAACCCTTGAGGATGCCGGACGCAGTCTCTGGCGAAACGTCGGGGAACTACAAGCCTCAAGACCACAGCCAACAGCCAGGAAATCTTCTACAAGATCGTCATATTAATCTCTTTGTCTAACAGCACTCATCCGTTACGATAATTGGTATCTAAAATTTTTACAATGCACACACATAATGATATCGTATCATAGAATTATTTACCAACACTATAAATGTAACAATCATATTATAAAGGAAGCGAGGACATCATTGTCATATTTGATTCACATCGAAATAGAAGCTAAATCTCGAGTGACTTGTTACGACATGTTGAAAGGAATCACAGGAATGGTAAATATGTTTTGAATTTTTATTATTGTGCAATGCTATTTACTCAGGATTCGAAATAAAACATTTTAGTGATTCCAAAGGATTGAAGCTATTGATATTGTTTTCATGAAATCATTAAAAAAATATACAGATTTTTCGATAACACAGTAGAAATTAAAAATAGAATCGCACAAACAAAACAAGCAATAAATGCTTTAAACTCTGTTTGGTGGAGCAAAAATATTACAAAAAATAGAAAATTACAAATATATCAAACCATAATTCAGAGCATTTTAACATATGGCGCTGAAGTCTGGCAAATTCCTACCAGGGAAATGAAACGAATTTTAAGTACAGAAATGGATGTTTTAAAAAGATCAACTGTAAAATCTAGAATGGATAGAATACGAAATAAAGAAATAAGGGAAATTATGGGTGTACAAGAGGAGCCGGACATCATAGACATCATAGAAAGGAAAAGATTGCAGTGGTATGATCATGTCAAACGAATGCCAGAGCAAAGATTGCCAAAAATTGTTATGGAATGGATCCCAATGGAAAGGAGGAAGAGAGGAAGACCGAAGAAAACTTGGATAGAAGGGGTACAAGCAGCTATGGATATCAGAGGAATGGAGGATAGAGAGGAATGGCGTTTGGTTTCCGGAAGACGGCGGCAGCTGCTGATACAGATTTTTCCAATTCTATCTATTGACAGATTTTTCCAATTCTATCTATTGGACACCTAAAATGACATTTCAAATATTCACACACACACACACACACACACACACACACCACACACACACACACACACACACACACACACACACACACACCACACACACCACACACACACACACACACACACACACCTAATGGTTTTAGAGGGTCCAATTTTGAAGAACAAAAAGGAACGCACTTAAATGCACACAAAAAATATCATCAAATGCGGTCCAGTCGTTTAGGCAGTTTTTAATTTCGGGTTTCAAGTAAACCTCCATTTCTAATTGTCGGGTTTCGCTCATTTTTGTTTAATACGTACCTCTATTTATTTTAATGGGATATACTGAGTTTCGTTGTGAAACATCTAAAAATGTGACCACTAGAACGAATTTTAAATTTTCACTTCAGTTGAACTCCTACACCTAATAGTTTTAGAGGGTCAAATTGTGAATCTAAACCATAGTGGGACGCAATCAGACACACACAATAAAATTCCTCAAAATTATAGTCAGGCGATAATAATAACTTAGGATTATGCGTCCCGCGCGTAGCCGAGCGGTTAAGGTAGGAAGCCTTGGCGCAGAGCTACGGGACTTGCGCTGGTTCGAGTCTCCATGGGGGAAGAAATTTTCTCATGGTATTTCGGCCAGTATGGGACCGGTGCCCACCCAGCATCGTGAGGCAATTAGGTAGCTACAATAAGTAGCGGCTCCAGGTTGAGGAACCAGCTATAACGGCTGGGGGACTCGACATGCTAACCACATGTCACCCCTACACTGGCTGTTGATCATCTACCTCTGTGATTGACACATGTGGATGTGAAGGGCCAGCAGCCGGCTGGTAAAAGGGCAACCTCTGAAAAGTGGAAAGACCCTCAATCGGATCGGATTATGCACGTTTGTTTTCGTTGCAGTCCGACACAATCAAATAAATTGAGTCTCTGCTATTTAAGGATTAACAAAAGAAGGATATATTCCGTTATCCAGCAAAATCGTACTATACATTTTACTCGCCGAGGAATTATCCTAGATTTTGCAGTTCCTGTGTTATGTATTTTAAAATATTTTATTCCATAAATATTAGCTTGGTTAAGAAATTTCCTCTAGGGAGCACCCGTGTCCCCACGTGGGACGTAAGGGTATGTATACGCACTGTTATCAATTTGTCCATGTATGTGACGTCATTGATAAACAAAATGAATAGGTTAACTGTTAACATGCTTTCGTGCAGAATACTGCATTTAAAGGTTTTAATATCTGAGTTCTTATCAGCAACAGATGCAGTGAACTTCCTGTCAATTAGATAGCTGGCACTTCGGCACGGTTTCGCCGATTAAGGTTTAACAAATTGCTATATTGTTTCAACACATAATTTAACAAAAAATACCGGTTCATCGACACGTGTTGGTATTAACATTGTGATATATTGCATGATAAATTAACATCCTTTTTCTTTATGTTTAACATTTAACACGTTATTTTATATATAAAAATTAATGTTTGTTTGTTTGTTTGTTTGTTCGTACTTTATGCGCGGCCATACTGTTGATCCGATTGTAATGGGGGTTTTTGCAAAATGTTCAGGAGATTCCCGGGATGAACATAGGCTATAAGAGAGTTGTGATACTCAACTCCTACACCCTTAAAAATCGCCGTTTGTAGTGGAAAACGTGAACAAAGTAGCTCTTCGGACGCTTAAATGGCTTACGCAGCCTAAACCATAAGAAATACACAAAATTAATGTACACAGAATTGAATATCTCGAAAAGCTCTACAAAAAAGTCTGCGACAGCATATGTTTATCTCTTACGGATAACTCACAAAAACCATTTTTGTCTTTCATTGATACCAAGAGTCCCTAATCTCTTACGGATAACTCACAAAAACCATTTTTGTCTTTCATTGATACCAAGAGTCTCGCGCCGTAGCCGAGTGGTTAAGGCAAGAAGTCTTGGCGCAGAACTGCGGGAATTACGCTGGTTCGGGTCTCTACGGGGGAAGACATTTTTCTCATGGAATGTCGGTCAGTATGGGACCGGTGCAGAGTGGGTCAGAAATGAAATCTAGCTGGGGAAAAAAAACTGTTTTGACTCACTCTGATCAATTTATCTTTTCTTTTTCACTCCAATATAATTGTTATATGACGGTTCTTAACTAATCTGCAAAGGAGGGTACAATTCTAATGTTCATGACTATGTGACATCATCATTCACACTTCTTGAGCCAAAAACAGAAGGCTGTAAGAGGTTTTCTTGCGAACTTATTTAATAGTATCTAATTATGTCCTAATTGCTGAATTTTATGGTAAACAAGTAACATATTTTTATCGTCCGCCCATGACAAGAGAATTGAACGTACGGGCAGGACAACATCTGCCGGGTACGCTAGTTTTATATAAAAATGAACGTCTGTGAATCTGCGAGTCTGTCCCCTATTTAATCTACTTCCCTCAAATCATAGTTAATGTTATTCTCCCACCTTATTCTTGGTCTACCAACTGGGCGTTTTCCCTCTGGTTTTCCTACATGAAGCTTCCATGCACGCCTTTCATTCCCCATTCGTGCGACATGTCCAGCCCATCGCATATCTACGAGACTTAACTTTTTTCATTTTATCAGGCTTCCTATAAAGACAATGTAATTCATTGTTATGCAGTCTTCTCCATTCCCTGTCTTTTCATCTCTCTTTGGTCAAAAACATTTCCTAAGAACTTTATTCTCGAATAGTAATAGGTAAATTATACAGGGAATATAAGAAAACATTAGCTCATGGTAGGGATGTATGGAGAGTTTAGACCTATATCAGCGTGGGAATGAACCTACGGGTTCGATAGTGTCAGTGAGTTAATTAGTTAATTAACATAGACAACTAAAATACATAATTTCTTGTTTCAGATCTTCTGCAGTATCCTGCTGATTGTTATTTTACCGCTGCGTTCGGGCAGGAATATCCAGAAGAATGTCGAGATCTTGAATATATTATGACAGTGCAAGGAGAAAACTTGTTTAATCTCTCATCCAATTGTATGATTGATAATTTTTTTTTAAGATTAGAATATCCTGACAGAAAAGACATTCCACTTGGAATGCATGAAATAATTCCAGTTAATAATTTTCGCTGCACTTTTCCAAAGTTTATATCTCTAAGGAATCCAGAACAAGGAGATACGTTTCTCAGTTGCATGGTCCGAGGATATGAAATACCTTCTACAGGCACGTAGATAAACAAACACTAATAAAGTACATCAGGGGCAATGCAAAGTATATGTCGGACACAGCTCAATCCAGTTCTCGCGAAAAATGTACGCAAGATGTTATTGATAATTTGCAGTTTCGAGATGTGCTGGTGGATAATGAATGCTATTATTTGATTGTCTTAAAACATTTAACTACAGCGCAAGGCTTTCTAAAAGAAAACACCGAACAGAATGATACAATTATTGATAACGGTTATGAAAAATTATTGGTGCTTGTGGAAACAATAGTCAAACAATTGGCTCAAATCATAGATTTCACAACATTATTATCTGGAATTTTTTGAAACAAATTATAGTTGAATAACCTGCAATACAAAGTATATTATCAAATCATTTAATTCCCTGATTATTTCGCGAAAGAGAAAAATAAAGTAAACCATTCTTGACTTCTTCTCAAACTATTTTTTTTTTTTCATATCTACTCTCAGATTCAACCCAGGAAGTTACTATGTGTTTGGAATAGGGAAGTGGGTTTGCCATTTTAACAGTATTTTCTTGAGAAAAATCCTTATATAAAACTGAAGATTGCAACACAGCAGGTACATAGTTATAAGTTGTAGCCGTCCAAGCCATCCCCTCTTAAAGAAAAAAACAGTTAGCACTTGCCACTGAGCTCTTGCTGATCTGTACTATCCTGTGTGAAAGTGTGGGCTCTCATATTTACCATGGAACTAGTTTGCATGCCGTAAGAGAAAAAACTATGTTTTTTAAATGTGTAGTACATAGATTTAAAAACAACTACTGCTAACCTTGCCCCTCCTCCCCTCCATAACAAACTTACTTACTTACTTACTCACTGGCACTATCGAACCCGTAGGTTCATGGCCGCGCGGACATAAGCTCTCCATAGATCCCTATCCTGAGCTAATGCCTTCCAATCATTCCCTGTATAATATACTTCCCTCAAATCATAGTTAATGTTGTTCTCCCACCTCATTCTTGGTCTACCAACTGGGCGTTTTCCCTCTGGCTTTCCTACAAGAAGCTTCCATGCACGTCTTTCATACCCCATACGTGCAACATGTCCTGCCCATCGCAGTCTACGAGACTTGACTGTTCTTATTATATCTGGCTTCCTATAAAGACCATGTAGTTCACTGTTATGTAGTCTTCTCCATTCACCTGTCTGTTCATCTCTCTTTGGTCCAAAAATTTTCCTAAGTACTTTATTCTCAAATACTCGTAATCTCCTTTCCTCCCTTAAAGTAAGAGTCCATGTTTCGCACCCATATAATATAACTGGTAGAATAATATTTTATATATTTTCAGTTTAACGTTTTTTGAAAGGAGTTGGGACATGAAGAGTCTCTGCAATGCATAATAGCATGCATTTCCAGAATTGAGCCTACATTTAATTTTTTTGTGCATCTCATTCCTATTTGTGATTATTGTTCCTAGGTATTTGAATTCAGCCACTTCCTCAAAATTTCCCTCATTTGTCATTAGCTGTCCATTTCCATTATATACTGAATTTCTACGTGTGACCATATATTTAGTTTTACTGATATTTACTTCCAGTCCCAATTTCTTAGTATTACTCAATAGTGTGTGCGTGTTGGCCTTTAGTATCTCCTCGCTATCGGCCAGTAGTACTACATCATCAGCATAAACTAACAGCTTATTAATACCATTCAGTTGTAAGCCTCCCTCATTCTCTAAAGAGTTAATGACATGCTCTAGTACAAAATTAAATAGTAGAGGAGATAGTGTATCTCCTTGCTTCAACCCATTCTGGATTTCAAAAGTGTCTGAAAACTGTTTGCCTACACGCACCCTACTCTTTGAGCCATTTAGACACATTCGCATAAGTCTAACTAACTTTTTAGGAATTCCGAACTCCAGCAGGATACTATATAACTTCTCCCTCTTAATTGAATCATATGCTTTTATGAAGTCTACACATAGTTGATGTACAGTACCATTATATTCCCATTTATTTTCTAAAATCTGTCTTATACTAAAAATCTGATCTGTTGTAGACCTGTTTCTTCTAAATGCACATTGATGATCTCCTAGAATGTCATCAATATAGGGAGTAAGTCTGCTTACTAACATAATAACAAACAAATACCGTTATTATGAGTTTGGAAACATCTACCCTCTGTACATAGGGGGACACTGGCGCAGTCCATAAGGTCTGTAGTAACTTCCTGGGTTGAATTAGAGTGTACAGATGCCTTTAACATGTAGGTCATATAGCGTCTATCTATTTTATTTCTTTATATACCGTGTCCATAAAGTATTTCCAACTTTATAACTTCCTATAAAATGGAAACTATAAAAGTTAGATATGTGTGGTCTGTGGCAGATGGAAGACAAACTCTCAAAGTTTGTAAAGCATTGTCATTGTACTTCCACATTATCACTTCTTGTCGTCCGCAAAACTTCTAAGCGATATGTATGATATTTTATGAAACAGAGTACGCATATTAATAGATAAATGAACAGCCATTTCTTTCGTCAACATTTGTACAAGACGTAATCATTTATAAATGAATAATTCAAATAAAATTCCTGCTTTTTGTTGTACTATCTGATTAGTTTATGAACGCACATAATGACTTTATTAGACTAAAAGTAAGATTCATACAATGTTATTTACAAATATGGATCGCATGGGCAGTAACCGTATGTGCTCTTGACAGTCCGTTACAATAAGTTGATGTTTGGTAATAATATACTTAAAACAAAAAAAGGAAACACAATAACATTACAATTCGATAACAATACAATTACATTATACATGAACGTAGTTATGTAGAATTATTAAGAATTAATGGTATTGCAATTTGTTAACATATTTATTTATTCATGAATGAGTGTTGTTCTTATTTTCCGCGTTTTGTCCAGAAATCTACCCAAGTTTATCAAATTTTCTGGGTTTACCAGTAACTCGTAGCATGCTAATCTTCCACGATTTGAATTTAGAAATCTTTCCGGTAATAACTGACGCCTCCAATATTCCAAATCGTTACATTTTCCTAATATATGTATCTCGTCTTCAAAGCTCCCGCACATTGGACATATTCGCCTATCGTGATCGTCGCTAATTTAAAAAAAATTCCAAGCCCCTAACCTGAACCAAGCAAGCCCTGATCTCTATTTAAATCCTAGATTATTTTCCCCAAACGTATTTTACGTCTCTTTGTAAAAACAGTGATTCTTTTACCGCATATTCGGCCAAAATATTTGTCGGTTTATATCTAAGTACATCCTTCTTATTTTTCTCCACACATTCTTGCGATTTTCAGTCCCTTTTTCCCATACATAACTTATCCCAATCTTTTGGAGTTCTCTCCTAACCCCGTCTGCCCAGAATTTCATATTTGCGTTCCTAATTTGGTGGTCGTAACAAATTGCTCTGAGCATTGTTTGTTCACCTTGGATTAGCCGCAACCAGTACTTGAGTACACGAATTTTTGCAGTTTATGTCGTCCTGAAATGACCCAAATTCATATAAAATTCCACAGTTAGAAACAGACTTATTAAGTCCTGTAATATATTTTAGAAAATGCGTATATACCTTATTTAGTATCTCCGTTCTTTGAAAACCCCAAATCTCACTACCATAGTGCATTACTGACCTCACCATCGCTCCATACATTTTTTAACGTACTAACTGGAATATGAGGCACTCTACCCAGAATACTGAGAATACTACTAAGTTGTCCCCTCCCTTTGAATAATGCTTATCACTATTTAGTTTATGAATCAAATAATACAAAAATGAGCAATCAAATTTCAGTTGTTTCAGAATAATAAGAGAAAAGTGACATAAAACAATGTGACAACAGACATTTTTCTACTTCAAACATTTAAACATGTTAATTTTTGATACCACAGTTACCTAACATCAAATAAGTTTGAGAAGACCGAATGAGCTGGTTCAGGTGGTAGTGTTTCAGACTCGTATTTGTAAGGTCCCTATTTCAGATACCTGTGCCGATTAATCTGGTTAATCCCTGACTTTCCTCAATCGTCAAGCAAATTCCGAGTTTGAATTTCAGAACCTCGACCTTTTCACCATATGTACTAATTCATAATAGCATTAAATATCAATAAAAATACACCGTGTCCATAAAGTCTTACCAACATTACAACTTCCTATAAATGAAAACTATAAAATTAGAGTTGTGTGTTTGTCACAGATGAAAGACAAACTCTCAAAGTCTGTAAAGCAATGTCAGCTATTTTCCACATGTTCACCTCTTGCCGCCCGCAAAACATCTAAGCGATATTTAATTTCTCGCCATAAATTATGCAGCATTTCTTGGGTGATGCTAGCAACAGCATCAGTTAAGTATTCGAATCAGGTACATGCGTTGCATATACCTTGTCCTTTACATAACCCAAAGGAAAAAATCTAGGGGGTTATGCCTGGGGATCGCGGTGGCCAGGGTGTTAGAACCATCCCACAACCATAATCATCATCACCTAATTACAAGAATTAGTAACACGTTAGAATTGAATAACTCTATATTAAAAGATTTCAATTCAAAAGTTGTGTTTTCATTTTATTGTTTTAAATATTATAATTGAGATAGTCTTTATTTGGCGACAGTATCCGAATTCTGACTGCAACTTTGTTATAGATCACATAGAAAACCGATTGAATTCAATACGGAGAAGGAGGAAAGAAAAAGAAAAAAAAAACTTATGTAAAAGTTAGTTTTCTGGAGTTAATATATTGAGTGATTCAATTATTATTATTATTATTATTATTATTATTATTATTATTATTTATTATTATTATTATTATTATTATTATTATTATTATTTGTATTGCCTTTAATATCGAAGTGGAAATAAAAAAAAAGACGTAAATCTTATCTCTGAAATAAGAACTGAGGATTTTTTTTTAACTGGACATGACACGTCGTTTTCATTATTTTTTCATGAAAAGATAAAAAGTCAGAATCTCATAAATTTTTATTTTTTATATAAATATCAAACTATATTCACACACCAATTTGTAATTGATATTTTCACATTTGTTAATATATTTTGACTTCCTTAAAATTTAAGGTTTGCATTAAAGACGAAGTTTATTAAAACATAGGAAAATACATACAAGTTATACATAAGATATAAAATATATAATGGATTTTTATATTATAATATTGGCTTATTTTACTTGTTTGAGTTAAGATCTCAAGATTCTCTCTTTATATCCAGCCATAGTCATTCTGCCCGGGGGCAGGTCCTTAACTGCAATCATATATATATATATATATATATGTGTGTGTGTTGGAATTGTAGGTTCATGGCCGCGCGGACATAAGCTCTCCATGCATCCTTATCCTGATCTAAAATTTTCCAATCATTCCCGGTGTAATCTACTTTCCACAAGTTAATGTTATTTTCCCACTTCATCCTCGTTCTATCAACTGGGCGTTTTCCCTCTGGTTTTCATATACGAAGCTGCCATGTACGCCTTTCATTCCCCATTCGTGCCACATGTCCATCCCATCGCAGTCTACGATACTTAACTCTTCTTATTGTATCGTATATTATATATATAATATATATATATATAATATCTATATTCTTTTTTATGTTCAATGCCCTAGGTTTAATCATTTCGAACATTTTCTGGTGTTCTCTCCTAGCCTTGGAAATTTATAACCCACTCTGAGGTTGGGGCGCCTGGAAGGCGGGAATTAGGCTGCCCCGATGATATGATGTTTGATGATTATGATAGTGGTGCACCAGGAGAATCCTTAATCCTACACTTAATCTAAGGCGAATATGAATGATGTTGATTCTGATGGCCATATGATGTTCGGGGACCGTTTGGGCCTTTAAGTTTCCTGACATTTGTCTTACAGGTGAGGAAAACCTCGAAAAAAACTTCACACAGGAAACATGTCCCGACCGGGGATACGAACATGGGCCCGCTGACATGATAAGGCAACATGCTACCTCGAGACCACAGCGGTGGGGTAAACTACTATTTTGATTGGATGATAATTCACCTCTGTAATTTATATATGTGGATGTGAGATCAGTGGTCGGTTCTTAGATCAAGGAACTATTAGGTCAGTCGGGAGTTTACTTTTTAAATGACAATTAACAATTCCATTACTTTAGGCTAATAAATTATATGAAATTTGGATATATACCCGAAGAATGGCCAAAATATACCCTATAGGCCTATATAAAAAAGGAGACAGACAAGATTGTTCAAATTATAGAGGAATAAGTATATTGAATACGTGCTATAAAATTTATGCCAATATTTTAAAACCCGCTTAAACATAGTTATAGAAAATATTATATTGGATGTTCAAAATGGATTCAGGATGGGATGATCGTGTGCCGACTATATATCCACAATGACTCAATTATTTGAAAACATAGAATTAACATCCCAACATATATAGGATTTATAGACTATGAAAAAGCTTTTGATATGGTAAATATAAGTAAATTATGGTATATATTGAAAAATAAAGGTATTCCACAACATTTGATTATGGCTATACAAAGTTTATATGTAAATAAAATAATAAAATTGTAATAGACATGGGTTTTAAATCTAAACAACAAAAAATGGTAATAATAAATCATGGTGTTAGACTAGGGTATCCTTTATCACCTTCTCTTTTTTATTTATATATAGACGAGGTTATGCTAAAGTGGCAGATTAATTTAAATAAACATTTTAAAATAAATAACAAATTGTTGGATACAATATTATTTGCTAATGATTATGTAAGGATTTCCAGTTCAGAAGATGATGTACAAAGAGCTATTTTTAGTTTGGAAAGTATAAGTGCCAATTAGAATTTAAAAATTTCAGAGAATAAAACTAAAATTTTAGCATTTAAAGGACATGATACCTTAAGAGCAAAAATAGTAAGTGATAGTAAAATTGATAGTGAACAGTTTTAAATATCTAGATATCAATTTATCTTATGTTAAAATTGAAGATATTAATGACAAAATAAATAAATTTAATCTAATGTGTGGCACTATTAAAAGAACCTTTAAAAAGACAAGAAAAGAAACAAAAATTAAATTTTATAAAGTAATGGCTCTTCGCGTATTGATGTTGGACGATCACTAAAATACAGTAACAAAGATTGGAAGCAACTGAGATGAGATTTTTAAGAGATATAGCAGGATATACTCTGCTGGATAAGAAAAGAAATGAAGATATAAGAAAGGAACTAAATATTTTCAGACTTACAGACCAAATAATTAAATATAGGAACAACTGGAAAGAACATATTGATAGAATGCCAGAAGAAAGATTTCCAAAATTATTGTTAAATTATAAACCGCATGGAAGGAGAAATGTTGGACGGCCACACAGAAGATGGTCTGAACAATTTTAACAATTCTAGCTTTCATGAAACCGGAACGAGCCAACAGGCTTAATCCCCGGATGATGATGAATATCCCTCTTCCGACAGGTCGTGCCGCTGTAAGACCTGGATGGCCCGTGGCGTGTAAAAAGAACATGTGAGTTGAAAGGTTAAATCAAGTTAATGGAAATAGAACAATTATGTAAATGTAAGCTAGAAATGAACGGACTATTAGCTAAAGATCATGCATAACATAGGCTAAAATACTTGAGGAACATAGTGGACTTCAGCGTGATACACACCGAATTGACCAATGACAGCTCTGACATCAAAGTGAAGGTCGAAACAATCGTCAGTACGCGTTTGGTTGCCGGGGTGAAATGAGTGATTTTTTATATAAAAATTTCATGTGGTAAAATTGTTTTCAGAAGTGAATTGCAGTGCTTTATAATTTGATAATATAAAGCAGGACATTTTGTGACACGTTGTGGAAGCGGAAATGTAAGTAAAACATTATTATTCTAGACTATTTAACTAATGCCCCAAATGGGAGTCAATGACCAATCACGTTTCAATGATTTCTGTATTACAACCAATCAGAGACGTGTTTCACGAAATAATTATCAACGTTTAGGATTATCATATATTAAGCAAAGCTCCTCCTTTTTAATATTCTGAACAGGTCTGACCGTTATTTTGCAGGTGACTGAGCCTATAAACAAATACGGCTACCAGATTGTATATAATAGTGCTTACATGTGTCAACATTTGTAGCAATTTGATTATACCACCAAAAAAAAGAAACCACTGTTTGCACTTTCTTAAATGTATACGACATCAAAAATGAATTAATATACAGATTGATGTGTTTCATTTTTCTCCACTAGAGAGCATTCTTACAATATTGCGTTCCTTTGGCAATAAATAGTATGATCTGGTTTGCAGTGATAAACAAAAGGAAGCAGTAGAAGCGTAGGCTACCTATCGTTTCTCATTAGTTTTCAAACATCACCGTTTACTTTAAATATAAAAATATTTTTAAATAACTGTAGTTAAATAATGATTTGTGAGTAAACAGCTTTATTTTATTCGTTAAATAGTCCTAACAAATGCCACTCTTGATTTCCAAATTCTCTAGATAAATTCACTCCTCACTTCGTGAGTCGTGAATTTATCGATAATTTTTGGAAATCACTCGTGGCATTACTTATGATAATAATGTCCTATGTAACCTATGATATCTAATTATCGAGTCAAGGTATCCATTTTAACAGCATGATATCTCAAGTTAGTGTTGTTATATGTAAAATTAGATAGCTGTTTTCACTTCCGTTAACCTTTTAATTACATAGTTGTCATTTTAGCCTAAAAAGGCATCGTTTTATGTAGAACAATCAATTGAATAGATGAGAGTAAGAAGGGATAAATTCCAATTTTGGCCATTTTTACTTTTTGTAAGTTTAATGAATATATATTACTATTAGGCCTATCAGACATTAGTGAAATGATTGAAAATATTGTGATAACTTCACAATAGAGTTTTGGGTATTCTGAATAATATAACCCTCACTTTTCTAGCTTACTTACTTACTTACTCACTGGCGCTATCGAACCCGTAGGCCGCACGGACATAAGCTCTCCATACATCCCTATCCTGAGCTTATGCTTTCCAATCATTCCCTGTATAATCTACTTGCCTCAAATCATAGTTAATGTTATTCTCCCACCTCATTCTTGGTCTACCAACTGGGCGTTTTCCCTTTCGCTTTCCTACAAGAAGCTTCCATGCAAGTCTTTCATTCCCCATACGTGCAACATGTCCTGCCCATCGCAGTCTACGAGACTTGACTGTTCTTATTATATCTGGCTTCCTATAAAGGACCATGTAGTTCTTTGTTATGAAGTCTTCTCCATTCACCTGTTTGTTCATCTCTCTTTGGTCCAAAAATTTTCTTAAGTACTTTATTCTCAAATACTTGTAATCTCCTTTCCTCTCTTAAAGTAAGAGTCCATGTTTCGCACCCATATAATATAACTGGTAGAATAATAGTTTTATATATTTTCAGTTTAACGTTTTTTGAAAGGAGTTGGGACATCAAAAGTCTCTGCAATGCATAATAGCACGCATTTCCAGAATTGAGCCTATGTTTAATTTCTTTGTGCATCTCATTCCTATTTGTGATTATTGTTCCTAGGTATTTGAATTCAGCCACTTCCTCAAAATTTCCCTCATTTGTCATTAGCTGTCCATGTCCATTATTTAATGAGTTTCTACGTGTGACCATATGTTTAGTTTTATTAGCAAAGCTAGAAATTTAAAGAAAGTAATACTCGTAAATGAGTAAAAAAAATAATAAAAATAAAGTTGGGGCGAGATTTAACTTTTAAGGCTGAACTATGTTTCTAGGATAGTTTATTGAAATTAGGGGAGTTGGCCATAGAATCATTATTCAGAATACCTCATTTTGTTTATAAAGTAGGCTACTAGCTAATACCCGGCGTGCGCTGCTACGCCTAAATAAATGAAAATTAATGTGCTTTTATATTTAGTTGAATAAGTTGAAGGAAAAATAATTATAAATTTATATTTTTTACATACCCTGTGCTGATTACCCGGGGTTGCCCGGCAATCTACTTATCCCGATCTTCTTGACATAAATGAGCTGAAATACGAAAATTAATGTGTTTTATGTTCAGTTAAATAAGTGATGGGAAAAATATATATCATAATTATTTTTAGATGCCCCGTGCTGTTTACCCGGCGTTGTCCGGGAATCTACTCATCCAGATCTTTTTGGCATAAATGAGCTGAAAGACAAAAATGAATGCACTTCTTATGATTAGTTGAATAAGTAAAATGAAAAATAATTATAAATGAATATCGTAATTATTTTAAGGTTCCCCGTACTGATTATCGGCTGTTACCCGTGAATCTCCTTTTCTCGATCTTCTTGGCATAAATGAGTTAAAATACAAAATTCGTTATTGTGAGTTATCCGTAAAAGAATACCCGCCATGTGCTGCTATACTTGTACAGGAATCTTCGTACTCGTACTTGTCTCGATCTTCTTGGCATCAATGATAGACAAAAATGGTTATTGTGAGTTATCCGTAAGAGATAAACGTATGCTATTGCGGACTTTTTCGTAGAGCTTTTTGAAATATTCAATTCTGTGTACATTAATTTTGTGCATTTGTTATGGTTAAGGCAGCGTAAGCCATTTAAGCGTCCAAAAAGCTACTTTTTTTTCAAGTTTTCAACTAAAAAGGGCTATTTTTAAGGATGTAGGAGTTAAGTTTCACAACTCTCTTATAGCCTATGTTTATCCCGGGAATCTTCTGAAAATTTTGCAAAAATCCCCATCACGATCGAACCAACGGTATGGCCGCGCATAAAGTACGAACAAACAAACAAATAAACCAATAAACAAACAAACATTCATTCATTCTTACATATTAGATTGATTAATTTTACCTGATGGAGTTAAGACCTTAAGGACTTCTCTTTCACTTCACCAGGTTAAATTATACATGCAATAAGAATTATGATTAATGATACATAATAGATATAGACTACACAATATAAAGTTGATAAGTGAAAGAAAGAACACTAATAATAATAATAATCATAATAATAATAATAATAAATTAATAATAATAATAAATATAATAAATAATAATAATAATAATAATAATGATGATTATAATAATATTGATCATAATATAATAATAATAATGATAATAATACTGATAATTATATAGTACTGTCCACCGCGGTGGTATCGAGGGTAGCGTGCTGCCTTGTCACGCAGCGGGCACGGGTTCGATCCCCGTTCGGGTCAGTTGTTTCTGGGTGGGTTTTTTATCGGAGGTTTTTTTTCCTCACCTGTAAAGACAACTTTCAGGAAAACTTTAAGGCCCAAATGGTCCCCGAAATCATATGGTCATCATCCTTATCATTATCATCCTTACCATTATATTATCATCATCATCCTTCACCGGTGTGGAAAGCAACGGGAAGCTACCACACCTACACAATTCCCTAGTAAAGCTGCAAGCATAACATGAAAATGCTATGATTGCAGTGAAGGGACCTGCCTTCGGGCAGAATTCCTATGGATGGATGGATCATAATAAGATAATGATAATAAATAATAATAATAATAATGATAATGATGATAATAATAATAGTAATAATAATAATGATAATTATAATAATAATAATAGTAATTAGAGACGAAATTATTGAGCAAGTATCCCACTTTAAATATTTAGGATGTGACATCAGCTATGGGTATGATAAAGATATTAAACAAAAAAAAACACATCAGTTTCAAGCTATTTGTGGTACAATAAATAGAACATGAATAATAAGCCCATAAACAAAACAAAATTAAAATTTTATAAAACAAGGCTGTCCCTGTCCTTTTGTATGGGAGTGAATCTTGGATTACACTACCAAACAAGAAAGTAAAATGCAAGCAGCCGAGTTGAAATTTTTAAGAAGAGTAAAAGGCTGCACTAGAATGGACCAGATAAGAAACGAGGATATCCGTGAAGAACTGCAGATCTACTCCATAAAAGAAAATATATTTAACAACAAGATACAGTGGAAAGAACATGTAGAAAGAATGGAAGAAAGAAGATTACCAAATAAAATCTTCCATTATTTTCCAAGAGGAAGAAGAGATGTCGGACGTCCTCGGAAGAGATGGTCTTAGATCTATTAGTGAAGACGGAACAGGCAACTCTTGCCTAAACCAGGAAGTGAAGAAGAAGAAGATGATAATGATGCTAATAATAACAATGATATTGATGATAATAATAATAATAATAACAAAAATAATAACCTATAATAATTAGATTAAGAAAATGGCTTGGTAATGAAAAATTAAAATATGAAGGATTAATAAAAGTATACATAGAACAGGGTTATATACTATATTGTCTAAGGAATTATGAAGTGAGTTTCTTTTTAAACTGTCTCTGAGTCGGGCAGTCCTTTATATACGAGGGGAAGGGAATTCCAGAGTCGGGTGGCTGAAACAAATAATGTAACTGGAAGGATAATTTAATCGTGTTATACAATTTTGGTTTAACGTTTTCATGAGATGTTGGGTTGAAAATATTCCCTGTAATGAACAATGACATGCGTATCCAGAGTTAAGCCTATGTTTAATTTCTTCCTGCATCTCATTCCTTGTTTGTAATTATTGTTCAACTTCTCTCCAAAAACCTTAAACTGAATCTGTATAAAACTCTTATTTTCCCAAATATATTATATAGATGCAAAACATGGACTCTTACTTTAAGAGAGGAGAAAACATTACGAGCATTTCAGAATAAAGTTCTTAGAACATTTTTGTACCAAAGAGAGATGAACAGATAAGCGAATGGAGAAGACTATATAACAGCGAGCTACATTATCTTTATAGGAACCATATATAATAAGAACAGTTAAGTCTCAAAAACTGCGAATGACAGGGTATGTGACACGAATTGAGAATGAAAGAAGTGCACGGAATCTTCTTGTGAGAAAACCAGAGGGAAATCACCCAGTTGGTAGACCAAGCATGAAGTGATTGAATATCATTAACTATGATTTAAGGAAAGTAGATTATACAAGGGATTCTTGGAAACATCAGCTCAGGATAGGGATGTATGGAGAGCTTATATACGTTCGACCATGAACCTTCGAGATCTATAGTGCCAGTAAGTTAGTTAGATATTTAAATTCAATTCCAATTCCTATTCGTTAAAATTTCAAATTACCAAATGAAAATTGTCATGACTTTTTTAAAGTTTGAAATACTAATCTGTATCTCTAACAACACTCATCCGTTACGATAATTGATATTTGAAAATTTCACAATGCACGCACATAATTCCAATTATTGATTACCAAAAGTAGATACGATATCATAGAATTCTTTACCAACACTATAAATGTAACTAACATATTATAAAGGAAGCGAGGATATCATTTTAAAATTTGATTCACATCGTAATAGAAGCTAAATCTCGAGTTACTTGTTACGACATGTTGAAAGGAATCACAGGAATGGTAAATATGTTTTGAATTTTTATTATTGTGCAATGGTATTTACTCAGGATTCGAAATAAAACATTTTAGCGATTCCAAAGGATTGACGTTATTGATATTGTTTTCATGAAATCATTTTTGAAAAAAAAATACAGATTTTCGAAATTCTATCTATTGGACACCTAAAATGACGTTTAAAATATTCACACACACACACACACACACACACACACACACACACACACACACACACACACCACACACACACACACACACACACACACACACACACACACACACACACACAAACACACAAACACGCACACACGTACAAAAACACACACACATATATATATATATATATATCCATCCATAGTAATTCTGCCCGAAGGCAGGTCCTTCACTGCAATCATAGCATTTTCATGCTATGCTTGCAGCTTTACTAGGGAATTGTGTAGGTGTGGTAGCTTCCCGTTGCTTTCCACACCGGTGAAGGATGATGATGATGATGATGATAATGATGATGATGATAATGATGATGATGATAAAGATGATGTCCATATGATTTCGGGGACCGTTTGGGCCTTAAAGTTTTCCTGACATTTGTCTTACAGGTGAGGAAAAACCCCGATAAAAACCTCACCCAGAAAAACTGCCCCGACCCGGGATCGAACCCGGGCCCGCTGCGTGGCAACGCAGCACGCTACCTCGAGACCACACTAGCTCTATCGAACCCGTAGATTCATGGCCTCATGGATATAAGCTCCCCATACATCCCTATCCGGACCTAATGTTTTCCAATCATTCCCTGTATAATCTACTTCTCTCAAATCATAGGTAAATATTATTCTTCTACCTTATTCTTGGTCTACCAACTGGGCGTTTTCCCACCGGTTTTCCTACAAGAAGCTTCCATGCACGTCTTTCATTCCCCATTCGTGCCACATGTCCTGCCCTTCGCAGTCTCTATTTTGGAAAATCATAATAATTTTGAGGTACATGAAAAAATAAGTTTCCATTCGGCAAAATTCCGATTAGATCTATATTTGTAATATGTAGGGCCAACTCGACTAATTACGTGACACGGTTAATTTCGTTATATTTTTTGTTTGATTTGTAACGAAGTTGTACAGGGAAGAAAAACAAATAATTTTTGTCTCGTAAATGTCAGAATGTCTAAATTCTCGCTGTGTTTTTATACTTGTGATAACAGCATTTCTTACATGTATTTTATGTTAACTTGTAGAGGAAGTGTTTTCATTCGTGTCAGCAGTTGTTAGATTTAATTTTTCTCTGTGTCTGAATAACATTTTTGCATAGATATTCGTCGACACCAAAGGTGAACGGATACAATGTCGAAAATGTTATCTGTGATTCCATGAAAAGTGTCGAGGTTGACTCTTTTTAAGTGGGATTTGAAATGCATGGAGAGTGATCAAAAATATTGTCCCAAATTTATTCTAATACTGTCACGAAATTATCAAAGTTCTTCAAACATCTAGAAAAAATAGATTATAATTTATGTTATATTGGTTATAAAATAAAATATATATTCGAAACTCACCATATAGGCCAACATTTCATTCATATATCCTGAACTTTAATATTCCAAATGCTCTAGCCAGAAATTTTCATAATAGTAAGGTATAATAGTCTGAAAGCTTAGTAACAATATTGAGGCAAGTTTCAGATTTGAACAATCTTAAAAATCACATTTCTTATAACCACGATAAAGACATACAAATAAAAATCTTGCGTATTCAAAGTATGCCTGGAACAATCAAAATAACATTAAGAAACAAAACAAGAATGGACACTCAATTAAAATTTTATTAAACAATGGCTGTGCAATAATTTTTGCATTGCAGTTAATATTGGGCACTGAATAAAAATAATAAAAGGAAAATAAATGAGCCGAAAATAAACATTTTAAGGGCAGTACAACGATGCTAATTGAAAGACCACATTGGAAGAGAAGACATGCGTAAATAATTGCAAATTAAACCTCCTAGTTAAAACTTGCAGAACAAAATGGATTCAACATCTTGATAGAATGAAAAAGAGCCTGGAAATAATCACCTGTAGGTAAGAGATCCCAAGGAAGACCAAGAAAGCAGGCGGAGTGAAGTACCGGAACAGGACAAATTTGAGATGCGAGAATAATTCTAACCAAGATTTGAGATAGGTAAATTATACAGGGAAAATTAGAAAACATTAGCTCATGGTAGGGATGTATGGAGAGTTTAGACCTATATCAGCGTGGGAATGAACCTACGGGTTCGATAGTGTCAGTGAGTTAATTAGTTAACTAACATAGACAACTAAAATACATAATTTCTTGTTTCAGATCTTCTGCAGTATCCTGCTGATTGTTATTTTCACCGCTGCGTTCGGGCAGGAATATCCAGAAGAATGTCGAGATTTTGAATACATTATGACATTGCAAGGAGAAAACTTCCTTAATCACTCATCCAATTGCATGATAGATGATTTTTTTTTTAGATTAGAAGTATCCTGGACAGAAATAGACATTCCACTTGGGATGCATGAAATAATTTCCAGTTTATAATATTTCGCTGCAACTTTTCCAAAGTTTAGATCTCTAGGTAATTCCAGAAACAAGGAAGATAAGTTCTTCAGTTGAATGGGTCGAGGATATGAAATACCTTCTACAGGTCACGTAGATAAACAAACATTAATAAAAAAGTACATCAGGGGCAATGCAAAGTATATGGCGGACACAGCTCAATCCAGTTCTCGCCAAAAATGTACGCAAGATGTTATTGATAATTTGCAGTTTCGAGATGTGCTGGTGGATAATGAATGCTTTTATTTGATTGTCTTAGAACATTTAACTACAGCGCAAGGCTTTCTAAAAGAAAACACCGAACAGAATGATATAATTACTGATAACGGTTATGAAAAAGTATTGGAGCTTGTGGAAACAATAGTCAAACAATTGGCTCAAATCGTAGATTTCATAGGAGCATTTTTTGGAATTTGAAACAAAGACAAACAACAATTTCCATAATCGTTCACCACTAAATACAAGCTTTACTAATCTATGTTAGAATTGAATAACTCAATACGAAATAAAACTTCAATTCAAAATGTTCTGTTTTTTGTTATAATGTTTTAGATATTATAATTGAATAACGCACAGTTCAAAATATATTATCAAATCATATAATTCCCTGATTATTTCTAGAAAGAGAAAAATAATGTAAACATTTTTGACTTCTTCTCAAACTATTTTTTTTTCATACCTACACTCAGATTCAACCCAGAAAGTTACTACGTGTTTGGAATAGGGAACAGGGTTGCCATTTTAACAGTATTTTCTTGAGAGAAAACCTTATATAAAACTGAAGATTGCAACACAGCAGGTACCTAGTTATAAGTTGTAGCCGTCCAAGCCATCCCCTCTTAAAGAAAAAAACAGTTACCATTTGCCACTGAGCTCTTGCAGATCTGTACTATCCTGTGTGAAAGTGTCGACTCTCGTATTTACTAATAAACTAGTTTACATGCCGTAAGAGAAAAACTGCGTTTTTTAAATTGTACTACATAGATTTGGAAAAAAAAATGCTACTAACCTGCCCCTCCTCCCCTCCATAAACAAATACCGTTATTATGAGTTTGGAAACATCTACCCTCTTTACGTAGGGGGACACTGGCGTAGCCCATAAGGTCTGTAGTAACTTCCTGGGTTGAATTAGAGTGTATAGATGTCTGTAAGATGTAGCGTCTATCTATTTTATTTCTTTGTATACCGTGTTCATAAAGTATTTTCAACATTAAAACCTGCTCTACTATACGGAAGTGAAAGCTGGACACTTCGAGCAAAAGATAAATCCCGCATTAATAGTTCACAAATGAGATTCCTCCGACCACTAACTGGAGTAACATTAAGGGATAGAATGAAAAGTGATGAGATAAGGATGCAGTGGAATAGTAGGGAAATGGCTGAACATATACAAAATTATCAGATTAAATGGTTCCAACACGTCCAGAGAATGTCAAATTCCCGTTTACCAAAGATGATTTACCACCTTAACCCTAAAGGCAAAAGAGACCTCGGAAGACCCTTCAACCGATGGAAAGATCAGTTTTTGTAGTCGCAGAACGGGCATCATCACCCAATACTGCATTCGGAAGAAGAAGAAGAAGAAGAAGAGGTGTCAGATGAAAGACAAACTCTCAATGTTTGTTAAGCAATGCCAGTGTACTTCCACATTATCACTTATTGTCGTCCGCAAAACTTCTAAGCGATATGTATGATATTTTATGAAACATGATACGCATATTAATAAATAAATGAACAGCCATTTCTTTCGTCAACGTTTGTACAAGACGTAATCATTTATCAATGAATAATTCAAATAAAATTCCTGCTTTTTGTTGTACTATCTGATTAGTTTATGAACATACATAAGGACTTTATTAGACTAAAAGTAAGATACATACAATGTTATTTACAAATATGGGTCGCATGAGCAGTAAGCCGTACGTGCTGTTGACAGTCCGTTACAATAAGTTGATGTTTGGTAATAATATACTTAAAACAAAAAAAGAAAACACAGTAATATTACAATTCGATAACAATACAATTACATTATATATTAACGTAGTTATGTAGAATTATTAAGAATTAATGGTATTGCAATTTGTTAACATATTTATTTATTCATGAATGAGTGTTGTTCTTATTTTCCGCGTTTTGTCCAGAAATCTGCCCAAGTTTATCAAATTTTCTGGGTTTACCAATAACTCGTAGCATGCTAATCTTTCACGATTTGAATTTAGAAATCTTTCCGGTAATAACTGACGACTCCAATATTCCAAATCTTTCCGTTTTCCTAATATATGTATCTCGTCTTCAAAGCTCCCGCACATTAGAGATATTCGCCTATCGTGATCGCCGCTAATTTAAAAAAAATTCCAAGCCCCTAACCTGAACCAAGGAAGCCCTGATCTCTCTTTAAATCCTAGATTGAGTATATAAGATTATTTTCCCCAAACTTATTTTAGGTCTCTTTGTAAAAACAGTGATCGTTTTCCCGCATATTCGGCTAAAATATTTTGTCGGTTTATATCTAAGTACCTCCTTCTTATTTTTCTCCACACATTCTTGCGCTTTTCAGTCCCTTTTTCCCATACCAAACCTATCCCAATCTTTTGGAGTTCTCTCCTAACCCCGTCTGCCCAGAATTTGACATTTGCGTTCCTAATTTGGTGGTCGTAACAAATTGCTCTGAGCATTGTTTGTTCACCTTGGATTAGCCGCAACCAGTACTTGAGTACACGAAATTTTGCAGTTTATGTCGTCCTGAAATTACCCAAATTCATATAAAATTCCACAGTTAGAAACAGGCTTACTAAGTCCTGTAATATATTTTAGAAAATGCGTATATACCTTATTTAGTATTTCCGTTCTTTGAAAACTCCAAATCTCACTACCATAGTGCATTACTGACCTCACCATCGCTCCATATATTTTTTCAACGTACTAACTGGAATATGAGGCACTCTACCCAGAATACTGAGAATACTACTAAGTTTCCCCTCCCTTTGAATAATGCTATATCACTATTTAGTTTATGAATCAAATAATACAAAAATGAGCAATCAAATTTCAGTTGTTTCAGAATAATAAGAGAAAAGTGACGTAAACAATGTGACAACAGTCATTTTTCTACTTCAAATATTTAAACATGTTTATATTTGATACCACAGTTACCTAACATCAAATAAGTTTGAGAAGACCGAATGAGCTGGTTCAGGTGGTAGCGTTTCAGACTCGTATTTGGGAGGTCCCTAGTTCAGATACCTGTGCCGATTAATCTGATTTTGGTTATTCCCTAACTTTCCTCAATCGTCAAGCAAATTCCGAGTTTGAATTTCAGTACCTCGACCTTTCATCATATTTACTAATTCATAATAGCATTAAATATCAATAAAAATACACCGTGTCCATAAAGTCTTACCAACATTACAACTTCCTATAAAATGAGAACTATAAAAATTAGAGTTGTGTGGTTTGTGGCAGATGAAAGACAAACTCTCAAAGTTTGTAAAGCAATGCCAGTGTACTTCCACATGTTCACCTCTTGTCGCCCGCAAAACATCTAAGCGGTATTCAATTTCTCGCCATACATTATGCAGCATTTCTTGGGTGATGATAGCGACAGCATCAGTTATCCTTCTTCTCGAAGTATTCAAATCAGGTACATGCGTTGCATATAGCTTGTCCTTCACATAACCAAAAGGAAATAATCTAGGGGGTTATTCCTGGGGATCGCGGTAGCCAGGGTGTTAGATCATCGCGCCCAATCCATTTGTTAGGAAATCTGTTATCCAGCAACTCTCTGACGGTCCGCAGACATAACTGGCATAGATATTTTCTTTGGGGTTATGTAAAGGACAGGGCAAATGCAACACATGTACCTGATTTGAAATGGTAAATGTGATAACAAGAGTTAAGTCTGGAATAGCTGCTAGGGACAATCAAGTGGCACGAATGGAGAATGAAAGAAAGGCATAGAAACTTATTGTAGAAATGATATATAGAACACGCCCTGTAAATATGACAAAATTGAGAAGGGAGAATAATAGGCCTACTAACCATGATCTGAGATAGGTAAATTATTCAGGGATAATTGAAAAATATCAACTTATGGTAGTGTGTGTGGAGAGCTTAGACGTATACTAGCGTGGCATGAACATCCCAGTTTTATAGTGTCTTTGGGTTCGATAACATAAATAGGTAAAAATACATTATTTTTTGTTTCAGATCCTCTCCAGTATCCTGTTTATTGTCATTTTCACCGCTGCGTTCGGGCAGGATTGGCCAGAACAATGTAAAAATTTGTATTACATGAGCAAATTAAAAGGAGAAAAGTTGTTCAATCATTCATCCAATTGTATGATTGAGCTATTTTTTTTAAAATTAGAGTATCCTGACAGATTTGATACTCTATTTGGAAAGACTTGTATAAATCCAGATGAAATCGGTAATTTTCGCTGCACATTTTCAAGTTTTATGACTCTAACAAAAGAGCATGAAAATGGGCTTCTCAGTTGCCTGGTCCGAGGATATGAAATACCTTCTACAGGCCATGTAGACAAACAAGAATTAATAAATTATATCTGGGGAAATGCAAGATATATGGTGGATACAGCTCCTTACAATTCTCGCGAAAAATGTACACAAGAGTTTATTGACAATTATCAATTTAATTTTCAATCTAATGGTGTGCATGAGGATAATCAATGCTACACTTTGATTCTCTTAGAACATTTAACTACAGCGCAAGGCTTTCTCAAAGAAAACACGGAAAATACTGATAACGGACATAATAAATTATTGGAACTTCTGGGAAAAATAGTCAGTCAATTAGCTCTAATCGTAGATTACACAAAATTATTTACAGAATTTGGAAACAAAAACGAAAACCCACATCCATAATCATTCACCACTAAATACAAGAACTGCTAATCTATGTTAGAATTGGATATCTGTATATTAAAAAATCCCAACTTCAAAATGTTCTGTTTTCATTTTATTGTTTTAAATATTATAATTGAGATAGTCTTTATTTGTCGGCAATAGCCGAATTCTGACTGCAACATTGTTATAGAACACATAGAAAACCGATTGAATTCAATACGGAGAAGGAGGAAAGAAAAAGAAAAAAAATCTTATGTAAAAAGTTAGTTTTCTGGAGTTTATATATTGAGTGATTCAGTTATTATTATTATTATTATTATTATTATTATTATTATTATTATTATTATTATTATTATTATTATTATTATTATTATTATTATTGTCTGTAATTTCGAAGTGGAAATAAAAAAAATAAGACGTAAATCTTATGTCTGAAAGAATAATTGAGGAGTATTTTTTTTATCTGGACATGACACGTCGTTTTCATTATTTTTTCATGAAAAGACAAAAATTCACAATCTCCTAAATTTTTATTTCTTATGTAAATAGCAAAGTATATTCACACACCAATTTGTAATTGATATTTTCACATTACTTAATATATTTTGACTTCCTTAAAATTTAAGGTTTACATTAAAGACGTAGTTTATTAAAACACAGGAAAATTATAAGTTATACATAAGATATAAAAATGTAATGGATTTTTAGATTATAATAATGGTTTATTTTATTTGTTTGAGTTTAGACCTCAAGGTTCTCTCTTTCTATGGCATAATATAAATATATTCGTAAAATAGGAAATAGAAAACATAATTGGAGTGAGGAACTGCATAAAAACGCAGTAATATTTATTCTGAAAAAAAAAAGAACTATCTATGCCAAGGAATGCAGGTGTTTTCTTAATATCTATATGGAACTCAGAGTGAGGCTATAGCTAAGCTACTGTTTTGGAAGACCAACTGCACACCAGAACTGTGACTAAAAAATAAGGGATCTCAGAGATACACAATAATCAATCAATACCTTTTTTTTTTAAATTTTGGATTAGTTCAGTTTTGAAAAAAAGAAAAATCTCTTCAATTATATATCATAGTCTTAATGCAGTTTTTTTAAAGAGAATTCCATGAAATATACTTCACAAATAATTTAATTATACTAATATAACAAGTGATTCTGAATTTATCTTGAGAGAATCTGAATTAAGAGTTGTATTTATTTTGATCAGCGTATCAGTATTTAGAATTCTAGTTAATATAACTTTCAGTACCCCAAAGGCTCCATTTGGATTGTGTGAAATCATATGTACGGAAACGACACAATTTTGATACATTTTTATTTTATTTTATGCAGTTTATAAATATTATTATCTTTATATAATCATTGTTTTGTGATTTCCTTTTTTAGTTAACTTTTTATTGTAAAGAAACTTATGTTGACTTTTATTACATTTATTATACACTACATTCTGAAATTTTGAATAATATTAAATGTATACATGTGTTTTACATTTTGTTAGTATTGACAACCTTTTTATAAAGGAAGTTATAAATAAAAATAAAATAAAATAAAATAAATAATACAGTTTATGTATATCCCTGCTTAGATCACCACCAAAAAAAAAAGAAAAAACTTTCTGGTATACATGATTTACCGTAAAGCGGGGTTACTTTGACTCGAGGGGCAACTTTGACAGAATTGGGGCTTCTTTGACATTTTAAATGTCTTGCGTGTTTTGGGCTTTTTGACAACAATTCACTGGTGTAGACATTTCCTTGAAGGCGCACGAATAATTAAGTTGTTTTAAAAAAGGATGTTAATTGTTGGAGACACATCTGTGCCACTTTCAACAACAACGAAATCCCAGCAAGGATAAAATTGTGATTTTCGGTTTTACAGGGGTAAGGACTGGATTTGTTGTGTAAGATGCAAGCTCTGGGTCTGTGGTATGTGTAACAGAGGTTCGAACAATTCTCAATATGAATGTGAACTATGTGAAGATGAGATGTGAAAATCTGTTTTTTTATTTTCTACTGTTGTTTCAAAAATTCATGTTTTCTAATTAATTCCTGATTGTCTAACTACAATAATTATATAATTTTTGTGTTCTGTTGCGTGTCAGAATTGATAAAGAAGTTTAAGTTTATTTTGTCAAATTACAGTTATAAAAACATTTGTAGTAAGGTTGTTTACAATAAAAATATTTATAAAAAGATAAATTGGTGTCAAAGTAGTACCTACAGTGGGTCTACTTTGAATTATAGTGAAAACAAATGTGATGTCAAAGTAGCCCCAGCACATAGGCAAAACAGACCTAAACAAAACTCATTGTTGTCCTACTAAGTTTTTTATTTAAGGAGAACAGTACCAAATGGCATTTGTAGTCTAAGGTTTAATTGGTACAATAAATCATACATTAAATTTTTTCGGCATAAATCATACGAGTTGGATCTTAAAAACCTTAAAAAATATGTCAAAGTAGCCCCGTTTTACGGTATATTACGGCGTTTGGAGAACTCGATATGCTGACCACATCTCACCGGTATACTATCTGTTTCTTGATGTATACCTCTACATCCGCACGCGGGGAAAACCAATTCCTTCTGTGTCAGTTACTTAACAAGGTATTTTGTTACTCTCATTTTCCTACAGATGTCAGCCAGTGACATGTGAACTCTATATATGCGTGTGTGTGTGTGTGTTGAAGCCGTAGGTTCATGGCCGCGCGGACATAAGCTCTCCAAACATCCCTATCCTGAGCTAATGTTTTCCGATCATTCCCTGTATAATCTACTTCCCTCAAATCATAGTTAATGTTATTCTCCCACCTCATTCTTGGTCTATCAACTGGGCGTTTTCCCTCTGGCTTTCCTACAAGAAGCTTCCATGCACGTCTTTCATTCCCCATTCGTGCCACATGTCCTTCCCATCGCAGTCTACGATACTTAACTGTTCTTATTGTATCATACATATATTCTTTTTTTTTGTTCAATGCTTAGGTTATTCATTTCGACATTTTCTGGTCTTCTGTCCTAACATTGGCAATTTATAACCCACTTCTGAGGTTGGGGCGCCTGAAAGGCGGGGATTACGCTGCCCCGATTATATGATTTTTGATGATTATGATAGTGGTGCACCAGTAGAATCCTTAATCCTATAATTAATTTAAGACGAATATGAATGATGATGATTATGATGGCTGTATGATGTTCGGTGACCGTTTGGGCCTCCAAGTGTCCTGACATTTGTCTTACAGGCGAGGAAAACCCCGAGAAAACCTCACTCAGGAAACTTGTCCCGACTGGGGATCGAACCTGGGCTCGCTGACATGATAAGGCAGCACGCTACCTCGAGACCACAGCGGTGGACTAAACTCCTATTTTGATTGGATGAAAATTCACCTCTGTAATTTATATATGTGGATGTGAGACCAGTGATCGGCTCTTAGATCAAGGGCATTAGACCAGTCGGGCGTTTACCTTTTAAATAACAATTTAGAATTCCAATAATTTTGACTAATACATTATCTGAATGTCGCTCTCTCGACAGGCCTAGGTGGCCCGTGACATGTAAAAAGTACATGTAAGTTGAGAGTTTGAATTGAGGTTAATGGAAATAGGACAATTGTATGAATATAAGCTTGAAATGAACGGACTATTAGCTAAAAGTCATGCATAACATAGGCTAAAATACTTGAGGAACATAGTGGACTCTCAGCGGTGATACCACACCGAATTGACCAATCACAGCTCTCAACTCAAGGTGAAGTTGAAACAATCGACAGTACGCGTTTAGTCGCCGGGGTGAAGTGAGGTGATTTTTATACAAAATTTCATGTGGTAAAATTGTTTTCAGAACTGAATTGTAGTGCTTTGTAATTTGATAATATAAAGCAGGACATTTTGTGACACGTTGTGGAAGCGGAAATGTAAGTAAAACATATTATTATTCTAGATAATATTCTAGATAGAATATTCTATGTAACGTATGATGTTATTTAATTATTGAGTCATGGTATCCATTTTAACAGCATGATATCTCAAGTTAGTGTTGTTATATGTAAAATTAGATAGCTATTTTCACTTCCGTTAACGTTTTGATGACTTAGTTATGATTTTAGCCAAAAAAAGGCACCTTTTATGTAGACGAATCAAGTTAATAGATGAGATTAAGAAGGGATATATTCAAATTTTAGTCATTTTCACTCTGAATAAGTTTAATGACTATACATTACTATTATCAGACATTAGTGAAATGATTGAAAAGATTGTGATAATTTCACAATAGAATTTTGGGTATTCTGAATAATGTAACCCCCACTTCTCTAACAAAGCTAGAAATTTAAAGAAAGTAAAGATTGTATATGAGTAAAAAAATAATAAAAATTAGGTTAAGACGGGATTTAACTTTTAAGGCTGAACTATGTTTCTAGCATAGGATATTGCAGTTAAAGAGTTGGCCATAGAATAATTGTTCAGAATACCTAATTTTTACAAAGTATTTAGCGTATGCTTCACAATATTTTTGTATCATTTTTTAAGTCCATGATCTATGGAATATTTTTTTTTATTCTAATCCATTCAGTTACCATATATGAGGATGATAATCGATATGTGGTTCGATTGTGCGTTATCGCTAGCTCTATAAACTCTGGGGCATGCGCACTGTTATTCTATAGGACTTCCAAAACATTTGACGCTAGTTTAAGTGCAGTTTTTCCTATCTTACAATATTGGAGAGGCACTTCAGAATATGAGATTTTGCTATTCATACATACGCTGCTTTCAGTCTCAAAATATGTTAGTTGAACGAAGATTGAAATAACCGAAATCAGACATTCTTGTTATTCTTATTTTTCTTCTCCATGGCACGGTAGGACTAGAAGACCCTCGGCCTACCAGTCGGTTGCTGGTCACTCATCTACATATGTTAATCGCAGAGTTGGACGACCAACCCCCAGTATAGCGGTGACACGTGGTCAGCATTCCGGATTTCCCAACCATATTCTCACTCTATGGTTTCTATGCCACCTTGCCACCAACATAAATAAAAAAACAGAAAACAGAATTTATTGTTGAAGTATGCTAAATAATTACCAGACAAAAAATATATATATGTATGATTTTTCCGAACAAAATATGAAGCATGCCTTAAATAAAGTGAGAAATTGAGCTCAAAGTAAACTAAAATTAAGACATTTACAATGTAAAATGTGCATTAGTCATTGTTCAGACAGTGTAGCCAACTCATCACTATAACCCGCTAACAAACAAATCAACACTGAACTAATGTTGTGTACTAACTCGCCCATTTTGTCACCCTAACTTGCCCAAACTAATGTAAGCGGACTCTTGGAAAATAAACTCCTTATATGTGAGAAAACTTGTTGACAATTGGCTTTAATGGGAACATGTGTTATCACATTGGCCAACGACGCTAAATCACTTGTTCTCCGATCGAATATTCACTGGTGGCACGATGGCATAAAATAGAGAATAAATTTACTCAGGAAGTAGATAGCTAAAAAAATAAATGCAATATATCAGGAGAAATATTAATTCAATAGGAATAAAACACGGAGAATCATTAAGAATAGGCCTATTACATTGTTTACATTAATTATGGGTGTGAGAATTAAGGAGCTAAAACTAGGAGTTAGAAAGGAAATCAAAATGTGTCAACAAATTACTTGAGATAATAAGTTATGCCGACGACGCAATTTTTATACCGGAAATCGAAGATGAATTACTGATCCTACTACTTACATTTATTTTATAATTATGACGGATACAATGGAGGAGTATTGAGGCATCCTTTGCTTCAATGTTTATAACAGAGAACTCATCTGAACAGAGATATTTCATTCTACCCGTTTGCAGTACAGTCTGCTGCATTATTTATAAAGAACTAGCGGGGACGCATGACGGTCGCGTGTACAAAATAATTTAAACAGTATTTATGTATAAACTAACATATTTAATTTGATAAATAATAGTTTTAAAAAACTAAAACAACACGCTTTATTAGAAAACCGAACTAAAAAATGAAAAATAATTTTTAAATACAACACGCTTGGGATAAAATTATAGTGGTCAACAAAAAAACATCTCCAACACATCTAGAATAAAACTAGAGTTATCTACAAAAATAAAATAATTTTACCATCAAAAGCGTGAGGTGATATCAATTAATATATTTGATAATAAACAGATATTGGTAAAAGTAAAGTCCCTAAGAAGAAAACGTAAAAATCATATAAAGCATCCCACGCTTTTGATGGCAAAATTATTTTTTTGTAGATAACTCTAGTTTTATTCTAGATGTGTTGGAGATGATTTTTTTGTTGACCACTTTAATTTTATCCCAAGCGTGTTGGAAATTAAAATTATTTTTCATTTTTTAGTTCGGTTTTCTAATAAAGCGTGTTGTTTCAGTTTTTTAAACTATTATTTTTTTTAGTTTGGTTTTCTAATAAAGTGTTGTTTTAGTTTTCTTAAACTATTATGTAACATGAGCTAAAAGTAATACTCTTCTAAAAAATCCTTCGGACCGGATTTGAACCAGCGATCTATGGATTACTGAAATTATATACCACTACAGTCCACCACTCTACCAACTGAGCTACCAAAGGATATAATGTTAATATCTTACAACGATGGACTAAAAAGTCGATAAGTCCGCAACTTGTTATATATCATTTATGAAATTATTGTATTGTCATTGGTCCTTTACAAGTTTACAAAGTTTTAAGTCGATCCAATGATTTTATGTGGGTGAAAAATCGTGTTGAAAGATTCCGTTACATAGATAGATACAGGTCAAGTTGATATAAAGCATGTAAAAATAGACATAACTTATGCTGTCGTGGCCTTTTTTTGTAAATGTTTATCAGATATTAAATTCTATATACATTAATTTGGTGTATTTGTAATGGTTTAGGCAGCTTAAGCCATTTAAGTGTCGATTTTAGTGCATCAATGCCTTATTTTTTTAGCTCCGGCCCTATAGTACGCACGGTAAGTGGTCCCAAAAATCTCTAAATGATGGTAAAAACCCCAATTAAAATCAGTCAAGCAGTTTTTGATCAGACTCACAGACGTTCGTCTATATATATATATTAATATTACGGCCTATTCTCTTCTGCAGACAATTTCTATAAAGCACTTGCTAATACCCGGCGTGTGCTGCTATGCCAACATAAATTAAATGAGTTTTTATGTTAGTTGAGTAAGTAAAATAGAAAAACAATTATAAATGTATATAGTAATTATTTTAAATACCCCGTGCTGATTACACGGCGTTGCCCGGGAATCTACTTAACTCTATCTTCTTGGCATCAATGATCTGAAAGACAAAAAAAAATGGTTATTGTGCGTTATCCGTAAAGATAGGCTGTCGCGGACTTTTTTTGTAGAGTTTTTTTTTGAGATAGGCCTATTCAATTCTGTGTACAAAATTAAAATATAAAATTATGGAATATTCACCTGAAAAGTCCGTCTCCTCAATTTAATTAATTATTTAACTGTAGCGCTTTCGGGACTTGTCCCATCATCGGCAGGATTCAAAACGCTACAGTTAAATAATTAAGTTGAGGAGACGGACCTTTCAGGTGAATAATCCATAATTTTATATTTTAATTTTGAATAATACCTCAACAGAATACATCATGAATCTTATAAAAGTTGATTCTGTGTCATTAATTTGGTTTATTTGTTATGATTTAGGCAGCGTAAGCTTTTTAAGCGTTCAAAAAACGACTTTCTAGTGCACCGATGCACTTTTATTTTTAGCTCCGGCCCTACAATACGTACGGTAATATGTTATATACGTTAATTGTCTCTAAAAATTCTGTAAATGATGGTAAAAACTCCATTCAAATCGGTCTAGCTTTTGAATCCATAAAAGACAGACTGACACACTCACAGGCATTCATTTTTATATATTTATAAAGACTATTTAACTCATGTCGCAAATGGTAGACAATGACCAATCACGTTTCAATGAATTCTATTTTACACCAATGACAGTCGTGTTTCCCTCGCTCTTTATCGATTTCTCTTTATCAGCTCCTGCTTTTGTGATAAAGAAAGCTCCTCCTTTTTTAATATTCTGAACAGGTTAGATCATTATCGATTTCTCTTTATCAGCTCCTGCTTTTGTGATAAAGAAAGCTCCTCCTTTTTTAATATTCTGAACAGGTTAGATCATTATTTTTCTCCAACAAATGCATTGAATGTAGCAAATAATGAATAGATTCAGTGATTTTACTGAGTTGTTTATTCAAAATATAAATTATTAACCTATAATGTTCATTATAATAGTTTGATGTGTTTCATTATTTCTCCACTAGAGTACATTCTTACAATATTGCTATCCTATTTGGCAATAAATAATATGATCGAGTTGCAGTGAATATACATAACCTCACATTTCTAATTTGTTTTTAAACATCGCCGTTTACATTAACTATATAAATATTTTAAAACAGCGGTAACTATATTCAAATAATTATTTTTTTAGTAAAGAGCTTAATTTCATTCGTTAAATAGTCTTAACAAATGCTACTCTTGATTTCCAAATTCTCTAGATAAATTGCAAATCACTCGTGGCATTACTTATGATTAATATTATTCGCTTCAGCAGACAATTTCTATAAAGCAATAGTATTCTATTATTGTGTTGTGCAGACTGTACCGCCGAAAGATAAAGTTAAGCGTCCACCTGGTCTGTTGTGCTCTGTTTTAAACAGTGAAACATGATGTCTTAATACTGCTACAAACTCTCAGCACTGGTTATAAACATTATAAAACACAAGCGTGACCCGCGACGTTGTTCGCGTGGACAAAATCATTTAAACAGGTTACAGTATAAACTAACATAATTAATTTGATAAGAATTAACATTGTGTTGTCAGAAATGTCTTTGTAACTTGATTGCCTGGGAATCTACTTATCCTGATCATTTGCTGTATTTGAGCGTAAGCCATTTAAGCATCCAAAAAGCGATTTTTTTTGTGTGCACCGATGCAGATTTTTTTACCTCCGGCAATATGTTAATTATCCCAGAAAAATTCTCTAAATGATGGTAAAACCCCCATTCAAATTAGTCAATTAAATTTTCAGTCCATAAAGGACAGGCAAATAGTCACTCAATTTTTTATATCCATCCGTCCATAGTAATTCTGCCCGAAGGCAGGTCTTTCACTGCAATTTTTCATGCTATGCTTGCAACTTTACTAGGTGTGGTAGCTTCCCGTTGCTTTCCACACCGGTGAAGGATGGTGATGATGAAGATCATAATGATAACGATGATGGCCATAGGATTTCAGGGACTGTCTGGGCCTTAAAGTTTTCCTGACATTTATCTTACAGGTGAGGAAAAACCTTACCCAGAAAAACTGCCCCGGCCGGGATCGAACCTATTTTTTTATATAAAGTTGAAAAAATATGTAAAATATAAATATATGACAGTTCCTTTTATCACAAATTATTCTAGATAAAGTTACATTTATAATGTAAGTAATAATTCGGGAATATATTTTGAAATTATTACAAACAGCAAAATTGATGTCGACTCCGTGGCGTAAAAGATTAGACGCTCGCCTGTCACTCCTGGGGTTTTGAGATCGAGTCTCCGTTCACTTCGTGTGGGTTTCGTGGTGGACGAAACGGAGTTGAGGAGGATTCTCTTGAGGTTTCTCCCGTTTTCCCTTGCCTTAAATTTCATTCCACCATTTCTCCATACTCATCTCATTCATTCGTTTTATTTTCTTCATCTGCCCCCTCCTCCAATAGACGAGTCGGCGGAGTAATAACTTATCCAAGTTTGTTTACAATACAACTGAAACTTAGCTCGGTTATAGTACAATGATCTGGGGAATATATATATAGTCCACCGCTGTGGTCTCGAGGTAGCGTGCTGCCTTGTCACGCAGCGGGCCCGGGTTCGATCCCCGGTCGGGGCAGTTTTTCTGGGTGAGGTTCTTATCGGGGTTATTCCTCACCTGTAAGACAAATGTGAGGAAAACGTTAAAGCCCAAACGGTCCCCGAAATCATATGGCTATCATCATCATCCTTATCATCATCGTCATCCTTCACCGGTGTGGAAAGCAACGGGAAGTTCCAATAATTACTTACAATTTCCTAGTAAAGTTGCAAGCATAGCATGAAAATGCTATGATTGCAGTGAAAAGACCTGCCCTCGGGCAGAATTGCTATATATATATAGCGTGCTGCTTTGTCACGCAGCGGTCCCGGATTCCATTCCCGGTCGGGACTGGCTCCTGGGTGAGATTTTTTCTGGGTTTTCCTATCTAATCAATTTGCACACATAGCTATTCCTAAACCATTTCAACTGTGATGTAAGTGAACTTTCTTACTGCTGTATTAGAAAATGAGTACTTTTTTAAGTTGTGACGTTATTCTTGGTGGGTTGCGATATATACAGGGCGTTCAGAAATTCCCATTATATAAAGTGGGCTGAATAGATGAAGTTTTAAAAAAGAACCATTGTCCGGAAACGTAACATTTTCGTGCTGCAGGTACAACATTTCTCATTAAACGTTCTATCTGCCGCGTCTATCGGCGATACTTTGATAGTAATTTAATGACTCTATTAATTACTATTACACAACTCAACATTCACTGATTTCGTGACAATGTCCAATGTCAAAATTAAGGCACTTCACACTGTCACTGTAAGGTTAAGACTGAGCGAGTTTACCAGAACATGAATCGCAGATGCAGTGTGTGTAACGAACTTGATGGTCACCACATCGAACTACAGTGTTAAGTACAGGAGAGAAGTTTGGTTAGTTTGGGTATTAACAATTTTTCATACAGTGATGAAGTGACGTTTCTTTATTTTTCTCTTAATATTGAACATTGTTACGAATTCAGTGAATGTTAGGTTGTGTAAATGTAATTAATTGAGTCGTAAATCATTACATTTCTTTGGATTTATTCTCGGTAGACGCGGAAGATTTAAACGGTTAATGCGAACTTCTTGTACCTGCAGCACGAAAAAGGCAAGTTTCCGGACAAAGGTTCCTATTCACAAACCTTACCTACCCAGACCCCTCTACAAGCGCTAGAAGATTGTAATGGGAGTTTCCGAACACTCTATATATATCTCCATACATAGTAATTCTGCCCGAGGGCAGATCTTTCACTGCAATCATAGCATTTTCATGCTATGATTTGCAGCTTTACTAGGGGTTTATAGTAGTTGTGGTAGCTTCACGTTGCTTTCCACACCGGTGAATGATGATTATGATGATGATGAAAATGATAAGGATGATGATGATGACCATATGATTTCGGGGACCGTTTGGGCCTTAAAGTTTTCTGACATTTGTCTTACAGGTGAGGAAAAACCCCGATAAAACCTCACCCAGAAAAACTGTCCCGACCGGGGATCGAACCCGGGCAGGCTGCGTGACAAGACAGCATGCTACCTTGAGACCACAGCGGCGGATATATATATATATATATATATATAGTTTGGTCTGAAAAAGTACGAAAAATAAGGGAAAAGTTATTAAAAAGTTGAGATAGAAATAACCAATATTTTGACATTAGGGTTCGTGCAAAGATATCTATGAATAATTATAGGAAACGCTGGATTGCAAACTTATTGGAATATTAGGTCGGTGGAAAATGTACCTGTACGATGAAAGTACTTTCAAAATATATAAAAAACTATACGAATGAGTTCAGACAGAGTTCCCAAGGTTATGCTTCGTTATTGTCCAACAGGGAAGAGATCTCTGGGCCGTCCAAGGAAAGGCTGGATATAAAATTCATCAGTGAGATCGTAAGAGGCCTATAGACCTAAGACTTGGTTGGATGAAGAAGAAGAAAAAAGATAAAAACTATAATTGGATTCCAGTCATAGAAATTAAATTTAAAAGATAACAGTAATAACTCACCTTAACCTTAAAATATTCCACATTGTGGAATTATTAAATTCTCATTAAGTTGGCAACACTAGACGTAATCGATAATATTCTGAAAAATATCTGAAAAGAATTGCAATAATTTGTAATATCTGTCACGTGGAAATATGTACACACAGCTGTGCTACCATAATGGAATATCGTTAAAAATGTAGGTTAAATAAAACATTTAAAAATATATAAATGTAATATTGTACATTTAATTAATAAATATCATAAGCATTATAATCGTAATAATAATCATTATAATCCGTTGTTGAAGGATATTGATTTTTCAAATTCACAGAATTATCATTTTGGTTTATATTTAGATCTTCCAAGATATCTTTAACGTCCTTCTTAACTTCCTTCACGTCCTCGATCAAAATGTCCAACTTTTTATTGCTGTCTAAATATTGAGACTCTTCAACCAGATCGTAGGATATCGCAGTAGAATAAGAATTTTCCGTAGTTGCTATGGGAAATTCTCCGATAACATATTTTTCTCTATCGTCTATATGCAGTTTGGCAGCATGATCATCAATAAATGGTACAAGTTCAACCTTTGTGATCTCTTGTGATGATTTCGAATTGTTTTGTGCGATTTTTTCGTCTCCATTTTTCACAGATACCTCATTTTGTTTTATATTCAAATATTTCAAAATATCTTTAATATCAGTTTTGACTTCTTTCACGTCCTCAATCAGATTGTCCAACTTTTGATCATTGTCCAAAAACTCGAAACTGTCGTCTTGAGATTCATAAATCAGATCATATGAATTTGTAGTGGAATAATCTGCCGGTGTAGCTATAGGTAATTCACTGATAATGTATTTTTCTACGTCGTCTGTAGGTAGTTTGGCAGAATTTTCAGTAGTGAAGGGCACAATCTTTGTGATTTCTTGTGATGATTTCGAGTTGTGTTGAGTGGTTTGTCCATCTCCACTGCCGCTTCCACTGTACTCGTAGGAGGAAACAGTACCATAATCATCAATATCATAAGGGTAGATATTATAATCATCACTGCCGCTACCACTTTCTTGGTCTGTGAAGTATTCATAGTCCGGAAACTGTATCCATATCAGAGGAGTAGAAATGCAAGTTTTCAAAACACCACACATGAACCATATAATCACTAGAAGTCTCATGTTAACATCGACCTGGAAAAAAAAAAAAAAAAAAAAAAACAGAATAATTATTTTCCTAGAGATGGTTAGAAGATTTGGAACAGAACTTACGAAATTTCACAAACTATTTTATACATTAAATTAAACAAGTCTGTTATATTTAAATCCATCCAGCTGACATATTTTTACTGAAGCATATAGCTAGCTATATACTTTTTTTCCAGGGCCAGGTTGCCAGCCTGACGCCTAATCCCCAGAAATGGAGGATCTGGTTTTTTTTTAGGGTTTGCTCCCTTAGCCGAGGTTCTCAGTTTTAAGGCGCTGAGAATTCGCCTTTCGTCCCATCCTGTTAGCTACAGTCTATTACGACTGCAGCCAGAGAGCAAGACGATAACGTAAACAGTTGAATTTGATTATCTTAGAAGAAGCCTTCAAAAAACAAGACAGGAAAAATAAGAAATGAATTCCTTTGGAGAGAAATGAATGTCACCACATCTGTTGTTACGAGGATTGAAAATCAAACTCTTAAATGGCATGGCCATGTACAAAGAATGGAAAATGAAAGATGGCCAAAAAATATATACCAATGGTCATCCCCTGAAAGAAATAAACGTGGCAGACCAAGATGGAAATGGTAAACCTATGTCAGAACTATAATGGATGATAGGAATTTGGAAGAAGGGGATTGGAATGATATAAATAAATGGAAACTGAAGACGGCAAACCTACAAGTGGGGGAAAGCCGAAGAAGAAGAAGAAGAAGAAGAAGAAATTAATCCATTATACTGCTGTGTTAAATAAAAAATTAATAAAAGAAAATATAAAAATATTGTCACAGGATTGATGATCGGGGCAAGAGGTACTATACAAGGATTCTTAGCTAAAGTTTGGAATTCCTTAGATTTTGACAGGGTGTATTTTTCTAAAATTTACATCGCTGCCATTAGAGGGTCAATTTCAATTTTAAGAAACCATCTTTACAAAGTTTCTACTTTATTGATTATACTTCAATTACAATTTGAAATTTTTGTAATGTATTTACAAAATGTATTTAATCAATTTACAGAAATAATTATATGTATCACTTTGTCCTTGTGGCAATCAATTGTATATAATAAATATAAATAATTTTATTAACATATAAGATCTATTAAAAGTTATTTGCCATAGGCTATATAAATAATAATAACATATATAAACTTGAAATAGATAGAGATAATTATATAATAAGATTTATATTAATAGATTTAGAATACATTTATTTAGCCTTGTGGAGTTAAGACCATGTGGCCTTCTATTCCACTCACCTGGACGAACATATGTTACATATAAATACAAAAAAATTACAATAATTGTCATACTAAACAATTAATTATCTGTCAAATTGAATAATATTGAAAATAATGTCTAATAATATAATGAAATTAAATTAATGACAATGAATACAGAAAGGAATAACAGCTCGAATCTACTATACATAAAAAGAAAAGAAAGGAAAAATACAAAGAAAGTAATAAACTATAATGAATTAATCTATCGCTTTTTATACAAGGCATTAGGTAAATATATTAACAAACCTTAAAACTATTTTTATTAAATAATGAAAAAACAAATGATTAATTTTTAAAAAGTAATATTTCTGTTAATAATTTTATTTTTAATTTGTTTCTGAAAGATTGTAAAGTTTGACAATCTCTGACATAAGGTGGAAGAGAATTCCATTTTATAGCAAGACAAATTGTAAAATATTTCGAATAATAGGTAGTATGATGAGGAGGGATATAAAGGATACTGTGCTCAAGGGATCGGGTATCTAATTTATGTGTATCAGAGAGATAGTGAAGCGGTGTGATAAATAATAAGGTAATGATGTGTGTAATATTTTATAGAGAAGGCATAGGGAATGGATGGTTCTACGATCTTGTAGACGAAACCATGACAATTGTTCCAGGGATGGTGTAACGTGATCAAATCTGCGTATACCACAAATAAAACGTATGCAAGAATTATGAACCCGTTGAAGTCTTTGGGTAAGAACAGTATTTAGGCCAGTAAAAAGAGTATCACAATAATCAGAATGGGGCATTGCAAGTGTTTCTAATAACATTTTCCTTAGAACAAACGGTAAACAATTCTTATACGGTTTAATGAGTGTATTATTGAGAAGATAGTTTTGCAAATGTAATATAGCCACATAAATATAAATATATCCTTATTATATAATAATTTATATATTATTAGTTAAATCTTTACATTATACTAATGTGACAAGTTTTTTTAGGATCAATATGGAATATACCTTATATTTCTACATTTGGAGTATCCTTTTTCCCTTTACGGCTAGGCTATAATTCTTTGAAATCATGTGATGGAGGTTGGAATGAATATTTCGGAGGGCAAGGACTATATAATATATTAGTATTCTTAGGGAAAATTAATCAGTGGTGACAGAATAATAATTTGAAAACATTTTGTTTATTTTTTATTACGTATATGATTCGTTGTGATTATAATTATTTTGTTTTATTATTTTAAGTAGCTTAAAAGAAAGAGCTTAGTATTAAAGATACTAGGGTGAATTTTAAGACAAAATGTTAATTAAACAATGAACAAAAAATCGAAACTTAAAAAAAGAACTAAATAAAAAGAGCTTAAGGAAATAAAAAGTGGAATCCATAATCACTGTTATTCTCCCAGTTTTATTATATAGATGTGAAACATGAATTCTTACCTTAAGGGAAGATAAAATATTATAAGTATTTTAGAATAAAGTACCTTAGGAAAATGTTTGGACTAAAGAGAGATGAATAGATAGGCGAATGGAGTAGATTACATAACAGCGATGAGCAGGACATGTGACAAATATTGATAATGAAAGAGGTACATGGCAGTTCTTGTATGAAAAATAGAGGAAAAGCGCCCAGTAGGTAGGCCAGGAAAGAGGAGGGGGATAACATTAATCACGATTTGAGGGGAGTAGATTATACAGAGGATGATTGGAAAACAATAGCTCAAGATAGGGATGCATGGAGAGATTATACCCGCGCGGCCATAAACCTACAGGTTTGATAGTGCCAGTGAGATAGTTAATAATAATATTTTATTATTTAATTATAATATTTTATTATTTAATAATAATATTTTATTATTATGAATGTAGAAAAAGGATATTGTACAAGAGATTGAAGAAATCCAACTAAGATGGTATGGACATACGAGTATAATGAGAAGAACGGACACAGAAACAAACAAATAAGTATTAAAATGGATACCTCCTGGAAAAGGAAAACGTTGTAGGCCAAAGCGAACGTGGATATAGGGAATTCATGACAGCATCAAGAAGAGGAATATGACAGGAACAGACGCACAAGATCGGGAAGTGATAGAAGAAAAAAATCGTATATTTTGGTTGAGGATACCTGTGTAAATACTTACTTACTCACTGGCACTATCAAACCCGTAGGTTCATGGCCGCGCGGACATAAGCTCTCCATACATCGCTATCCTGAGCTAATGCTTTCCAATCATTCCCTGTATAATCTACTTCCCTCAAATCATAGTTAATGTTATTATCCCACCTCATTCTTGGTCTACCAACTGGGCGTTTTCCTTCTGGCTTTCCTACAAGCAGCTTCCATGCAAGTCTTTCATTCCCCATACTTGCCACATGTCCTGCCCATCGCAGTCTACGAGACTTAACTGTTCTTATTATATCTGGCTTCCTATAAAGACCATGTAGTTCATTGTTATGTAGTATTCTCCGTTCACCTGTCTGTTCATCTCTCTTTGGTCCGAAAATTTTCCTAAGTACTTTATTCTCAAATACTTGTAATCTCCTTTCCTTTCTTAAAGTAAGAGTCCATGTTTCGCACCCATATAATATAACGGGTAGAATAATAGTTTTATATATTTTCAGTTTAACGTTTTTTGAAAGGAGTTGGGACATCAAGAGTCTCTGCAATGCATAATAGCACGCATTTCCAGAATTGAGCCTATGTTTAATTTCTTTGTGCATCTCATTCCTATTTGTGATTATTGTTCCTAGGTATTTGAATTCAGCCACTTCTTCAAAATTTTAGTAGAAACAATTCTGAATAAAACAATTATTATTAGTTTAATTTTTCACATGAAGAATCCAGTGGATGGTGAAATGGGTTCCTGTAATGAAATTCGAATTCAGAATCTAACTTGAGAACTGAGGAAAACAAAACCTCAGTCGGGTTGTTCTATGACCCATTTGTTGCGTGCAATTTCGAAAAAAAAATTGAAAAGATTGAAGCTGTGGTAGCGGATCTCAAGTACTTCTTTACATAAAAAACGAAAGTACACATAAGTAGGCCGATGTGATTGATAGCTTATACGTATTTGGCTGCTGAACAATAACATTTTTGTTATCTGATTCAAGGGATTTACGACTGAATGTTGACATCATCACTGAATCATACCTTGTAGTGAGACACACTTTTGAAAATTGAGCGCAAAAACAGTGAGATTTATAAATGTAGGCCTACTTCTCGTGCACAGGTATCGTTGCGAGCTAAAAGATGGTGAAGACCATAGAATCTGATGATATTTACTTTGAAGAATGGTTCAATTTTTTGTTAAAATCATAAAGACAGAGAAAGAAAGAGAGAGAGGAGAAACAGAGAAAGAGAGAGAGAAAATTGTGAGAGAGAAAAAGAGAGATGAGAAACAGACGAGAGCAAAGAAAGAGAGAGAGAAGAGAAGATATGAGGCGAGATAAAAGAGAGAGAGAGAAAGAGAAGAGAGAAAGAGAGCGAGGGAACGAGAGAGTAAAAGAGAGAGAGAGAAAAAGAGAGAGAGAGAAAAGAGAGACAGGGAGAGAAAAAAAGAGAGAAAAGAGAGAGAGAGGGAGAGAAAAGAGAGAGAGAAAATAGAGAGAGAGAGAGAAAAGAGAGAGAGAGATAAGAGACAGAGAAAAACGAGAGAGAGAGAAAAGGGAGAGAGAAAGAAAAGGGAGAGAGAGAGAGAGGATATATATATATATATATATATATATATATATAGAGAGAGAGAGAGAGAGAGAGAGAGAGAGAGAGAGAGAGAGAGAGAGAGAAGAATTTATGAGACAGTGCCTATATCATCCCTCAAGCTTCCTATTTTGCTCTGAGAAGATATTACCGATCGTATTCTTATAGACAGGCCCCTCTTACTTAATTATGGATATGCATGCTGTTATTCTCCCAGTTACATTACATGATATTATTATGCATTATATATGTTTTATTATTGTTATTATGTATGTTTGCATATGAAATTTTCATTGATGGATTTAATATATTTTTAACTCTTTGTAATTAGTACATCTATATTCAACTTTTATAAGATTCATGATGTGTTCCGTTGAGGTTTATTCAAAATCAATATAAAAATTATAGAATATTCACCTGAAAGGTCCGTCTCCTCAACTTAATTATCATTTAACTGTAGCGCTTTCGGGACTTGTCCCATCATGTTGAGGAGACGGACCTTTCAGGTGAATATTCTATAATTTTTATATTGATTTTACATCTATATTGTCAAATATTTATTTGTATTTGTGCTGGTTAAGTGGAAGAGAAGGCCATATGACCTTAACTTTGCCAGAATAAATAAAACATTATTATTATTAATTATTATTATTATTATTATTATTATTATTATTATTATTATTATTATTATTATTATATGGATGCGAATCAAGGACTTTCACTTTAAGCTAGGAGAAAATATTACAAGTATTTGGGAATAAAGTTCTCAGGAAAAAATTTGGACCAAAGAGAGATGAACAGAAAGCTAATGGAGAAGACTACTTAACAGTGAGTGGAATGATCTTTACAGGAAACCCGATGTAATAAGAATAGTTAAGTCTCCTAGACTTCGATGGGCAGGGCATGTGGAACGAATGGGGAAACTTTTTATATGAAAACCAGAGGGAAAACGTCCAGTTGGTAGACTAAGAATGAGTGGGAGAATAACATGAACCATATTACCATATTTTGAGGGAAGGAGATTATACAGGGGATGATTGGAAGACATTAACTCAGGATATATATATGGAAAGCTTATGTTCGCGCGGTCATGTAGCCTATTGGTTCGATAGTGCCAGTAAGTAAGTTTAGTTATAAGAAATATTTCAAAGTATGGTCTTAATTTATCATGGATTTGTATGAAAATATAATTAGATAACATAAATTTGTTTTATATGGTTCGAAACTGTCAGGAAAAATGTTGTTTGGTTAATGTTCCTTTGGTTTTATTTCTCCAATGTTCACTTCATTGTGTTATCATGTTTTATGATGAACTAATGGGTTTCTCGATATTTTGTCGCGTGGTCACAATAATTTAAACAGGTTATGTATGAACATTTTCTTAAAATGTACACAAAGAAATATCAAATCAAAATATGCATTTACTGTATCATCATCATCATCATCATCATCATCTTCCAGGGACTAAGCCTGTTGGGCTCGTTCCGGTTTCATGAAAGCTAGAATTATTAAAATTGTTCAGGCCATCTTCTGTATGGGCGACCAACATTTCTCCTTCCGCACGGTTTATAATTTAGCAATAATTTTGGAAATCTTCCTTCTGGCATTCTATCAATATGTTCTTTCCAGTCGTTCCTATATTTAATTATTCGGTCTGTAAGTTTGAAAATATTTAGTTCCTTTCCTATATCTTCATTTCTTTTCTTATCCAGCAGAGTATATCCTGCTATATTTATTAAAAATCGCATCTCAGCTGCTTCCAATCTTGTCTTTTAATGATCGTCCAACATTCTGATCCATACATCAATACAGGAACAGCCATTACTTTATAAATTTAATTTTTGTTTCTTTTCTTGCGTTTTTGAGATATTTACTGCAATTATTGTTAAAACATTTTATAATATTATAGCACTAGCATTGTGCTGTTGAATAAGTGTTTATAATAAATCCTTACTTTATCTAATTTTGAAAAAACAAAATTGATTATTATGAGACTTTTTTTTTGTAGAATTTTTTTGAGATATTCAATTCTGTGTACTTTAATTTGTGTGTTTATTTGGCAGCGTAAGCCATTTAAGCGTCCAAAAAGCGACTTTTTCAATCCACCAATGCACAGTTTTTTGTTCCGGTCCTATAGTATAGCCACCCAACTCTGAAATTCCCTCCCCTCGTTTCTCAAGGACTGCCCGACTCAAAAACAGTTAAAAAGACTTACTACGTATTTCGTTAGACAATATAATATATAACTGTGTTCCATTTATTCTTTTATCATTCCTTTATATTTTAACCTTTCTTTATCAAGGCAATTACTTAATCAACTAATAAGTTATTATTATTATTTATTACTTGTAATTTTACTATAAACACAAAATCTGAAAGAGACATACATATGAAACTGTCGAAATTTCAAATGATATGCGGAACCATACATAAAACATTAAAGAATGAAACAAGAAGAGATACTAGGTTGAAGTTTTATAAAACATTGGCAGTTCCTGCATTACTTTATGGGAGCGAAACTTGGGTAATGACCAAACAATTGCAAAGTAGAATACAAAACGCAGAAATGAGCTTCCTTAGAAGAACAAAAGGCTGCACAAGATTGGATCGGATCAGGAATGAAGATATAAGAACAGAGTTAAATATATATCCATTGGATGAGAAAATCAGAGAATATAGAGAGAAATGGATTACACATGTGGACAGAATGAATGTATCAAGATTACCAAGAGCAGCATTCAACTACAAGCCAAGAGGTTCAAGGAATGTAGGAGGGCCAGTGAAAAGATGGACAGAACAACTGTGAGGCGGGACAGGCAATTTGCCTAGCCCGTGAAGTGAAGAAGAAGAAGAAGAAGAATAAGAAGAAGATTACTACTACTACTACTACTAGTACTACTACTACTACTACTATTTTTCTTTCTTTCCCTTGTCAACTCTATATTGTGCAGCCTATATCTATTATGTATCATTAACCAACATGCAGAAAATTTATAATTGTTTTTATATGTAGAGGAAGTTCTGGTAATGTGGACCCTTAGGTTTGAGTGGACCATGTAAATATATTCTTTAATTGGTGCTGCCCTCAAACAGGAAATATTTTAATCTCTTCCCCTCGTCAACTTTGATGTGCCCAAGGTCAGTTTCTTTTATTCCTTGTGCGCAGAAGGGTCACATTTAAATGTGATATTTATGAAAACGACCATTTAAAAAGTTTTTCAGGTTAAGAATTGATTCATAATTTCTGCTATTCAATGTTACAAATGTTTAAAAATATCCTAAATATATTATATTAATTAGATGTTGTTTTAATATACTGACGGGTTTAGTTTGATGTTATGTGACATGACTGCTGTATAAAATAATTAAACATAACAAAGGAATTCGGTTCATGTAGACCCTCCACGAGGCGGTTAAATTGGACTGGGTCCACTTAACACGAATACGTATATTTTATCAATAAGGATGCTATATGTAAAAACCACACACTTAATTAATTTTATTTAATATCCTTGTAATTTTACCTAAACACAAAGACCATCGCTGTCTGCAGATGAATGACGTGTGAATGTTATAACCAACGATAATTTTTCAAAACATTAAATAAATCTCAACGCTTTTTAATTACGATCAGCCATAAATATTTTCAGATTAATTTGTGCCTGTCTGTATAAATTAATAGAGTAAATAAACTTAAAATAGTCTAAAGGCTAAGATGGACTCTGGGGACCACTTCATCTGAATGTGGAGGTTAAAGTGGACCTTTCTTGTAATGTAAAAATGTTTATAAATTATGAAGATGTTTCCATATTTGAATAAAATAACAATGCTGTTTCATAGTTACAACACAAATGATTATCATAAGTAATGCCACGAGTGATTTCCAAATTATCGATAAATTCACGACTCGCGAAGTGAGGAGTGAATTTATCTAGAGAATTTGGAAATCAAGAGTGGCATTTGTTAGGACTATTTAACGAATAAAATTAAGCTGTTTACTCACAAATCATTATTTAACTATAGTTATTTTAAAATATTTATATATTTAATGTAAACGGCGATGTTTGAAAACAAATGAGAAGCGATAGGTACGCTTCATCTGCTTCTTTTGTTTATCACTGCAACCAGATCATACTATTTATTGCCAAAGGAACGCAATATTGTAAGAATGCTCTCTAGTGGAGAAAAAATGAAACACATCAAACTGTATATGAATTCATTTCTGATGTCGTATGATGTAAATATGACAATTATATTTTTCTGGATTGTTACCTGGGAAAAATACATTTAAGAAAGTGCAAACAGTGGTTTATTTTTTTTGGTGGTATAACCAATTGCTACAAATGTTTTTATATTAACTCCCGCATGCGGCATGTGTTGACATTCATGCACATATATACAATCTGGTAGCCGTATTTCTCACAGGCTCAGTCACTGCAAAATAATGGTCAGACCTGTTCAGAATATTAAAAAGGAGGAGCCTTCTTTAATATGGTAATTATAACACTGATAAATATTTCGTGAAACACGACTCTGATTGGTTGTAAAACAGAAATCATTGAAACGTGATTGGCCATTGAGTCCCATTTGGGGCATGAGTTAAATAGTCACTGTAATTGCACAACATTCAAATCCCTTAATTAAAAGAAGAAAAACAACAAATTCAAAACAGTGGTCTACATTACCCGAAGTTCCTCTACAATTTAACCCTGGTGAAGTGGAAGAGAAGACCTTACAGTCTTAACTCCACCAGGTAAAATAATTAAATAAATAAATAAATAAATAAATAAATACATATAGAACATATGGTAATATGACGTTATATACATTAAATGTCACAAAAAATTCTCTAAATGTTGATAATAATCTCATTCAAATCGGTCAAGTATATTGTTGAGTCCATGAAGGACAGTCTCACTGATTCCCAGACTCACGGACATTCATGTTTATATATAAATATTACATATTCCATGTAATCTAATAGGTTAATGTATCTTATTTTGATCAATCTCTCTATTCCTGCACTTTAATTGAATACAGTTTAATATTAAAACTTTAAGAGCACTTACCATTTGCGCTTTGTAAAGATGAAAACACCTGATGGTTGTGCAATACCAGGTTGTGAATATCTTCCCATATTATCATTCCTGTCAGCACCGATTCCTTATCTTTGCTAGCACGTAATGCAGTAGATTATACGTAATTTCAAGGAAATTCTGCTACTTTTAATTTCAAGGTAACTATTGCATTCCATAAAATCAAATCATTTCCTCATTTTTATGCCATTTTTACATCATTTTAATTTAATGTCTTGTTACTCATTGTCTTGGAATGTAATATTCTGTTTGCTGTCTCTGTGTTTAACATCCTATTATAATTGAATCCCAATTTTATGAGGTGTTCTAACTGTTAAATTATTCTGGAAAAAAAACTTCCTTTTTTCTTACTTTTGCATACCTTTGAGATTTTTCTTTAATATGAATATACTATTCAAATACCTACAAACAATAATTACAGGCATGAATGAGGTATAGAAAGAAATTAAATTTATATCTAATTCTGGAAATGGATGCTATGGTTGTTACTTGCCTCTGGTCCCAAGGGTCGCGGGTTCAAACCCGGCTGGGAAATATCCATGGAGGAATTTTCTGAGAGGGATTTTAAGCCGTGTGTCTCGAGTCTGAAGATTTTCAGGCTCGTGAAATATCCTTAAGCCTGAATAAAGAGGCCTCTAAGCAAACTTTACCGACCTTCTTCATCCTAGTAATATCTTAGTTGCCTACTAGATGTCTCATTGGGTCGGTATGTTGACCGCATACCATTCATGACATCTCTAGGGAAATAAGGTTAACTAAATTAAGTTGGTCTAGTAACTCCTATACTTTTTAAGTTCATAATTGTTTTTTTATACCGTTGAGGTTATAACAATGTTAAATTATCAATTTGTTTTTAACTTGTATACTACCGCCTTCCTCAACTATAATGTTTCTATGTATTTATTTTTTGTTGATTTCACTCTAGGCCTTTCGACGCATGCTTCATCTTCTGGAGTTGTTGTAGTAGTGTTGAATTACACTGAGCAACAAAAAAGACATTTTTTTTGTCTCAGAAGGAAAAAAAAATTGATTCTGATAGTATTTTTTCTCCTGAATTCAAATACGATATCGGTTTTTCTCAATCACGCAAGGTTTCTGAGAGACAGGAATTTATAATTTCAAACACTTTAATATTTTCTACATTCGTAACTACAGAATATTCGAACATTCGGATTCACCTAGAAAGTAAGAAATGACGATTTTCTGCTACATTTCGCCTGTGGAGCATCCCTTTTGATGGTCCAACAATAATCGGCTATCGTATTTAGATTCCATTTGCCTTGATATCTCTTTTCCATAGCTGAAATCTCCTGAGTCAGCTCATTTGGTTTTATTTTACAATGGGCAAATGGACGAAAAAATGTTTATTAAAAATAATTATTTAAATCCATTAATTGAAATTGAAATAAAAAAACTGTGGGTGATGGAGATATTTCGAATACATATTTGAAAACTCGATAAAAACTGCATTACGTACAACTATTGGTACTCATGAGACAAAAATCATGTTGACCAGTGTTCTTGGCCTCCTTGAATACAATCATTCTCAACGAAAATATGCCTAATGAACAAAATCCTCTACTAGACATATACAGATAATTCAATACTACTACAACAACTCCAGAAGATGAAGCATGTTTCGAAAGGCCTAGAGTGAAATCAAATAGAAACATTATAGTTGAGCAAGACGGTAATACAGTATAAAGGTAAAACAAATTTATAATTTAACTAGTATCTCGTAACAAAGAAGAGGCTTAAGGCCCAACATTGGTTTGTTACGTCAACCTTGTGTAGATCTATCTACAACGGTAAACATTCCAATGTTCGGCCTTAGTCTCTCCTTTTTAGGAGTTACTAGACTAAGTTCATTTTGTTACGTTCATTTCCCTACAGTTGTCGTAAGTGATATTCGGTCAACATATGGACCCAATGAGACATCTTGTGGGCAAATATGGTATTACTAGGATAACGATGTTCGGTAAATTTTGATTCGAGGCCTCTTTATTCAGGTTTAAGGTTTTTTTACGAGACTGAAACATCTTCAGACTCTGGGCCCATGGGTTAAAGTCCCTCCCGGAGGACTTGCTGATTGAATTTTTTCCATACTATAATATCCATCGAGTCCGCGGGTTTGAACTCTGGACTCTCGGGACCAGAGGAAGGAATATAACAATAGTCCACTGCGACCGATGTTTTCCAACAATTCTCTGTATAATTTACCTACCTCAAATCATAATTAATATTGGTCTTCCACTTCATTCTTGGCCTACCTTACTGGGCGCTTTCTCTCGGTTTTCCTACAAGAGTTTCCATGCTTCCCTTTTATTCTCAATTTCTGCCATATGTTCTGCCCATCGCAGTCTACGAGACATTTTTTTATTACATCTGGATTTTCATAAAATCATATACGGTAACTCCGATCCGATTGAGGGTCTTTCCACTTTTCAGCGGTTGCCCTTTTACCAGCCGGCTGCTGGCCCTTCACATCCACATGTGTCAATCACAGA
>JASPKZ010009820.1:3577500-3592500 GCA_030220185.1 Diploptera punctata
TCTAGGGATGCCCTCAATAACCTTGAGTGAACAAAAGAGCATGTGTGTGATTCAGAGTTACAAATATTCTCCAACAGGTAAAAAAAAGTGTCCTGTGGTCACGTAAAAACAACTATAAAGCGGAAGGTTTAAATAAGGTAAAGAGAGATTATTATTAAATAATCATAAAAAAAAATTATTATTATTATTATTTATGACAATCCGGCTGATTTCCATGAAGCTTCTCAGTAAGATAAATGTCTCCTGGAAGCGTTACGAGCGCTTCGCAGGACAAGGATGGTGGAAGGGCTGCTTCCTCTGAGCCTCCAAACATGCTCCTCTGGGTATCCACCCCCCAAGAGAGAGCTGCTTCTTCCGCTCTTCAAGCCCTACAAGTTTAGCTGTGCTATTCCTTGTCGCCCTGTTGACCGTTGAAGACTTGACGAAGATGTGGCCGCCCAATATGGATACAGACGCCATTCCTTCGTTGTGAGCTATACTTAGTTCCCCTCGCCTCTTACCCACCAGCAAGATTAACCTAAGTCAATCTTCCCCAGTAGGGTCGTCTGGTTCATCGGGTACTAAGCCCCCCCACCACGTCAAGGTGATAGCTCCTGGGGGAAAAACAGAAGGATAGAATACAGACGGCGGAGATGAGGTTCCTAAGACAAGTAAAAGCATGTACAAGACTTGATAGAATAAGAAATGAGGATAAGAGAAGAATTGAAAGTACAGTCTTTATTGGATAAAGTCACGAATTACAGACAGAAATGGATTGATCACATGGATGGAATGAGTAAGGAGAGGTACATTGTTAGCAAGAAATTATCAAGCAAGAGGAAGACGTGATGTTGGAAGACCTAGAAGACGTTGGGCTGATGCATTATGAAGTCGGAACGGGCATTTCCTAATCCCTTGAGTGATGATGATGATGATTATTATTAATTAAGGGCACCCAGTACTTATTTGGGTTTAAAAATCGATTTTTTTCTTTTTGCTTAAAAAATCCAGGAAGGTCTATTTTATCGATGCGTAATGTTATTTTGTCTATTTTGTACATTTAAACCCATAAAAATGGATTTTTAGAAATGACATCTCTATGTTCTGCTAATATGCACATATTTTTGTTTTTTACATTTTCCCGTAACTTGTATTTTTTCACATTTTGTACACTTTTCTTTGAAATTATGAAAGTAGGAGAATAATTTTTTCATGAATTTGCAGTTTAAAGAGCTCTATAATAATAAGGTAAATTTATCTTTGCGCTACTGATAGTGTTTAAAATTTTAAAAAATATGCAACATTTTTAACAAAACAAATTGGCATGAGAATTTTTAAAAAAATAAATCACAATCCATATCTGAACACAAGCAAACCTTATTATTGTCAATTGAACTATGGACAATAACATACTAAATTTTGGAAACAATTGGATAAGTAGTTTTTGGGAAAATTGTACCAAGACAATACTTTTAAGAATTAGGATTTTTTATTTGCATTTTTTGTATTTTAAATTATTCATGAAGAAATATGTCTAGAAAGTTAATCAGACTGCCATTATGTTCAGGAATACTTGTTTAATTAGTGACATAATTTTCATGCACGTAACTTAAGAATAAGCTGAAAAGAATATTTTTGTATTTTTCATATTTTTAAACGAAATTGCAAGGAAATTAGAACCGGGTGTCCTTAATTAAAAATGTTTCACTACGCTTTACAACATCTTGCTGTGCCTAATTAATCTCCTGTCGCTATCATTCACATTTATCTGTAATTTCAGTCTTCTTCATCCGATTATTTTCCCCTCTTTCTGCTTAAAACACCATTCAACCTCGTTTTTTTAGTAGTCCTCTTTCGTTTTCTACCAGGTGGCATCCATTATTGTATTTTTCTTGGAAAACTGTCTTCTGTCTTTTTTTCCCTTAACGCAGTTTCACCTCTCGTCTTATAGACACTTTTACGTGCTACATGCAGCCCTTACAGTGACACGGAGAGGGGTTTTAATTATGGGTCACGTATTTATTTTCTTGAACACACAGGGTATGGAGGGCCACTCCTTTGGTTGATGAGCTCAATGTCAGGGCTTCCTCCGAAATAACGCAACATTAAGACGAAACTCACCGTTCATACACACATTCATACGAAATACGACGAATATGATAATGACAATTATGATGGCCAGATGGCGTTCGGGGACCGTTTGGGTCTTAAATTTCCTGACATTTGTCTTACAGGTGAGGAAATATCAATAACAAAACTAAAATTATGGCATTTCATGGGAAGGACCCCATACAAAAGAAAATCTGTCTCCAGAATAAAATTTTAGAGAGATCTAATCAATTTAAATATCTTGGATATTATCTCTCTATCTGGGATGTAAAGGATATCCCTGAAAAAAAATACTAGTTATAATAAAAGTTTGGAAATTATTAATCAAGTTATGAAACCATCCCTTGTACAAAAAAAAAACACCAGTTTACGTTTATATAACACTTTGGCTAGACCAGTGTTGACCTATGGTAGTGAAGCATGGACACTAAAAAGACAACATGAAAGCAGAATAGCGGCTTGTGAAATGAGATTCATGCGCAGAACAGCGGGTTACACCAGATGGGATCTTAAAAGAATTGAAGACTACGCCAATTTTGGAATATATTAAACAGTACCAACTAAATTGGAAACACCATCTAGAAAGAATGAGTTCAAATCGGATCCCCAAAGCTGTTTATAATTATATACCAAGAGGACGAAGATCCTATGAAACGCTGGAGGGAAAATTTTCTATAGGATCGTAACAGGCCTTGGCCTAATACTTGGAAGGAAGGAAGGAAGGAAGAAGAAGAAGGTTGAGGAAAAATCACGAAAAACCTCACCCAGGAAATTTGTCCCGCTCGTACGAGGCAGCGGACACTACCCCGAGACCACAAGCAGTGGATGTCATTCTTTTTCATCATCATCATCATCATCATCAGCAGCAGCAGCAGCAGCATAATCAAGGATTAGACCTTAAGGTCTGTTTCGATTTCATGCTAGAATTAGTCTGTCCATATTTTACTGGGTCTTCCAACATTTCTTCGTCCTAGTGGTTTGTAATGAAGAATCTGTTTCGCAATTCTATTGTTATCCATTCTATTGACGTGGTCCATCCATTCATCTCTGTATTGTGGAATTCTATCTAATAGTTTGAATATATTTAGTTCACTTCGTTTCCGATCTGTTATTATATAGCCAGACACACTCCTCATAAAACATCATTTCTGACGTTTCTATTCTTCGTTCCTGGTTTTTTTTCCGATCCATAGTAGTTTTGGAACCGCCATTGTTTTATAAAATTTTAAAAGTGTCTCCTTTCTAGTTTCTTTGAGACTTCGTTTTATGGAGCCACGCATATAGTTAAATTTATTTATTTTATTTTATTTTATTTTCAATGTCTTCACTTTTCTATATGACACATTGTAACCCAGGTAATTAAAATTACTCACCTGTTCTATTATTTTATTCTGTACTTGGATTTTTACTCTTTTTGGCTCATGCCCTTGAAAAGCTAGAACTTTTGTTTTTAGAGTAGATATTTTCAAGTTGTATGTTTCGTAGTCCCGCGCCGGAGCCGAGTGGTTAAGGTAGGAAGCCTTGGCGCAGAGCTACGGGACTTGCGCTGGTTCGAGTCTCCATGGGGGAAGAAATTTTCTCATGGTATTTCGGCCAGTATGGGACCGGTGCCCACCCAGCATCGTGAGGCAATTGGGTAGCTACAATAAGTAGCGGCTCCAGGTTGAGGAACCAGCTATAACGTCTGGGGGACTCGACATGCTAACCACATGTCACCCCTGCACTGGCTGTTGATCATCTACCTCTGTGATTGACACATGTGGATGTGAAGGGCCAGCAGCCGGCTGGTAAAAGGGCAACTGCTGCTGAAAAGTGGAAAGACCCTCAATCAATCGGAATGTTTCACATACTTGTCATTCTTTTTGTATTACCATATTATTTTAATAGTTAATTTTTTATGAAATCCAAAATTATAGTTTGAAATTCATGTTTTTGTCTAATTACACTGTTCCTTATTTTATATCTTTCTCTCTTTATCTTAGTTCAATCTCTACCTGTTATAGAAGGTTTAGTATGAAATAATTGTTTTATTCTTGTAACTATCCAAAAAATTGCTCCATTAATACTAATTTCATATAGAATCAACTTTAATGGATTTATTGTATTAATTATACTCCAATGTGGATATATTCCAATTTAATTTTATCTCCCTTTAAATAAAAATCTTATCACAATTTCTCACTCAATAAAGTAAATCAATTCATTCATAATAAAATAAATACTAAAAAAACAATCAAACTCTAGACAATCTTAAAAAAATAAATCTTAAAACGTAGCAAATTGATATAAACTTCACAATCTAGGATATTTATTGTATCTGTATTTTACATGCTCCATGTCACCCTGGACTTATAGGGACGTGACAGGTCGGAAGATAATTTATAACTCTGTATCATACAAGGAAATTGAGAGTCTACCCCTTGAGTGATAAGCCGAACGCTAATCTTACCTCCGAGACAATACGACCATTTAAGACAAAGACATATCATTCACTCAGTCATTCAAACCAATACCAGGATAATATGATTAGTATGACTATTTAACTCATGCCCCAAATGGGAGTCAATGGCCAATCACGTTTCAATGATTTCTGTTTTACAACCAATCAGAGTCGTGTTTCACGAAATATTTATCAGTGTTATAATTACCATATTAAAGAAGGCTCCTCCTTTTTAATATTCTGAACAGGTCTGACCATTATTTTGCAGTGACTGAACCCGTGAGAAATGCGGCTACCAGATTGTATATAAAGTGCATGAATGTCAAAACATGCCGCATGTGGGAGTTAATATAAAAACATTTGTAGCAATTGATTATACCACCAAAAAAAGAAACCACTGTTTGCACTTTCTTAAATATATTTTTTTCCCAGGTAACAATCCAGAAAAATATAATTGTCATATTTACATCATACGACATCGGAAATTAATTAATATACAGTTTGATGTGTTTCATTTTTTCTCCACTAGAGAGCATTCTTACAATATTGCGTTCCTTTGGCAATAAATAGTATGATCTGGTTGCAGTGATAAACAAAAGAAGCAGATGAAGCGTACCTATCGCTTCTCATTTGTTTTCAAACATCGCCGTTTACATTAAATATATAAATAGTTTAAAATAACTATAGTTAAATAATGATTTGTGAGCAAACTTAATTTTATTCGTTAAATAGTCCTAACAAATGCCACTCTTGATTTCCAAATTTTCTAAATAAATTCACTCCTCACTTCGTGAGTCGTGAATTTATCGATAATTTGGAAATCGCTCGTGACATTACTTATGATAATTATATTATAGATAGATAATGTTCGAGTACCATTAGGACCTTAAAAATTTCCCAACATTTGAATTGCGGTGAGGAAAACGCCGAAAAATCTCGCCCAGGAAACTAATCTTGATCGGAGATCGAACCCTGGCCCGTTGTAATGATGTAACCACATTACCACTAGACCACAACGGTGACCTATATATCTCTCCTATTATTATTATTATTATTATTATTATTATTATTATTATTATTATTATTATTATTATTATTATTATTATATTACTATTATTATTATTATATTTGAGAATAAAGTTTTTAGGAAAATTTTTGGACCAAAGAGAGATGAACAGACAGGTGAATGGAGAAGATTGCATAACAGTGAACTACATGGTCTTTATAGGAAGCCAGATATAATAAGAACAGTTATGTCTCGTAGACTGCGATGGCAGGACATGTGGCACGAATGGGGAATAAAATATGTGTATGGAAGGCTTCTTGTAGGAAAACGCCCAGTTGGTACACCAAGAATGAGGTGGGAGAATAACATTAAATATGATTTGAGGGAAGTAGATTATACAGGGGGTGAATGGAAAACTTTAGCTCAGGATAGGGATGTATGGAGAGCTTATGTTCGCGCTGTTATGAACCTTCGGGTTCGATAGTAGCAGTGATATTATTATTATTATTATTATTATTATTATTGTCATCATTACTATTAACGCTTGTGAGAGATGAAGAGGAATTCAATTTCATACTTAAACAAAACATATTTATTTACCATTGAGCATTTTAATTTGTTTTAAAACAATTGAGTTTCGCTGCATTTCAGCGAAATTAGCATAGCGCGTTATTAAATTAATGCATCAAACATTGTTTTCATGATTAGAGATATAATTGTAAGCCTTGCTATTCAACACGTATTGCACGCTAGCGTACCATTTTTGAAAACTTCGATTTTACAAGAGAAGTTTAAACAGAGTAAAGTTGGTAATGACTTTCAAGTTTTGCACACTAAAGACTCTTAGGCCCCTATATACTTACTCACTCACTGGCACTATCGTACTCGTAGGTTCATGCCCGCGCGGACATAAGCTCTCCATACATCCCTAACCTGAGCTAATGCTTTCCAATCATTCCCTGTATAATCCACTTTCCTCAAATCATAGTTAATGTTATTCTCCGACCTCATTGTTTGTCTACCAACTGGGCGTTTTCCCTCTGGTTTTCCTACAAGAAGCTTCCATGCACGTCTTTCATTCCCCGTTCGTGCCACATGTCCTGCCCATCACAGTCTACGAGACTTAACTGCTCTTATTATATCTGGCTTTTTATAAAGGCTATGTAGATCACTGTTATGAAGTCTTCTCCATTCACCTGTCTGTTCAACAGTCTTTGGTCCAAAAAATTTCCTAAGAACTTTATTCTCAAATACCTCATCTCTTTTCCTCCTTAATGAAAGAGTCCATGTGTCGGATTCATATAATATAACTGGTAGAATATTAGTCTAAGTAATGTTATGTCGAAAATCGAAAATAACCAAAACATTTAAAAACATTTTGGAGTATCATGTAGATGGCCAAAAACTTTACGTTCTACTGGGATGTGTTGGGATAACAAGGTGCCCACAGGTCTTCTTAAACAGGTATCTGATGAAGATCTTTAGCATATTTTGGCAAATATAATTTCCAACGATGATCTGTAGAAACAAACAAACAAACGAAGAACGCATTGATATCCAACTGAAAAGGAGAAATGAAAATGGATTGGCCATATTCTAAAATATAAATGATGATGCTATTGAGAAAAAAAACCTGTTTTGGAACCTTCAGGGCTAGAGGAAAAGAGGAAGAGCACAACTGTCATGAAGAAGGAGCAATGAAGAAGAAGCCAGAAGGGAAGACATGGGGAGTGTTGAAGGTTGGTTACAACAATAATTATAATATTATTCGGTATTCCACCAACCTGCCGTAGCCGAGTGGTTAAGGCAACAAGCCTTGGCGCAGAGCTATGAGACTTGCGCTGGTTCGAGTCGCCGTGGGGGAAGACATTTTCTCGTGGAGTTTCGGCCAGTATGAGACCGGTGCCCACTCAGCATCGTGAGGTATTTAGGTGGTTACAGTAAGTAGCGACTCCAGATTGAGAAGACCAGCTATAACGACTGGGGGACCCGACATGCTGACCAAACGTCTTTGTCAATTAATATATTTGATAATGAACAGATATTGGTAAAAGTAAAGTCTCTAAGTAGAAGAAAACGTAAAAACCATAAAAAGCACTCCACGCTTTTGATAGCAAAATTATTTTTTTATAAATAACTCTAGATGTGTAGGAGATGATTTTTCTGTTGACCACTTTAATTTTATCATATGCGTGTTGGAAATTAAATTTATTTCTAATTTTTTAGTTCGGTTTTCTAATAAAGCGTGTCGTTTTAGTTTTTTTAAACTATTATTTATTTTTTATTTTGGTTTTCTAATAAAGCGTGTTGTTTTAGTTTGTTAAACTATTATTTATTTTTTTAATATTTAGTTTGTTTGTCATAAACCGGAATCCCATGAAAATTTAATTGCTTACCATATTTTTAGTGTCTAGGCACGAATATAATTATATATTTTTAAAATTATTATTATTTAACATTATTATAATATCTTCTAAAAATTCCTCCGGGCCGGATTTGAACCAGCGACGTATGAATTACTGAAATTATATACCACTACAGTCCACCACTCTACCATCTGAGCTACCAGAGGATATAATATTAATTTCTTATAACAATGGACTAAAAAGTCGAAAAGTACGCAACCTATTAATTTATTATACATTATTTATGAAATTATTGTATTATCATTGGTCCTTTAGAAGTATACAAAGTTTCAATTCGATCCAATGTTTTTAAGTGGGTGAAAATCGTGTTGAAAGATTCCGTTACATAGATAGACAGATACAGGTGAAGCTAATATAAAGCGTGTAAAAACTTACCATTCTAACTATATAACGGTGCTGTTTCATACGAAGAGAAGTTTGGAATGCGATTTCCTCTTTGCATTTTTAAAAATAATTAATTATTCTATTTTATCTTCCATACCATGTACTACGTTATCGTGAACAGGACAACAGTATAAACGTAATCTCTGAACAGCAGGTCGCACTTTAACTCATCAATTAGCATTTCCTCTCCGAGAGTCGCACTATCATACACTCCACCTAATTACATTACACGTATTTGTTGTCACGTTATTTACTTGCTGTTTGTGTTTTGATAACAAACATTACAATTTTTTCATCTAATTCTTATTTGAAATAGTAATACTCATCATCATCATTTGAAGGTTAAGGAGAATCTCTTGTTCCGGCCTGTATTACAGTTAAATGGAATGCTTCCTTGGTCGTCCCAGAATCCGTCTTCCTGTTGCTTTGTATTGGAATGCGGAATGTTTGACGTCCTCAATACATGGAAATTCCTTCTATTTCTAGAATCATACATTTTTTTTCATGAAGAGGAAACATGTTGAAGTCGTTGCGAATATCTTCATATTTTTTTTCTCGACATTCCTGGTTCCTCTCCTGGCATGGCGTACTTGTAACCCACTTCTGAGGTTGGGGCGCCTGGAAGGCGGGGTTACGTTGCCCCGATGATATGATGGGTGATGATGATGATGATAATGGTGCGCCAGGAGAGTCCCTAATCCTAAGCTTAACCTAAGATGAATATGAATGATGATGATTGCGATGGCCATATGATTTCGGGGACCGTTTGGGCCTTAAAGTTTTCCTGACATTTGTCTTACAGGTGAGGAAAAACCCCGATAAAAACCTCACCCAGAAAAACTGTCTCGACCGGGGATCGAACCCGGGCCCGCTACTTGACAAGGCAGCACGCTATCCCGAGACCACAGCGGTGGACCACATATCTTCATATCTTATTTTATGTAATTTGGACCTCCCTTAATGCAACTTAAAAGTTTAATTTCTGCTGAGTGTATTTATTGTAATCTCCCTTTCGCAGTGCCCAAGTTTCGCTCCCATGTATCAGTGCTAGAAGTGCCATAAACTTGTAAAAGTTTAAATTTGTTTGTTTTGGCATTCTTTTTTAATGTTGTAGCTATAATTTCTCTGAATAATAGTAATCCAAGATCGTAGGCTTTGGAGGTTTGGCACGGGAAGACGGCAGCAGCTGTAAAAACCCGAAGATAGATAGATGTTGATGTAATTTTTTAAAATTTATATACAGATTTTTAATGTTTACACATCTTTCTGTGCCTAAAGATTTATCTTTCTTCTCTCCACTTCATGTCCTCTAGTCCTCTTGTTCTCATTCCAGTTCTTATTTCTTGCATCTACGAGTTTCGAAGTCTTCCTTTCCTTCTTCTTCCAGGTGGGCACCATTCCAATGTTTTCCTGGGCAACCTTTCTTCTTGCATTCGTCGTACGTGCCCATACCAATTTAATTGCTTATATATTACATAATCTACTATTGAATGTATTCATTTTTTTTCGTATGACAGTATTTCTTATTTTTTTTATTTTGAAGATCTTGCTACTCTCCACAAGAAATCCATTTCCATCGACATAAGTTTGTGTTCTAAGTTTTTGTTGAATTTCCAAACTTCAGCTCAATATGTGAGAGTACTTCTTACTATTGATAATGATGATGATGATGATGATAATAATAATAATAATAATAATAATAAAAGTAAAGTGATCCCACAACAGGCCCGGAGGCCCTTGGGGTAGTAGGAGGTTAAGGCTCCCACTTTTTCTAGACAATCGGCACTTTACGTCAGCCGGGTTGTCAGCCCTGCGTGATGGCCGCCTTTATCCCCAGAACAAGCTTCTGGTACTCATATCCGTTAGAGGCTGAGTCGACCCCAGGGTCTTAGTGCCGCAGCTTCACTGCCATAACAGATTATGGGTCTAGCGAGAACTTTATAGATTTTCATTCTTGTGTGTGTCTGCACTTTTGATGGTTTAAAAACTTCGTTGATAATTCTTAAAGCTTTATTATAGTTTTGTATTTTAAAGGATATATCACATTCCTCATTATAAGTTAGATTATATCCTAAGTATTTAAATGAATTTACTTGCTCTAATATTGAATTCTGAATACAAATTTTACTTCTTACTGGGATTTTCCCTTGAAAGGCCATAACTTTAGATTTTGTTGTTGATATAATAATAATAATAATAATAATAATAATAATAATAATAATAATAATAATGAGAACAGTTTTATTTTCCATAGGAGAGTTAGAACTTTAAGACCATGCCTATCATTAAAAAGGGATAGATACATTTACAATAATATTAATTTTTAACAAATATATTTATATAAAACAAATAATTACATTGTAAATCTACAAACTTTAGTTATTTAGTATTTTTTATGTATTATGTCCAGCGCTGTGCTCTCGGATAGCGTGCTGCCTCGTACGCAGCGGATCCGGGTTCGATCCTTTTTCGGGGCAAGTTTCCTTTGTTATTTTTTCGGGATTTCTCTTCATCTGTAAAACAAATTTAAGCAAACTTTAAGTCCCAAACGATCCTCGAACATCATCTGGTCATCATAATCACCATCACCTGTCTTGTGTTGTCTCGGAGGAAGCCCTGACATTGAAGTCATCATTCATTCCGGGAGTGAAAACTGCTTGTGTGATCTACAGTTTAAACACCCTTTCCCGACAGGTCGTGCTACCCGGGTGGCGTGTGGTTTGTATAAAGTTCCTATAAAGTGAGAGGTTATAATAATAATAATAATAATAATAATAATACTTTATTTATTCTGGCAGAGTTAAGGCCATAAGGCCCTCTCTTCCACTCAACCAGCACAAATACAAATAAATATTCGACAAATATAGATATACACTATACTAATTATAAACAGTTAAATATACAATAAATGTAGCAATGTAAATGTCATGTACAAACAACATTTTATAGGGTAATAATAATAATAATAATAATAATAATAATAATAATATAAATATGATCCATTATACGGGAAACACCAATTAATATATATGCATATATATATCTTACACTGGATAATAATGAAGTCGAGTTTAGAGCAAATATAAATTTAGATTTCTTTTAAAAGATGCCAATGTCCGGCAGCCCCTTATTTCTTGTGGTAGGGAATTCCAGTTGCGAGAAGTGGAGATGGTATATGACATGGAGTGATGTGATGTCCTATGTTGCGGTATATTAAGTAAGAGACTATGTTGTGATCTTGTGTTTAAGTTATGGTTTGAGGATAGATACTGGAAACGGGATGATAAATAATTGGGAATCGAGGTATGTAGGATCTTAAATAGGAGAATTAGACAGTGCGATTTTCTTCTCTCTTTTAGATGTAGCCATGACAATTCGTGGAATAATGGAGAAATGTGATCGTATTTTCGTACATTAAATATGAATCTGATACACATATTATGGACACGCTGCAGTTTGTCCGACAATCCGTCACTTATGTCAGTTAGTAGAACGTCACAGTAGTCAAAATGCGGCATCACTAAGTGGTTAAACTGAGGTAAAGAAATACATTTAATTGCTCTTTAACATCTCAGGTAATTACACTGGTCGACAAAGTTTTCTTCACAAGAAATCTGATTAGTGAATCTAGTGCATTTTTTCATACTGAATTCAGACATGTAGTTAGAACTTTTCCATCAGGCATAGTTTTTTTTTTCTGACAGATACTTTTTAAAAATTAATTTTAGCATTCTCTTTGACCTTTCATAGGAACCTGTACCTTATATGTAGCGATTTTTTCAAGCTGTATTTAAGGGCTGTCTCTGATGAGCACGGTGAGAGTTTTCTTCAGCAAATTTCCACAATGGAAAAGAGGTACCAAGGCAAGTGGGGTTCTAATATGCTGGCTGTTGGACCAAGAAGAGAGATGTTCCAGATGCAAAATATGGCCGAAAATCACTATGTACCACTTTCTAGGCAAGTCAGAATGAGTTAGAGTTAGATAGATTTTATTAAAAGTTACAAAAATTATAAAAAAATGTAAATGAATATCACAGAAAACTCTTGCCTGATAGGAAAAAATTGAAATGATATTTAAATTCAGGATGCAAAATACTTCTAAAGTCTCATATTTTTATTCTTGTGAAAGAAAAAAGTTTATTTTTGTCAACCAGTGTGATTAGTGTTTTAATTCAAATCTGGAAAAAAAAAGGAAAAAAATGCTCAGAGGTATATTTATTCCAGGCTTAGTTTCATTTATGTCCTGTAAATTTACGACAGGGACTCACGACTTTAATTCTTCTCCGATAGAAGATATACTCAGAATTTTTACGATCTTAAAAACCCACGGATGCCGGCCTGGATACTTGGAAGTAGAGGCGAAGGTGTTATCAGTCAACCGGGACCAATCATTCTTCTTTGAATTTATTGAGCTTGTAAAATGGATCCTAAATATTTAAATTGACTGACTCTGTGAATTTGATCTTGTTCAATCTCCAACTTTTCATCGACAAGATAAGAAAAATAAATGCCTGGACGGGATTTGAACTCGGACCTCTGAGTTAATTAATATCTCAGTGCGCTACCACTTACGCTACCAGGCGAATCCAGAACAAACATTTATTTTTCTTATACATATTCTCTATTATTACCAGAATGTAAATATATATATATATATATATATATATATATATATATATTTTCATTCATTCATTCATAGTATTCTACCCAAGAGCAGGTATTTTACTGCAAACTCGACATTATTCACTCTTTCCTTAACTCAGCCTTCGTTTTTGTATCTGCATACAAACCATTTATTTTAATATTGTCTATCATCTGGTGTCTTTTTCTGAACTTTCTTTCCAATGACCATTCCTTCTAGGGCATCCGTCAGCAGGTAAGTTTCTTAGCCAGTGGCCAATCGAATTTCTTTTCCTCTTCTTTATGAGTTCCAGCATTATTCTTCCTTCACCCACTCTGTCTACACATCTTTTTTATTTTTAATTTTTGTCTATTTTATACGTTCCATCCTTCTCCATATATCTTCTAATATATAAAAATGAATGTTTGTTTGTATGTTTGTTTGTTCGTACTTTATGCGCGGCTATACCGTTGATCCGATTTTTTGCAAAATGCTCAGGGGATTCTCGGGATGAACATAGGCTATTAGAGAGTTGTGATACTCAACTCCTACACCCTTAAAATTATCCTTTGTAGTGAAAAACGTAAAAAAAATTCTTTTTTGACGCTTAAATGGCTTACGCTGCCTAAATAATAACTAATACACAAACTTAATTTACACAGAATTGAATATCTCAAAAACCTCTACAAAAAAAGTCCGCGACAGCATATGTTTATCTTTTACAGATAACACACAATAGCCATTTTTATGTTTCATTGATGCCAAGGAGATGGGGATAAGTAGATTCTTGGGAAAGCATGTGCTGCCATACCATTCGTCCGATTGTCATGGGGTTTTTTGCAAAATGTTCAGGATTTTCCCGGGAAGATTATAGGTTATAAAGGAGTTTTAATGCTCAAGCCCTTCACCCTTAAAAATCACCTTCTGTAGTGAAAAACATGAAAACAATTTTGCTTTTTGTAAGCTTAAATGGCTTTCGCTGCCTAAACCATAACAAATACACAACATTATTGTACACATAATTGAATATCTAAAAAACCTCTACAGAAAAGTCCGCGACAGCAAATGTTTATCTTTTAAGGATAACTCACAATAACGCATTTTGTCTTTCAGCTCATTTATGTCAAGTACCGGCAAAGTATAAATTTATATTTATTTTTGCTTTTACTTATTCAACTAAATGCAAAAACACATTATTATTTATTTACGTGTAGCAACGCACGCCGGGTATTAGCTAATATGTAATATTGACAACATATTTCAATTAACGTGAATACATTAAACCGTCTTTATTATTATTTTCTAACGAACATTAAAATCAGGTCTCTTATAAGCTCACCTGGTACTAATTTTTTTGTCAGTACTTATATTGATAGTATTCATGTTTCCTGTCCTCTGGACAAGTTAACATGCAAAGAGTACAATTCGACATCTATGACACACAGACTTCATATGTGAACAAACAGGTGTACGGTACATTGTATAGTCTACTAATAATGAAAATTGAAACATAGTGCACATACATTACAAGGTTGAATTTTCATGTATCCATTACTTATAGGTATATATGAACAGTTCTGAACTGTTGTTTGCAGTGTGATAGATAAAATCTAACATTGTCCATGGATCTATTTATATTTTAGGGGCGATAATGGTATGACTATATTCAATATTCTTACTGAAAATTTAATTTAGCTCTCTTCTTAAGTTCAATTTTAAACATTTGCAGACGTAGACATTGTAAATTTCATATTATTATTCGTCATTTATAAACATTATTTATAAAAAATATTCTATGCATTCTATCATGTTTCTGAGAGGTAATAAAGGTAATAACGATAATAATAATAATAATAATAATAATAACAATAACAATAATAATAATAATAATAATAATAATAATAATAATAATAATAATAATAATAATAATAATAATAATAATAATAATAATCCATCCATAGTAATTCTGCCCGAAGGCAGGTCCTTCACTGCAATCGTAACATTTTCATGCTATGCTTGCAGCTTTACTAAGGAA